>JAKWJD010001755.1:42340362-42415663 GCA_027705065.1 Solanum peruvianum
GGGAGTAGTAGGGGTGGTCCTTGTGGCTTGAGGAGTTTACTCCTCATCATCCTCTTTGATCAGACATAAAGAAGGTGCTATGGATTTGGAATTTCTCTACGTGGACTATGTGGGATCTTCTTTAGGAGCGATAGTACCTGTGGAAGCTTATTTAGTGCAAAAACTAGGAAATAAAACACCTTGATGAATTTTACAACATGAAACATAACCAAACAAAAAATAATATAAAACAGGGATACTAGCTGATATCGACCCATGGTGGCTACCTACAGGCCGCCAAAGGAACTAATCTTCTTGGTTATCCTACATAGGTTAAGACTACTAAAAATTTATCGCTATTGTGGGAATAGTGGATGTGCAAAATGGTGAATTGATGGAATGATATATCGTCGTCCACAGGGTAATAATGGACTTGAAGGCATTGAATGAAGAATTGAAATATTTTCATGATATTGCGTATGCGATGTGAGTCCAATGAAGTGAATGTGATCATTTTGTAAATGTAAATGTGTAGTTATTGAAAGAGGATTGCTCAATTTGATAAACATGAATGCTTATGATGGAATGAGAAGGGTTGTTCAATGTACTGTGTATCTTGAATTTATAGTCTTATACATCCTTTTCTTGTATAAATGAATGTGTTTTTTATTTTTGAATCCTAGTATCAGTAGGCTTAATGTAACCCTTCTATAAATGTTGAGAATTAACCTTGGGATTAGTATGTTTCCGTAACCTCTCTATAAATTATGTGACGTATCTTCGGATCAATAGTCTTATGAAACCGTCCCAGTTATGATGTAAATTAACAAAGGGACTAGTAGGAATATAGCACCCATTGATGAAGTTTAATGATGAAACTTCAACTTGTAGGCTAATGCAAATAAGGAAGATGGGCCTCCAATGAATGTTAATGAGGGTACTATGGCTTCTAGGTTAAGGGACTTCATGTAAATGTATCCTCTAGTGTTCCTATATTTTAATATGGGATAAGACCCCAAGAGTTTTTTTACGAGGTGTGTAAAATAGTAAATTCTATAGCGGTAGCTGCTAGGGAGAAAGCAGAGATTGCCTGCTATTAACTGAAAAATGTTGCTGAAATTTGGTTTACTCAATTGAAGGCCAATAGGCAAGTTAAAATGGGTCCCATTTAATGGGAAGAGTTTAACAAAGCATCCCTTAGTAGGATTTCCCCCGTGAGAAAAGAGAGGTGAAAGTAGAGGAATTTTTTTAACTAAAGCAAGGTAGCATGAGTGTCCAAGAGTACTCTTTGAAAATCACCCAATCTCTAACTATGCCCCATTTTTTGTGTCAAACCAGAGAGATGAGATGAGTAAGTTTGTAACTAGGGTATTTTACTTGTTTAAGCAAGATTATCATTTGTCAATGTTTCATGAAGACGTGAACATCTCTAGAATCACTGTACATGCTCAATCAATGGAGGAGTCTAAGATTGAGGTAAATAATAAGGATTTGCAGAGGTCTAAGACATATGAGTCCAGTCAAGCTAAGTCTAAGAAGAGGTTTTACAACTATGAATCCCCTATCATGAACAAGAATAAGGTGTTTAACTCTAATTTTCAAGGAGAAGGGGGAGGTTGTTCTTTATTTGAGAGATATAGGTGTGCCAATAGTGGAAAGAAACATTTGGTTAAGTTTCTTATCAATATGGATTGGTGGTTCGATGTGAGAAGATTGGTCATTAGATGAGACATCATCAAACGCTCTCAGTACAAAGAAGATATACCAATCAAGATCCTCATGATGGTACCTATTCTAATGGCTAGAAGGGGAACGATTTCAATATGCTCCAAGCTAACAACGGAGCTCATCGAGAATGAAACCCTAGTAAGTGATAGTTATTTATGATTGTTAATGTTGTATTGAGTGTTCTTATGTTCGTTGTGTTGACCTTAGTTGGGTCTACACTTAAGTGGTGGGATGGTATGTTTATTAGTAAGGTGGTTCAGGGTGTAGATAACTTTATCCTTTCCCTTTTATTCTTATTCAAGCTTGAGACCAAGAATTCTTAGTACTTGGTTGTGTTTCGAGTCATCTACTTCATTATGAGTTTCACGGTCATCTTATGTTATGCATGATGTTGCTGATTGTATAGTTAAATGATAGAATGAGTAGATGATCTATATTTTCTCATGTTAATATGTGTCTAGTAGGAATTTTTTTTCTCAATTGTTTATATGTTTATAATTCCCATGTGTGATCTTGAAAATAATTGCATATTTTTGATTCATATTAAATTTATGAGCATGTTTAAAGATGGAGAAGTTAGTTCCTCCATTTTGCTAGGTGAACCGATGAAGTATCTGTGCATTATGGGTTAGCCAATGTAGCTCCTACTCATTTGTGTTACATTGAGTTTATATTGACAAAATGGTAGTGTTTCCTCATAGCTTGGTGCACTGAATATAATGTTGTGTATTGTGGGCTGCTAGTTGAGTCATTGATTCCTTGAAAATGTTTTATATGTCATTCGAGGATAAATGTTCCCACGTGGGGGATAATGTTACGAACCTAAATGTAACACAAAGAAATAGAGCTTCAAATGCCTATTTTATGTTGGAAACTTTTTCAAATATTGTGAAATGGATTTTAAATTTTAGTTGAAGAGTTATTGCGGTTGCACGTCAAAAAACAACCATGACATTTGGAAACTAGTCTTTTGAGCTAGTGTGTTCTAGTCTTGTCGTTTAGGTTTGGTGTTGTTTTTTTGAGGTCTAATGCTTATAAATGTGACCTTCTAACACATATCATCCAATTTAGGGGTTCGCTATGACTCCCCAAGGACTAACGTAAGAGTCTTTGAGGACGACCCAAAGTTTGAACCCCAAAACTCCAAAAAGGGGGACCTACGTTTGTCCATGTACGACAACTAGGTAAAATTACAGTTCGTAAGTGTGCTCCATAAGTCAATTCTTATCCTAGGGATCCTTAGATCCAATGTCCAAGTCTCAATCATAATCTAGAACCAACAATACATCCCGTCAACAAACCTACGATACATATGTGGGGTTTCGTAGGTGGCCACTATTGTTTTATCAAGGTCTCAAGAAGGAAAGAATTGAATTGTTGAGTTGTGATCATGTCCTTGTAGGCATATTGAGAAGAATTAAATTGTTAATATGATGTGTTATACTTGAATGAGAATGTCAATTGTATCATGTTAATGTAAAATATGTATGTGTGTGGATTTCTAAGAATGTATTATGATGTTGTTTAGAATATAATGGGACGAACGTTAGTTATTATATCAAAGGGTATTCTCACATATGCACATACACATATGAATAAACGAATGAATGCATGTATAAATGAATGAAGCTAATAACGATTTTAATGGATATGAGTCTATTGAAAGGTTATTCTCCATTGTACTTCAAAGAATTAATGTGGGATTTGAGATTGATACTCTCACTTTGGTTCCAATAAATAAATGGTGGGTTGGGATGAATGTTGTTCCATAATTAGAGGAAAAGTATCTAGTAGCAATCCTTTACTCTATAATGTACTAATGTAAATAATATAAGGTACTTCATGGAAAATAATGCTAAGAACCGAAAGAATATTATAAGAGATGAGTGATAAATTGTAAGTATAGGAGGAGTACTAAGTAGCACTCTCTTGAGATTGATACTCATCCATGAGTAGATGTAGGGTATGTGAAGGAATATTGATTGTATTAAAGTGTTAACCTAATAAGGGAATACATGGGAGATATATATAGGAGATATAGGAAGTAGTACTAATATTAATAGGACTAGGATTAGTACACAATAAATACTAATATTATTTAATACTATTTATTTAATACTATCTGTTACTATCCCCCCTCAAGCTGAGCTGAGCGGAAGCGAACGGAAGCTTGGAACTGAGGTAATCGTTCTGTCGGCTTGGGAGAGGCTTGGTGAGAATATCAGCCGGTTGTTCTTCAGTTGGTACATACTGCACAGTCATGGTGCCGGCCTGAACTTCATCGAACAAAGAGACAATCGGTATCAACGTGCTTCATTCTGGTGTGTAGGACGGAATTCTTTGCCACACAGATGGTTGATTTGTTGTCACAATAGAGAGCAGGAACAATGTGAGTGGCGCGGAATTTGCAATGAATATATGTGACCCACATGGTCTCAGCAGCAAGAAGAGCAAGGGCGCGGTATTCAGCTTCAGTCGAGGACCGAGATACCTTGGGTTGTTTTTTTGTACACCAGGAGATCAGGTTCTGCCCCAATAAAACGAGAAAACCCTGATGTAGATTTTCTGTCATTTTTATCATTCGCCCAATCTGAATCTGAGAAACCCCGAAGCTCTAAGTCCTCGGGTCGAATGAGTAAACCACGACCAAGAGTGCCAAAAATGTACCTGAGAATGCATTTTAGACAATGGTAATCATGTTCACTTGGTTGATGCATGCGGTGAGCAACTCTGTTGAAAGCAAACTGGATGTCAGGACGGGTAATGGCCAGATACTGTAGAGCCCCAATGAGGCTGCGGAAGTGGGTGATATCGGCAAAGGGGGTGTCGACTCCATTCGTAGACGAAGAGACTGCCATCGGTGTTGGTTGACTGGTGCATTTTTCCAGTCCAGCTTTCTGCAACAGTTCTCGAGCACATTTCGACTGATGAAGAAACAAGCCGCTGCCTGTACGAGAAACCTCCATTCCCAGAAAATAATGTAACAGGCCAAGGTCCTTCATTTTGAAGGTAGTATGCATAGCTCGAGTTACATCCTGAATGAGAGCTGCAGTAGAGCCTGTAATAATGATATTATTTACATAGACAAGAAGAAAGACTGTACCGTGTGCTGAATGTCGAGTAAACAGACTCGTGTCGTGTACGCAACACGTGAAGCCGAGTCCCTGGAGGAACGTTTTCAGACGTGTGTACCAAGCACGGGGGGCTTACTTGAGCCCATATAGAGTCTTCTGGAGTTTGCAAACATGTTGAGGGAATCGGGGATCAACATAGGCTGGTGTTTGCGTCATGTAGATAGTTTCATCAAGCATGCCATGAAGAAAAGCATTGGAAACATCCAACTGATTCATGAGCCAATTGTTGCGCATCGCGAGTGACAGTACCAGGCGAATGGTTTCCTGCCGAATAACAGGACTGAATGTCTCGGAGTAATCAAGCCCATACTCGTGACTGTAGCCTTTAGCAACCAAACGAGCCTTGTACCTGGAAAATACTGCCATCCGCATTGTCTTTAATTTTGTACACCCATTTACAGCCCACTGGGTGCCGCCCATGGGGCTTAGGTACAAGAACCCAAGTCTTCTGATCAGTCAAAGACTTAAACTCGTCATCCATAGCATGACGCCAATAAGCCATTTTTGAGGCAACATAGTAGGTTGTTGGTTCACTATCGGGAAGGGTTGTATTTGGCAGTATAGTAGCCTGAAATGTTTTGGGTTTAAAGATACCGGCTTTGCCACGGGTTAACATGGGATGAGCATTGGGGGGTGGCACGGGCAGTGGTGATTCGGGGGTGGCCGGGAAGGACCCAAAAAGGATCGGGCTGGAGATGTTGTGGGTATGGGGTGGTTCTGGTTGGTTGTGAGTGTGGGTGGTGGTTGCGGGTGTATTGTGGGTGACGGTCGGAGGGGTGATGAGAGGTGGTTGGGTAGTGGGTGGAGGTGTGGGCGAAGGTGGTGATGGACCCTGTGAGTATGTTGGAAAAAAGGGAAGGACGCCAATGAATGATGTATTTGTGGAGGAGGAAATAGACTCTTAGGGAAAGTCATTTTCGACAAATTTGACATGACGAGATATGTAAGCTTTATGAGTTTGTGGGTCAAGACAGCGATAACCCTTGGAGGTAGGATGATAGCCCAAAAAATTACAAGGACGGGATCGGGGTTGTAATTTGTGAGTAATATGAGGGCATAGCCAAGGGTAGGCAAGACACCCAAAGACGCGGAGGTTGGTATAATTGGGAAGTTCTTGGTAAAGGAGTTGATAGGGTGATTTGTTGGAGAGAGTGTGACTGGGCATTCTGTTAATGAGGTAGTTTGCGGTGGCTAGAGCATCTACCCAAAAGGGGACAGGGAGATGAGATTGATGTAGAAGAGTAACCAAAGTTTCAATGAGATGGCGATGCTTACGCTTAGCCACAACATTCTGTTCGGGAGTGTATGGACAGGAGGTTTGATGTATAATTCCAAGGGATTGCAAAAACTGGCCAAAGATGTTATTGACATATTCCTTTCCATTGTCACTTCGAAAAAGTTTAACATGAGAATTGAATTGTGTTTTGACCATTTTTTCAAAAGTGACAAAGGTAGTGTATGCCTGTGATTTGTGTTTTAGTGGGTACAACCAAGTGTATTTTGTAAAATCATCCATAAAACAAATATAATAGCGAAAACCAGCAAATGAAGGAATAGCAGTAGGACCCCATAGGTCAAAATGAATAAGTTGAAAAGGTGCAGTTGTACATTTCTGAGATAAAGTAAAAGGTAATTTATGAGATTTAGCAATTGAACAGGAGTCACAATTGTTACATGAATGGAAGAAAAACCTAATTGAGACATTAAAGAATTTATTATTTGAGTAGACGGGTGACCCAAATGACTGTGCCACAATAGACTGTGGCCATCAGCCGAAAGAGCCACCGGAGCCACAGGAACGCTTTCTGAAACTGGGTGGGCAGACGAACTTGTGCTAGGAAGAACGTACAGACCATGCTCACAGGGGCCCTGAAAAATCACCCTCTTGGTAGTATTGTCTAGGATTAGAAAATAATTAGAGGTGAAGAAGAGTGAGCAATTATTGTCTTTTGTGAATTGGTGAACTGAAAGAAGATTGGATTTAATTGAAGGGACGTGGGTAAGGTTACCTAGGTGAAAGATAGCGGTAGGGGTTTTAATGGTACCCGTTCCAGTGTGAGAAATATTAAGGGACTCAACGTTTCCAACAGTAATACCATTGGAGCCATGATATGGATTTAAAGCGTTAAGCTTTGATAGATCAGAAGTAACGTGCATGTTGGCCCCAGTATCCAACAGCCATTCAGAGGAAGGGCCGGCTTGAGATGCATAATTGGCACGATTATCACTATTTCGTCTCTCCTCCTACCGAAACCAGCAACGAACAGCGGTGTGTCCTGTTTTATGACAGATTTGACAAGTTGGACGATCCCGCTCGTAAGTGCCCTGCCCGCCGCTGGAAGATGACTGCCCGCCGCTGCTGAAGGAGTGAAGGCTGTTGTTGCTGCCGTGCTGCTGACCGTCGTACGGTGGACGACTGCCCTGCCGACTATCGCACCCGCGGCCTCCGCTGTTTCTGTCGTAGCCGCCGCGGCTTCCCTGCCGGCCGCCACCACGCCCCCTACGATTGTTCTTGCTTGCGGTGAGGGCGGTGGCCGGCTCCATAACAGCGTTCTTCGGAGAAGAAGTTTGCTCTCCAGATCCACGTTGATTTCTTCACTTTTTAGCCACGAGAGAGTGTAGCCAGGTCAACGGGCGTTGGACTGATGCGAACCGCCTGTTTAATGGAGGAGTAAGCTGATGGGAGCCCCCGAACGACGCACATGACGAGATCTTTTTCGGGAATGATTTCGTTCACGGTGTCGAGGGTTGTGATGATGGTGGAGACCTCGTCTAAATACTCCGCCATAGTTTTCGTGCCTTTGGTAATTGTGTGGAGACGATCACGCAATTGAAAAATATGAGAGTGGGAAATAGATGCATAGCGTGTTGCGAGGGCAGTCCACAGGGCTGAAGCAGTTGTGTAGGATTGGACGTGTTTCTGAACCGTGGGAGAGATGACCGCAATCAAACATGATCGGATCTGGACATCCACGTCTTTCAAGGCGGCATGGGCCGGATTGATTTTTTCTGATTTGTCCGTGGCGGTGATGACTGCGGGAGGCGGTTCTGTGCTTCCATCAATGTATTTTAGAAGGTAATTGGCCTCAATGGCTGTAAGAACGGTGATTTTCCATGTAGGGTAATTTATGTCTGATAATTTTTTGGGAATCAGGGCATGAAGATGCCTGAGAAGGAGTTTAACGCCAGAGGGAAGTGAATCGAGAGGATCCACCTCAGTTGTCATGGCTGCCGCCGCCCAAGAGAAGAGAGGGAACGATCGGTGCCCTAAAGAGAAAGAAAAAACCTAGAGAAAAGAAGATCTAGGTTTTCTGGCTCTTGATACCTGAAGGAATATTGATTGTATTAAAGTGTTAACCTAATAAGGGCATACATGGGAGATATATATAGGAGATATAGGAAAGAGTAAAAATCCTAATAGGACTAGGATTAAGGAGTACTAATCTTAATAGGAGTAGGATTAAGAAGTACTAATCCTAATAGGACTAGGATTAGTACACAATAAATACTAATATTATTTAATACTATTTATTTAATAATATCTGTTATTAGTATGTAGTAGCAATCTCCCTATCCCATTACTATGTGCCCACATAGCTCTATCGCTAGTGGATCCACTATAGCTAGAATGAATTTTCCCTACATTAGGCAAGTAGGGATCCCTTTTTCCGGTGATGGTGAGACCGTAATTCTATGCCAAGCTCTTATTCTCTATGTTTGTTAAGGCTTACCCCTGCAATAATGAAAATGAACTATGGTTTCCTAAGGGTGTACTACATAGTGCAAGTGGTGTTACGGTACACCATCTATGCATTGCACAATCAGGCATTTGAATGAGGTCATGGTTGTATGGTGGTATGGGACACTATCCATACATTGCATTATTTTACATGAGGGTTGCTTGAAGCTAAGAGGCAATTTAAAGGAAATGTGTTATATGTGTTGAATATGTCTCTATTATTATAAATGGCTTATATGTTGATTATGATTGAATACCACGTCTCTTATATTGTAGATCATGAAATTTTACTAAAAGGACATAATGGCATGACTTTAAACTAAATGTCCCTTTATAGCATGTTTTTGCATGGTCATCATAGTAAGAGCTTAATTGTACTAACACCATCTTCTTCATGTTTTTAATACAAAGAATGGGTTGTCGTGACTAAAGGATTCTTTCTTTATTGAAGTCCTTGGATTTTATATTCCCATTTCGTTGTACGTCCTCCAGTATTCAAGCACACATTTTTAAAAGATTCATTAGATTGATGTAATAGACTTATGGAATTTGTTTCGAATTAAAAAGGGGTGTGTCCCTTGTATGTTGAGATTGTATCTAAGATTGAAAAATTAGACTTAGTACTAAACTTGCGTATTGAATGTTTTAAAGGGTGATGACTTTGATTCTTATGTTTTTAAATGAAAAGTTTTTTTTCCACACTAATTTTATGACTATGTGATGAATTAATGCTAAGAGGGTTTTATGAGACCTCATTTTGGTCGTATATGACATGATATGTCTAGGGGGTTCTCTCGGGTCGTAACATGATATAGCATAACCAGCACCTCACTACCATGTTGACGTCTTTCTTCTCAATTTACATTCAAGCTTCGACCAACCTGGGGTTACGATTTGTTAAGAGAGGAGATAACCAATTTTTCAAAGTCACCAAGGACTTAGTCTTTATGATGTACTTGTAGTCATCTGCAATTTTGTCAGAGTATTTCAATAAAACATTTATATAATTCTTGTAACATTTTACCTTATTCCTCCAGACAACCCTATAGTCTATTGCATTTTAGGTTGCTGATTGTTATTTACATTCAGGCACCAAGTAGACTTATGAAGTGTAAAACTCTTTGACCCAAGAAGGAGTAGTGGTAGCGTTGGGAGTCCTGATAGCTACTCCGATCTTCGGGATCATACTAACTCATCTTAAGACTAAGAAGTGACAGCATGAGAGTCTTCGGGCGCACCCTTACTCTCCGAAGTGTTTAGGTGAGTGGCATAGAATCTATCACAATTAGAGTTGGCCTTTTGTAATACAAGAGGAGAAGCCTTGCCCTTCCCTTTTGCCTTCTCACTTGTGGTGAGAATTTTAATCGTTTATTCCTTAAATGCACATGTATCCTCTCTAAGGTTGATTCCGTTAGGCCTCTTGTGGGTCTTCATGTGATTTCCTGCTCTTTTTTGTCTAGCCATATCTACAAAAACATAATAGATAATTATGAACAGTTCCAACAATGTTCCAAAAAATCATTTGTAGACAGACTCTGTGAACCAATAAAAAAATCGATGAATCACAATGGAGAGCTAGATTAGGCTTCCTGAATGTACTGGTAAAATTCCAAAAAATATAGGCATGCAAGTGATGGGTAGGGCGTTTCAGAAAATATCTAAAATAATTCTATGATAACATATTAGCCCGCCGAATGATATAGTATATTTGAAGTGTTAGGGCACAAAAAGGGCATTCAAAGAAGACTTTTGGTGAGTCACTTAGTACACTCGGCGAACTCAGGATTCTCAAAGAAAGTTAGAAAAACTAAAAACAAAATTTCACAAAATTAAAGGCAATGAAGAGGGAATTCAACAAACCACCGAGTTGTTCGACGAACTCAACCCAGATCGCCAATTTAGTCAAAGAGCCTTTTTACAACACCGACTTCAAAAAATCAAACTAACAACTAACACAATTAGATTCATACACATAAAACCCATACCCGTAGGATACTCTAACTTCTACCTGTTTTGCCAAAGATGGACATTTCACCACTTATGACCTTATGAATGACATAAAAGACTCTATCATCTGGGATACTCAAACATCACCCGTCTAGTCTTAAAAACAATATACCACAACCCAACTATACATACGCATTTTAATGAAAAAATTCAAAAAAAATCAATAACATATGCAATTTATGCTGGATTTTAAATTTAAAATGGGAAAATAAGCACACAACCATATATTCTGAGTAGCCCAACACAGATCACCAAGATTAAAACAATTTTGATTGAGTAAAACCATAAAATCAAAGTTCATGGTTCGGAAAACAGACCTTTAATGTTGAATAAGTTATTGGAAAATGTAGGCGGGAGAGAGTTCAAACTCTGAACATACAATGAACGATTAACGAGGGGTAAAAAGGGAATAACATAGAAATATACTATGCATGTGTTATAATTGGAAGTTAAAAAGTGAGGGAATGTGAAACCGTTTGAACTTTTGAACCTTTGGCATTTAAAACCGTACAGTTAAAAACCTTTGAACTTTTGTACCTTTGGACTTTAAAACAAGAAATTTATAAGTCTTTGGGAGACATTAATTTTTCACACCAAACCACTCAGTTACACGCCGATTGTAACTTACCTCGACATGTTATACAAGACCTCCACTTAATGTTGGGGTCCAAATGGTGAAAAAATTTGTGATCACCGACCTGTTCATGACCGTCCAATTTTTCCTTATCCAGCACTATTTCAGTGACTCCAGCCTTTTAATTTATAGTGTCCAATGGAGGTCCGTTTTAGCTCACCGACTAGGACTTTTTCTCACAAATCTTAACTTTTCAAAAACCTTCTAGACTTCACCTGCAAAATCAACACATGATTCTTTCTAAACAAATAAAAATAAAAATAAAACTTTTATTGACTCCCATGTAGTGCATTACTGAACGTTGTGGCATGATGGAAGTCCTCATTAAGACTACATTCTTGAGGTTAGATATCATTTTACTAGGCAACCCCCTTGCTGTCTTGGGTTTAAATGAGACAAATTGCGATCCATTTGGTTCACAAACTACTTGATAGGGATGGAATGAGAGGTGAGTGTATAGATAATGGACGATATATTGTCCTTCATATATTTTATGCATTTATCATACCCCATAACCTTGTTTAGGATACGAGTGAGCATATCCTTAAAATCACCACCATAAAAATCCTTCGACTTTTGGGGCTCGTGGGAGTAATGAACCTGTCCGTTTTCTCATCCCTTTCCATCCAAGTAGGTTTATGATCCATCCACACTTTATCACAATATCATTATCCAGCATCCATGTTCAAACCTTTGTTACCACCATTCCTCCGGTAGTTCCACGATAACTACATCCTTTGTTCCACAGAAAGTGCATCTCCTTATTATAAAATGCTTCAAACATGACCTCTATGGTTTTTGTAGCACCTAGAATAAAATAAGTTATATAGAGATTTATTATGGTTTGTTTCAAATGTCCAGTAACATCCATCACGTTCGCAAAGTGAGCCTTAGAAAGTGTTTGTGTGTCATGACGTGTTTAAATAAGTTTTACTTGTTCGGTTTTTTTTTAAAATTGGTGTGGGATGTTCCTAAGAACTAGACAACTATGTTTAAAGGTTTAACATTTGGGTCCGACCCCATCTAGGACACAGGGGGTCCTACAGAAGGCCCCAACACTTGGACCCAAAACTTCCCTAGCAGTGTTCACCAACAAGACCAAACAACGGCTAATGATCCTACCAACGAACCGTCTACATGGTCCATAAATTGGATCTTCAAGTCCATCATGTTTTAAATTTTCTGTCTCAACAAATGAACCACCAACAATGGACCTTCGATGGACAAACGACCCGTTGGTTGGTCCCGTCTGTGAGCTGCAAAAGCTGTTAGCAGGCTGCCCTTAATTGGGGTGTTTGGTAATTTCACCCCAATTATTTTAAGGACCTTGTACAATTACTTTAGAATTATAAAGGTATATTAAAGAATTACAAACCCTTATACCTAATTTTATACTCCATTCTCAAAAACCCAAAACCCTTCTTCCTTAAAACTCTCTCTTAAGTCACCATGGAAGCAAGAACACAAGAGGGGTACAAGGGGCTGTTGGTGGTAAATTTCTTCTTAAAAATCATTGGGGTTTCTTATATGTGAGTAATGGTAGTCATCCTTGAACTCTCTTCCATTCCAGAAGCCCTTACTAATAGATTTCAGATCGAGTTTTTCAAGCCTAGTTTCTTCTATGTTCCACTCTAAATATTGGTCTTGCATGAAAATGTTTCAAATGATTCAAATATTATTTTCTATTTTTAGTTGGTGATTAATGATAAAACTTCAATGAATTGATAATAAATCTTTTTATCCAATTGTGGCTTACGAAATGGGTTTAATAAGCTTTGTTTTGTAGTCTTTGAGCTTTGCTTTACCTGTGTTAATGTTGTTTATGTACTGATCAAAGATCTAATTTATAATGAAATGTTGAATAAAATTTTATAGGTGATGGAATTTTGGGTTAAAGGGTATGTTTTTTTTATGTGTTTTAGCTTTATTTATGATATTATCTTGAGTGGTATTGTCCACCATCGTGTTGGCGGTGTTAAGTTAAATTCTATGAATGTAGTTCTTTGTGTATTGTGAATGAGGACATTAAGGCATATTATGTGAAGAAAGATTGTAGATACTCTTCTTACTGTGTTTTATGAAGCTTGTTACGAAAAATATGCTATAGATTATGCCTAAATGACATATATGGTTATGTTAAACATGTTTAAGTATGTGAGGTAATAAAAGAATGTCTAAAATTGTATAAAATTAAATGTAAAGGAAATGGTACTTATGTGCAAGGGGAGTTCTTATGTAAACACACACAATCACACTTGAATTAATGAATGAAGCTAAGTTAAGTCAAAAGAGAGAGTTTTTGGGGTGAACTCTCTTCGTGAGTTGAGATGAAGTGTTTTAGTAGAAAACTCACCATTCCCATGATCTTTCCAATGTAGGTTGTAGGATGGATACAATTCGTGAGTTGATATGTGGTGTCAAAAATTTATCCTTGACCTTTAGTAATGAATGTTTAGAATCCATGAGGACTTAAAAAGAGGTGGTTACACTTCGTGAGGTGAGATATTCTATTAAAATGTAGCGCTTGAGATTACTACTCATCGTTAGTAGAGAAAAAGTTACTTAGTAGCAATCTCCTTATCCCTTAACTATGCGCCCGCATAGGTGTGGCTATTGGTATAGCCATGTAAAAGATAAAAATTAAAACCTCACTCTAGGCAAGTGAGAGGAGCCTTCTCCAATAAGTGAAGTATTGGGATTCCATGTTTATCTCTCATGGTATATTAAGGTTAAGCCAACCCCCAGGAAAGTAATGAAAGTGCTAATTCATCTAAAAGAGTGTACTACTTAGGGTAGGTGGTGCAATAATACGCTATTCATCCATTTCACTAGGTAGGCATTCCGAAAGGGGAATCTTGGTGAGACTTATATGAATTAAATGATTTAAGTCTCCTCATAGAACCTACTACTAAGGGTAGGTGGCCGAATGGAAGCTATCTATCCATGCACTAAGTAGACCTTCAAAAGGGGAGTCTTGCTCATAAGCCTTCTAAAAGAGTGTACTACTTAGGGTAGGTGGTGGAATGGGATGCCATCTACTCATTGCACTAAGTAGGTTAATAGTTTTTCAATTTCTTCATTACTCTTTTATCCTCCCATTGAACTTAGGTCTCTCTCTCTCTTATGTTCTCTTGTCCAGTTGTCTTCTAGGTGTGATTGCTTCAAAGAGGACATGTTTCTATGTTTGGTGGATAGAAAAGGTGAGTTCTGATGCTTATAATTGTTTTGTTTCTAGAAGAGTAAACGAGGACGTTAGTTTTGAGAATTGTGATGTGAATCCATTTATGGCTAGGTGTGACTCATGAGAGTGGAAGTGTGTAACGACCTGTTTAGTCGTTTTGAGCAGCAGATTTTATTTCTGGAAAAACTGGCTGAGATGACGGACCCCACAACGGACCGTCATCGGCACGACGGACCGTCGAGGGGGTCTAGTTTCGAAACACTTAGAAATTCTGAAATTGGGTACTGAAATCGACTCTTTGAACTTCGTGACGACATGGCAGGACGGACCGTCGTGGGCACGACGGATCGTCACAAACCCTTTAGTGGAATTGAGTCTCTGAACTCTGTGAAGGAGCAGCAGGACGGACCGTCGCAGGCACGACGGGCCGTCACAGACTGCGTAATCCCAGGCTGGGTCGGATTTCTGTTTAAGTTTTAAAGGGGCGTTTTGGACTATTCCTGCTTTAATTATAAAGTTAGTGGTTTAATATTATAACTCAATTACTTGGGGGTTAAAAGAGGTAACCTTGAGTTGATTAGTGGGGTATTATTGCCATCTTTTATACTTATTATATGTTAATTAGGGTAAAAGAAAGAGGGTTTGAATAAGAAAAATAGAAAGAACAAAGAGAGGGAGAGAGAAACGATCGAGAGAGGAGAAACGAAGAGGAAAACACAAAGCTTTGGGAAATTGCTTGCTTGATCACGAATCTTCGGTTGAGGTAGGTTATGGTTTTTATGCTATTCGTAGTAAGCTCTTAATAGCGAATGATATGTATTGGTAGTATTGTAAAACCCTTCTATATGCTCAATTGTATGCTTGCATGAATGTGATTATATAATTGTAATAAAATAAGCATGATGAAGCTATTGAATCCTAAATCTTGAAAAGAAACCGTAATCTACTTTGTTAATGATGATGCCTTTGTATAAAAGAAGGCTTGATCAACGAAAGTAGTGAGATTAGGGGATCGGGTGCCACGTTCCGGTACCAGGATAGAATGAGGATCAGAGTGTCACGTTCGACACCAGGATAGTATATGGATCGGGTGCCACATTCCGGTACCAGGATAGTATATGAGGATCGGTGTGTCACGTTCCGACACCAGGATAGTATATGGATCGGGTGCCACGTTCCGGTACCAGGATAGTATATGAGGATCGGAGTGTCACGTTCCGACACCAGGATAGTATATGGAGCGGAGTGTCACGTTCCGACACGAGGGGAATTAAGATAATGAATCTTGAAATATGCTAATATACTCAATCTAATAAACCTAATCCCCAATTGAGTATGGAATTGAGGCTTGAGTCCTCATGTGTGAACTTGGCAGTACTTATTAATGATTATAGAACTTGTTGCTACATGTTGAGTATTGTAGTTGATTTAATAATATTACTTGATATATAATGTTTTCTATTTTGAGTTGGCCGATGATAACTACTCAGTACTTGTGTTTGTACTGAACCCGTACTTTTATGTTTTCTTCCTTGTTATTTGTGGAGTGCAGCAAACGGACCGTCGTCTTCAACTCAATCGCAATTCTAGTCAGTCTTCGTTACACCAGATCTTCAGGGTGAGCTAATGCTTCTAGCTTGGACTGGATCTTCTTCTTCATGTCTTGATGCCTTGAAGTTCCGGCATGGACTAGCTTTTACTTGTTTTAGCTTCTAAGAATACTCTTAGTTTAGTAATTTGATCATAGATGTTCTTGTGGTGATGACTTCCAGATTTTGGGGAATAATAGATGTTGAATTTTAGAAGTTATTAAATTGGTTTTTATTAATGAGTTTAAGTCTTCCGCATTACTTTCTGTTGATATTATACTGAAATGTTAGGGTTTAGATTGGTTGGTTCGCTCACATAGGAGGGTAAGTGTGGGTGCCAGTCGCGGCTCGGTTTTGGGTCGTGATAAATTTGGTATCAGAGCATTAGGTTCGTTTGTCTCATCACACAAAAACGAGTCTAGTAGAGTCTTATGGAACGGTAGGGGGACACCTTTACTTTTCTTTGAGAGGCTATAAGACTTTTGGAAAATTCCATTCTTTCTTTCTTTCTTTCGTGCTATTACTTGGATCCAATTGGTATTTAGCTTATACAAATTTGTATCTGACCATCTTCACTCTATTTCGCAGATGGTTAGAACTAGAGCAACGACTGCACCAACACCAACACCGGCAAGACAGGAAGCGTCAGAGCCAGCCACTGGGGTTGTAGCTCGGAGAGGAACAGTGGCAAGAGCCCGTGGAAGAGGTCGTGGGAGGATGTCCTCTAGAGGAAGAGGACAAACACCTAGCCCATCTGGTAGTAGGGCGGTGACTCCTCCACCAACTGAGGAAGTGGTAAAGAGGGTGAGGAAGGGGAGAATGAGCAAGTGCAGAATGAGAATTGCCACCCCAACCAACCCTATAGATGATCAATCAGGTTCTTGCTTATCTTAGCGGGTTATCTGATCAAGGCAAGACACCTCCAGTGTTTTCTGCACCAGCACCTCAAGTTCCGGAAGTACGACAGGCCGCTGTTGGGGCTCCCGGCATGGATGCCTCATTGGAAATAGGCACATTTCCTCGTCTGACTACAGGGCCTATAATGACAAATGATCAGCATGAACTTTTCAGTAAGTTCTTGAAATTGAAACCTCCAGTCTCAAGGGTGCTGAATCTGAGGATGCCTACTATTTCTGGTTGACTGCCATGAGCTACTACACAAGATGGGTATTAGAACGGTTTTGTGTTGAGTTTATGACTTATCAGTTCCAAGGGAACGCCAAAATGTGGTGGCGGTCACATGTTGAGTGTCAACCAACAGAGGCACCCTATGACTTGGGCCTCATTCTCTAGCTTGTTTATGGAGAAGTGTATCCCCCGAACTTTGAGGGATAGGAAAAGAGATGAGTTCTTGAGCCTAGAGCAAGGTAGAATGTCGGTTACTGCATATGAGGCTAGGTTTCGTGCACTTTCCAGATATGCCACCCAGCTTTGTTTCTGTCCACAAGAGCGGATTCGCCGTTTTGTGAAGGGGTTGAGGTCAGAGTTGCGGATTTCAGGCTTACAGGTAGCGGCTACAGCGAAATCCTTTCAGGAAGTGGTAGACTTCGTGATAGAGGTTGAAGGAGTGAAACCATATGACTTCACCATGGCATCGACATCAAAAATGTTTCGAAAGATAGGTGAGTTTAGTGGTTCTTACTCTAGAGGACAGGGTTCCGGAGGTTACTCAGTCCGACCAATTCAGTCTTCACTACAAACTGTAGTTGGGGGTCCACCTCAGACCGGTCAACACTTCTCTGAGAGGCCGATGCTTGAATCCAGAGAATGTTATGGATGTGGGGAGACTGGACACATTAAGAGGTATTGTCCAAGACAGAGTTACAGACCTCCCACAGTCAGAGGTAGAGGTGGTCATGGAAGAGGCCGTCATACTGGAGGGCGTGGTGGTTGAGGTAATGGTGGTAACCAAAATGGCCGGGGTGATGGGCAAACTGGAGCCACTACATCACAACATGGTAGGGGCAACGGGCAGACAGGCGATAGGGCCCATTGTTACGCTTTCCCTGGGAGATCTGAAGCGGAAACATCTGATGCTGTCATCACAGGTAATCTTTTGGTTTGTGATTGCATGGCTTCTGTATTGTTTGATCCTGGATCCACATTTTCTTATGTATCTTCCTCATTTGTTAATGGTCTTAATTTACATTGTGAATTACTTGATATGCCTATTCGTGTTTCTACTCCGGTGGGTGAGTCTGTGATAGTTGAAAAGGTATATAGGTCTTGTTTGGTGAATTTTGTGGGGAGCAATAATCATGTAGACTTGGTTATCTTAGAAATGGTTGACTTCGATGTAATTCTGAGTATGACTTGCTTTCTCCAAATTTTGCAATCTTGGATTGTAATGCTAAAACGGTGACGTTAGCCAAGCCTGGGACAGACCCGTTAGTGTGGAGGGCGACTACACTTCCACTCCGGTTCATATCATCTTCTTTCTTCGTGCTAAGAGAATGGTTAGTAAAGGGTGTTTAGCTTTCTTGGCACATCTCAAGGATGACACTACCCAAGTACCTTCAATTGAAACGGTTTCGGTAGTCCGTGAGTTTCAGGATGTGTTCCCTGCAGATCTTCCTGGTATGCCACCGGATAGAGATATTGATTTTTGCATCAATCTGGAACCAGGTACTCGCCCCATTTCTATACCCCCTTATAGAAAGGTTCCCGCGGAGTTAAGAGAGTTAAAGGCTCAACTTCAAGAGTTGTTGAGCAAAGGCTTCATTAGACCAAGTGCATCTCCTTGGGGTGCTCCAGTGTTATTTGTGAAGAAGAAGGATAGGAGTTTCCGGATGTGCATAGACTATAGACAACTTAATAAGGTAACTATTAAGAACAAGTATCCTCTTCCTCGCATTGATGACTTGTTAGATCAGTTAAACGGTGCTTGTGTCTTCTCTAAGATTGACTTGAGATCCGGTTATCATCAATTGAAAATACGGGCAACAGATGTGCCCAAGACTACTTTTCGGACCAGGTATGGGCATTACGAATTTGTAGTGATGTCTTTTGGTCTTACGAATGCCCCTGCTGCTTTCATGAGCTTGATGAACGGGATTTTTAAGCCATATCTGGATCTCTTTGTGATAGTATTTATTGATGATATATTGATATACTCAAAGAGCAAGAAAGAACATGAGGAGCATTTGAGAATTGTGTTGGAAGTATTAAGGGAGAAAAGGCTTTATGCCAAATTCTCTAAGTGTGAGTTTTGGCTAGATGCAGTGTTCTTCTTGGGTCACGTGGTTTCTAAGGATGGAGTGAGGGTGGATCCATCTAATATTGAAGCAGTGAAGAATTGGGAGAGACCTACTAATGTTACAGAGATAAGGAGCTTTGTTGGTCTTGCTAGCTACTACCGCCGATTTGTCAAGGGGTGCTCTTCTATTGCTTCCCAATTGACAAGCTTGACTAAGCAGAATGTTCCATTTGTATGGTCGGACGAGTGTGAGGAAAGCTTTCAGAAGCTCAAGACCTTGTTGACTATTGCACCAATTCTTAGCTTGCCAGTAGAAGGTAAGAATTTCATTGTTTATTGTGATGCATCCTATTCTGGTTTGGGTGCAGTGCTAATGCAAGAGAAGAACGTAATTGCTTATGCTTCAAGGCAACTAAAGCTGCATGAACGTAACTACCCGACCCATGATTTGGAGTTGGCCGCGGTAGTATTTGCATTAAAGCAATGGAGGCACTATTTATATGGGGTTAAATGTGAGGTCTATACGGATCATCGTAGCCTACAGTATGTTTTTACTCAGAAGGATTTGAACTTGAGACAGAGGAGATGGATGGAACTATTGAAGGACTATGATATCACAATTTTGTATCATCCGGGAAAAGCGAATGTTGTGGCAGATGCTTTAAGTAGAAAGGCGGGAAGCATGGGAAGTCTAGCTCACTTGCAAGTCTCTAGACACCCATTGGCTAGAGAGGTTCAGATTCTGGCTAATGACTTTATGAGGTTAGAAGTAAATGAGAAGGGAGGATTTTTATCTTGTGTGGAGGCAAGATCTTCCTTCCTTGACAAGATTAAGGGAAAGTAGTTTAATTATGAGAAATTGATCTGGATCCGAGTTAAAGTGTTGTGAGGAGAGGCTAAGGAAGCACAAATCAATGAGGAAGGTGTTTTGAGGATTAAGGGAAGGGTATGTGTACCTCGCGTCGATGATTTGATCACCACTATTCTGACAGAGGCTCATAGTTCAAGGTATTCTATACATCCGGGTGCAACCAAGATGTACCGTGACCTAAAGCAACACTTTTGGTGGAGTAGAATGAAGCGTGATATTGTGGATTTTATTGCCAAATGTCCAAACTGTCAACAAGTAAAGTATGAACACCAGAGGCCCGGAGGAACACTTAAGAGAATGCCCATTCCGGAATGGGAGTGGGAGAGAATTGCAATGGACTTCGTGGTTGGTCTTCCCAACACAATGGGTAAGTATCACTCCATTTGGGTGATTGTTGATAGGTTAACTAAGTCTGCTCACTTCATTCCAATCAAGGTGACTTACAATGCAGAGAAGTTAGCCAAACTTTACATTTCGGAAGTGGTTCGATTGCATGGGGTTCCACTCTCCATCATATCAGATAGAGGTACGCAGTTTACTTCTAAGTTTTGGAAAACATTGCATGCAGAGTTGGGTACTAGGTTGGACCTTAGTACTACGTTCCATCCTAAGACCGATGGTCAGTCTGAACGAACGATTCAAGTGTTGGAGGATATGCTTCGTGCTTGTGTGATAGAATTTGGTGGCCATTGGGATAGCTTCTTACCCTTAGCGGAGTTTTCATACAATAATAGCTATCAGTCAAGTATTTATATGGCTCCATTCGAAGCATTGTATGGGAGGAGATGTAGGTCTCCCATTGGTTGGTTTGATGCATTTGAGGTTAGACCTTCGGGTACTGACCTTTTGAGGGATTCAATAGAGAAGGTGAAATATATTCAAGAAAAGCTTTTAGCGGCTCAAAGCAGGCAAAAGGAATATGCATATCGAAAGGTTAGAGACTTGGAGTTCATGGAGGGTGAACAAGTCTTGTTGAAGGTTTCACCCATGAAAGGGGTGATGCGGTTTGGTAAGCGAGGTAAGCTACGCCCAAGGTATATTGGACCATTCGAAGTACTTAAACGAGTAGGGGAGGTGGCTTACGAATTAGCCTTGCCTCCGGGGCTGTCCGGAGTGCATCTGGTATTCCATGTGTCTATGTTGAAAAGATATCAGGGGGATGGAAACTACATCATTCGTTGGGATTCAGTTCTGATTGATGAGAATTTGTCTTATAAGGAGGAGCCTGTTGCTATTTTAGATCGTGAAGTCCGCAAGCTGAGGTCAAGGGAGATTGCATCCATCAAAGTTCAATGGAAGAATCGACCAGTTGAAGAAGCCACTTGGGAGAAAGAGGTTGATATGCAAGAAAGATACCCACACCTGTTTACAGATTCAGGTACTCCTTTTCGCCCTTGTTTTTCTCCTTTTGATCGTTCGAGGATGAACGATGGGTAAATTGGTATCTATTGTAATGACCTGTTTAGTCGTTTTGAGCAGCAAATTTTATTTCTGGAAAAACTGGCTGAGACGACGGTCCCCACAATGGACCGTCATTGGCACGACGGACCATCGAGGGGGTCTCATTTCGAAACACTTAGAAATTCTGAAATTGGGTACTGAAATCGACTCTCTGAACTTCGTGACGACATGGCAGGACGGACCGTCGTGGGCACGACGGACCGTCACAGACCCTTTAGTGGAATTGAGTCTCTGAACTCTGTGACGGAGCAGCAGGACGGACCGTCGCAGGCACGACGGGCCGTCACAGACTGCGTAATCCCAGGCTGGGTCGGATTTCTGTTTAAGATTTAAAGGGGCGTTTTGGACTATTCCTTCTTTAATTATAAAGTTAGTGGTTTAATATTAATAACTCAACTACTTGGGGATTAAAAGAGGTAACCTTGAGTTGATTATTGGGGTATCATAGCCATCTTTTATACTTAATTATATGTTAATTAGGGTAAAAGAAAGAGGGTTTGAATAAGAAAAATAGAAATAACAAAGAGAGGGAGAGAGAAACGATCGAGAGAGGAGAAACGAAGAGGAAAACACAAAGCTTTGGGAAATTTCTTGCTTGATTACGAATCTTCGGTGGAGGTAGGTTATGGTTTTTATGATATTCGTAGTAAACTCTTAATAGCGAATGATATGTATTGGTAGTATTGTAAAACCCTTCTATATGCTTAATTGTATGCTTGCATGAATGTGATTATATAATTGTGATAAAATAAGCATGATGAAGCTATTGAATCCTAAATCTTGAAAAGAAACCCTAATCTACTTTGTTAATGATGATGCCTTGGTATAAAAGAAGGCTTGATGAACGAAAGTAGTGAGATTAGGATATCGGGTGCCACGTTCCGGTACCAAGATAGAATGAGGATCGGAGTGTCACGTTCCGACACCAGGATAGTATATGGATCGGGTGCCACGTTCCGGTACAAAGATAGTGTATGAGGATCGGAGTGTCACGTTCCGACACCAGGATAGTATATGGATCGGGTGCCATGTTCCGGTACCAGGATAGTATATGAGGATCGGAGTGTCACGTTCCGACACCAGAATAGTATATGGAGCGGAGTGTCACGTACCGACACAAGGGGAATTAAGATAATTAATCTTGAAATATGCTAATATATTCAATCTAATGAACCTAATCCCCAATTGAGTATGGTATTGAGGCTTTAGTCCTCATGTGTGAACTTGGCAGTACTTATTAATGATTATAGAACTTGTTGCTACATGTTGAGTATTGTAGTTGATTTTATAATATTACTTGATATATACTGTTTTCTGTTTTGAGTTGGCCGATGATATCTACTCAGTACTTGTGTTTGTACTGACCCCCTACGTTTATGTTTTCTTCCTTGTTATTTGTGGAGTGCAGCAAACGAACCGTCGTCTTCAACTCAATCGCAATTCTAGTCAATCTTCGTCACACTGGATCTTTAGGGTGAGCTAATGCTTGTAGCTTGGACTGGATCTTCTTCTTCATGTCTTGATGCCTTGAAGTTCCGGCATGGACTAGCTTTTACTTGTTTTAGCTTCTTAGAATACTCTTAGTTTAGTAATTTGATCATAGATGTTCTTGTGGTGATGACTTCCAGATTTTGGGGAATAATAGATGTTGAATTTAAGAAGTTATTGAATTGGTTTTTATTAATGAGTTTAAGTCATCCGCATTACTTTCTGTTGATATTATACTGAAATGTTAGGGTTTAGATTGGTTGGTTCGCTCACATAGCAGGGTAAGTGTGGGTGCCAGTCGCGGCTCGGTTTTGGGTCGTGACAAAGTGTTGTGATGAGAAAATTTTATTGTGATGTAGTTATAAACCTGTTAAGAGTTATAATGATTGATTTAAGTGCCTTTAAGACGAAATGAGTTACCTTGTGATTATATTCAATTGTAGTTATAAGCTTTATGGTGTAAATTTGAGGAATGTTGAGATAATGTGGAGATTTTGCATATGTTAAGGGCAACCCTCTTCTGCCACTAATATTTCATAGTTGTTCTTATAATTTGGTTGAGGTTATTTTGTATATTTACTCAAAGGGGGGAAGTGTGGTATGATTTTCTATTGAGGATGTTGTAGAATTTATGTTAGGAAAAATGGTGGACTTAAATGGTAGGATTTTTTATTTTTCCAAATTAATCTACCTTATTTGGTGGAAAGGGAAATGAGGAGTTTTGTTCCCTGAGATTAAGGTAAGAGGTGCCTAAAAGATAGATGAGGCGATGTTGAAAAATGTTTGTCAAGGTTTGAATCCTAAGAGGAAAGTGTTATGCTCTACTTGTAAGGTTGATCTTTAGTCATCATGATCATGTGCTGAGAGTAGTATGAGTTCCAATCTTGTGAAAAGCATAATGAGACTTTGAAGTATGTGGCCTTGAAGATCACTTACCCTAATTAGGGGAGAAGGAGTTGAGTTTAAAGGTAGGTTACATCCTAATCTTTTCTTTTTGTTCTTATTCAAGCTTGAAACTAAATCCATAGTAGTTTTGTAATGATTAAGAGTCTTGCATAATAGTATGTGTTATCATATGTTGTATATGAAGTTAGATAACTTATGGTCTAATGTTAAAGAACCATGTTAAAGGTATGTTTTGCATAATGAAAGGTTAATTAGAATTTAATGTAGTATACTTAGTCCAAGAGAATCCTTAAGAGCCACTAGGTGGGAGTTGTAGTATGAGATGCTACTCTCACCTTTTAGTTAGTGTAACTTACCAAGTCTACTTGGAGTAAGTTAGTATGGTCTTTTCCCTCATGTTGTCATGACATCTTGTAAAAATTTGCTTGAAAGGTGCATTATAGAATTTTTAAGAGAGTGGAACAGTGAAGTTTTGAGTTCATTGTAAAGAGTCCAGATTTTGAGATAATTGCATTTTCATGAGCAATGGTTTCAGTGTGTTTAGAAATTATGTGTATAAGCACGTTAAATGTTTGAGAAGGTAGTTACTCCATAAGTGAATTAATGAAAGTGAGATTGAATTTGTGAAGTTTTGCAAAGTTGCCTGTTTTATAGTGACGCTCACTGTAAAAATCTTTATCTTTGAACAAATTTGCTTTTTGTTGAATTGTAGTTTCAATATCTGTAATGGTGTTTTATATGAGCATGGTTAATGTTGGAGAGGTTATTTCATCTATAAGTGAAGAATAAGGGTGAATTTTGAAAAGTGAAATTTCTCGCAAAGTACTTATTTTGTAATGTGTTTGAAAGTTCAAAATTGTGCTCCTTGTTAGTTGGTGCCTTTTCTATGATATTTTATTCATGATTTTCATATGTTATGTGTTTCTAATTGGGTCCTTGATGGTATTAAAGTGTTTAGTGTCATTCGAGGACAAATGTTATTCTACTGGGGGAGAATGCAACACCCTAAATGAACTAAGGTGAACTCGAAATTTGTGATTGTTTTTTGAATAAATTATAAGGTGAAATGAGTTATACTGATGTTTTATAGGAAGTTAGTTAAGTTTGGTTGAGTTTCAAGGTCAAACGTCCAAGAACGTCCATGACGTTCGCAAGGTGTGCCTTTTGAAAGTGCTTGTGTGTTTTGACGTGTTTAATGAGTTTTAAGTGTTTTTTTAATTGTTGTTGGATGTTCCTAAGACATAGAAGACTATGTTTATGGGCTTAACATCCGAGTAAGACCCCACCTAGGACCCATATGGGTCCAAAGAGAAGGGCGAATGACTTGGACGCAAAACTACATTGGAATTGTCCACCAACGAACAAAATGATTCCTAGTGATCCAACCAAAGGCCTGTCGACTTGGTCCATTGATTTGTCCTGCAAGGACTACATGTTTTGAATTTTAGCCTCAAGCAACGCTCCACCACCAAAGGACCGTCGATGGACAAACAGTCCATTGGTTGGTCCTATGTATGAGCTGTAAAAAAAATGTTTTATGAAGCTTGTTATGAAAAGTATGCTAAGGATTATGTCTAAATGACGTACATGATTATGTGAATCATGTTAAAGTGAACGAGTTGATAAAAGAAGGTCTAATCTTGAATAAATGTAATGTGAATGAAATGGTCCTTATGTGCATGGAGTTGTGATAAAAGAAGGTCTAATCTTGAATAAATGTAATGTGAATGAAATGGTGCTTATGTGCATGGAGTGATCACATGTACACACACACATAATAACACTTGAATGGATGAAGCTAAGTTCAGTCAAAAGGGGGAGTTTTGGGGTGAACACACTTCATGAGTTGAGATGAAGTGTTTAATAGTAACCTCACTATAACCAATATCTTTCTAATGTAGGTTAGAGGATGGATAGCCTTTGTGATTTGATATGTCGTCTCCAAAAGTTATCCTTGACCTTTAGTAATGATATTTAAGAATCTGTGAGGAGTAATGTCAAGCACCGGGAGGATATGAAGAATAGGTTGTTATCCATCATGAGTTCATATGTTGTATTCCAATGTACCTCTTGAGATGACATCTCCTCGTTAGTAGATAATAAGTTACTTAGGACCAATCTCCTTATAACTTACAAATGCGCCCGCATAGGTGTAGCTATTGGGTAAGCCATGTAAATCTAGAAAGTAAGACCAAACTCTATGCAAGTGAGGGGACCCTTCTCCGATACGGAAGTATAAAGATTCCATGTTTATCTCTCAGGTTGTATGACGGTTAAGATAACCCCCACATAAGTGATGAAAGTGCTAGGTCTTTAAAAGAGTGTACTACTTAGGGTAGGTAGTGGATGGGATGTTGTTTATCAATTGCAATAGGTAGGCATTCCAAGAGGGGAGTCTTGGTGAGTGTATATGAATTAAATAAACTAAGTCTCCTAAAAGAATGTACTACCTGGGGTAGGTGGCTAAATGGGACACTATCAATCCATTGCACTAAGAAGACCTTACGAAAGATGAGTCTTTTTGGTAAGCCTTCTAAATGATTGTACTACTTAGGGAAGGTTATGGAATGGGATGCCATCTTCTCATTGCATTATGTAGGCATTACGAAAAGGAAGTCTTAATGTGTTGCTTGAGTGTCCTTCTAATGTCTTGTTATTGATTTGGGACTTTTTCTCCCGAGGTAAGTAAGCGGAAAAGGGGTAGTCTTGAGGATCACTTTGGTGTGTATTGAAGGAGGAATATGCGCACATCCTTCATGTCTTACCTTGGTGAGTCATAGGATAACCTTAGTTAGGGAAACTCCTACAGAAACGAGTTCACTTCCTCTTTTCCTGGCCTTGGAAGTTCACTCTTTTGCAATAGAGATAGTTCACTTGTAAGTGTTAAAATGAGTTCACTATCAATTTTGAAAGCTTACGGTAAAATGGTCCTTTTTTGTAAAAAATATGGAAATACTTATTTAGTGTTATATGATGATTCTTATATTGTTTTACATATTTATTCATGCATGTTTTACTTAATTTGCATGGAAATGTGTTTTTACTAAAATGTGTCTTTTTGCACGTTTTTGCATATGCCATACTTAGTACATTATTTGTAATAACCCAAACTTTTCTATACTTTATAAGTATAGGGTTTGGAAGCAAGGTTGAAATCTAGAAGACAAAAGCTTGGGAAATATTCTCTCAAGACAAAGTATGTCTTCATATATTCGAGGGCATAATTCCTATCTTCTTACTTTACTACTGTTAAGATGTAAAAGTTTGTGTCCCTAAGATAATATGTCGTGTCTTTAAGTTTGCTTGTGACGAAATTTATCAAGGAATTCCTTTTTATATTAAATATCATGTCAAGTTTCAATTCCGCAGTACATTTTATGCATTATGTAATGAACGATACATAAATGGCTTGTACAAGACCTCAAAGGGTAAATTACGCCTTGTCCCAATCCAAGGGTTCTCCCTAACATCAGTTAAAATAAAATTTCTAAGCTGAAAATCTAGCTAAAACATCCACTAGACATGTCTAATGTTCTAAGGTAGAATAATAAATGTAGCATCATCGAACTCAAGAGGATCTACCAAAGTCTAGAGATCGCTAATCCAAACCGTTTCAATGATTCTTCAATCTACTCTCTTACGTGCACTTATAAAAATAGTAGAAGTATAGGGTTAGTACACACTTGTAATAAGTATAGGTGTATGCACATATACACGTAAGAACTATACATGATCAAGGAAATCTCTTCCTAAAGCAACATGCCGTCTCTGGAAAGTTAAGTCACTTTACTTTCTTAACTCATTATTTAAAAATCCAAGCTATCAATATGACATGTATTCATTCAATTAAGGCATACAAATCATTTTCTATATGAACATAAAACCTTGGAATCGTGAACATAATTTTAGAACAACTCGAGCAAAAGTAAATGTTTTTTCTCCCTTAGGCCGAGAGCTTCTTTCCCATGCCTTAGTTTATTTTTAAGTCTTTTTGTTCTTCTTGTTTTGTAGTTCAATCATATCCTTTGATCCTATCTTTTAATTACAAGTGCAATGATTCATTGAAGTCTCATACCTACAATGAATCAAGTAAGTAATCCAAAAGACTAAGGAAATGATTTTGCTACCCTACTCACAAGGTATATTTTCATTCTTGTTAAATTAGGAATGAATGTATTAATAAGCCAATATTTATTAACTATGCCCATTCTTATATTATTTCCATAATATATAGATATTAGGGCATATAGGTAAAACTTATGATCTTGCTTAATTTGGGCATGAAGTCTTTATGAGCTTGTCTTAATAGGCTATACACATTATTTGATCATTTTGGATAATATAAGGATTATTGGCTATACCCATTATTTGATCATTTGCATGATTTGAAGAAAAGATTATTGGCTATGTCCATTATTTGATCATTTGCATAATATAAAGATTATGGGAAATTGATTAGCCATTATGTTTTGCTCCCCTTTTTTGGCATAATATAAGAAGTCATTATAAGTCAATCTTAATTTGGCTATGCCCATTATTTGGTTGTTAGCCTAATGTGAAGATATTGGAGAATAAATCTTGATTTGACCCAATCCAATAACTTGTTAAAAATTCGTTCTTATCAATCACATATGATTACACATACTTAAGCTCTTGCTTTCTTAGCTCACTTTGAACTCACATTTCTTCTTCTTTCTTTCTTACTTTCTTAAAGAAATCTTTAGCATTAAGATCATGCGAGCTAACATGAAAATTAGTGTTTGACCCACACCAAAATAAGTTTGTTCATTGATCAAAGTGAACCTATATCATGTGAGCTAAACATGAAATCATGTGTCTGTCCCTCATCGAATAAGGGTGGTTCACCTGCTAAAGCGAAACCGTATCCAGTGTCTTCCCCTCACCGATAAGTGGTGGTTCACGGCTAAAGTGAACCAAATAATTTCTTTGAGCATTTAACAGACATAGATCATATGAGGTAAGCATGAAATCCATTGTTTAACCCACATCGAAAAGAGGTGGTTTCACCGGCAAAGTGAAACCGCATCAGACCTATCTCCCTTAGGTGTAATCCACTAGCTTGTTCCTATGCTGGCAACATAGTTCAAGGACTAGGAGATATACGGAGACACTTATCCACCTTGGTGGTATCCTCGTCTCATTAGCCTAACATGTGCTGGGACAAGCTCATTGCTAGTATATCTGTTCTTTGCTCAGTTCTTTTTCTTCTTTGCATCTTTTAGAGTTGATTATACATTATGGAAACTTGCTTGTAGTTATGAGGTTTACTTAACTCTTTGGATAACCAGTCATCCAATTCTTTACTAAATGAAAAGTGAATTTAACCTTACATTATCATCTTGGTGTTAATGAGACTTTTGTCATGATTATTAACACCCTTTGATGTGAGTATCTTTAGTAATTGTCTACGTCTGAGTTAGACTTGTTTAACATTTTTTAACACCTCATTGTGGTAATTTAATAATTTTCTTGAACTTTTAAATATGTTATTACTCACCTTATCTTTTTCAATGACATTTGGTAGCTTTGTACCACTCTTTATGAACGTTATGAACTTTGTTCAATGTACTTACTTATATTCATGGTGCATTTAGATAGAGTATGTTAGGACTTGTCCCAATGATTTGAATACCCTTTGTTATGTATTCATTGTGTTACATTTGTCATGTTTAATTTGATATAACTTATTCATTAGCCAATCTTTTCATTATTTCAAACTAACATTATAAGCCAATTCCATTCAACCTTTTGGGCAAAACATTGTAAGGCAATTTATTCGAATGAACCAAACATTGCTTAAACTATTTTCCTAATATTATCACCAACCAAATCAATTACTTTCATGAAGGTAATACAGTGATTCCTCAACATGAACAAGTTGAAACTTTAACATTGTACCACTAACTAAACTTCATCGCCAATCCATAGTAACTTCTTATTCTCGAAACACAAGTAAACATTATATCATTCTTTAATTTGTGTAACTAACACTCAAATCATTCGAATCCACTCTATAGGTATTATGAGTCATTATAAAATCAATAAACTCAAACATTAAAATCATTTAGCCCCACATACCAACAACATGTTCGAGATTTACATCTACATACTTATTAGAATAAAAAACAAGGATAACTAGGGAGATGGACGTTCAACAATGTCATTGGGAACAACCCTAATTTCGGAATTCATTAGTTTAGATGAGCCTCTTGGAGAAAGAATTCCATGAGAGAAAGCCATACCTTAAGTAGAATTGAATCTAAGAAGATCAGCTTGCACGAAACCTTGAAGATGCCTTGAAATCTCATAAAGGAATCGAGAGAAACTTTTATGTTTTTTCGTTTCGTTTGCTAACTGTTTTGCATCGTGAATCTTCTAGTATTTGAATGCGATCTAAATTTAAGGAACTGATATTGACTCATTAGACTTAGGATAATTAAGTAAATTAAATAAATTAATCACTTAATTACTAAAACTCCCATCCTAAGGTGACAAAACATAGGAGAAAAGGTGAATAAACATAGGAGAACATTTGATTTAACCAAAATCTGGTTATTGACTAGGGTGTTGGAAAACTTTTGAAATTTTTATTAATTGATTAAATTTTTAATTAAATTAATTAAGGGGTCTAGTGTAATTACTAAAGTACCCCTAAGTCATTGGGACCATATCTAACCCTTTTGAACCATCCTAGGTTAGGTACTAGGTTGTGTCTTTAACTAGTTATAGGTTGTCGGGTTCACTAATTAGTTTATATCATTCAGTCCTAGAATATTTAGATAGTTAGATCAGTTAGTTAGAGTCTAGAGTTGGTTAGGGATTTAGGCCTCATATGGAGGAACCCTTGCACAGTCCTACCCCCTAACTACCCTAAACGAATTCAGTTAGGGTTGTTCCCTCCCTTGGCCGCTTCTTCATATGTGCTTGCACATGTGTTTCTTGTACTTTCCTTAAGAAATATTCATGATGGTTCATTTGAAATTTTTATTTAATGTCCCAAGGGCCCTCACTATGTCCTTGTGCACTAGTTATGATACATACCCATTTTAATTTGTCATGGGCTATGGTGCCTAGGCTTGACACATGGATGCCTCATATCTACTATGCAAATACTATGAAACATATGTTTGTAGGTTGGGTTTTTTATTGCAGGTACATTTCTTCAACAAGCTCATTAATACTTAGAAATTTGGCTACCACCCTTTAAGCATATATTTTCTACTATGCGTAATATTTCTAAATATTGGGCATTGGGATGCCTATTTACCCCTAATACTTTTTCTTAAAACTTAATAGGCTCATCACTAGACAAGTATATTTCTCTGGAATGTTACATATTCCCCCCCCCCTAGGAACATTTGTCCCCACATGACACTACATATCATTTTAAATCAAAGAGGGTAATTTTGAAAACACATTAACATACTCAAGAACTGAATAAGTGAGGGTAACGAGATCTCATATTGGCCTCGGCCTCCCATGTTGCTCCCTCAACAAGGTGGTTCGTCCATAACACATTTAAGGTGGCAACCTCTTGTTCCTCAACCTTTTCACTTGGAAATTAAAATTTCAACGGTAACCTCTTCGTAACAAAGGTTTTAATCAGTTCCTAACCCCTTAGATAACATCTTGTTGGCTTTAAGATTAGAAACTATTTGTCTTGTTTGATTTGAACCACGCCCTTCCCATTTAAACTCTAAGTAATTTGGCAACTTAAACCTTACTACCATGTTTAGATGGTCTATGGTAGCATAGCATTTATAAAGCCAATCAATACCCAAAATTATATGAAAATCAAGCATAGTGAATTATATTAGATTAGCATGAGTAACTTTCTTTAGAATAGTAATTGGGCATTCCTATATACTCTTTCTGCCCTAAAACTATGTCTTATGGGAGTACTAACTAGAAGTGGTTCATGTAAGATCTCAGGAAGTGAGTAATATTTACTAGCTACTAAATTAGTAACAAATGACAAGGTGGATCCTTGATCTAACAATGCATACACAGGAAAAGAAAAGACATGCAAGGTAATAGTGACCACATTAGCTAACTTCTCCTGCTCCTCTCTACCTTTTAAAGCATAGAATCTTAATCTGGTGCCTTAGACCAACTCAGCCACCTCAACATCATGGTGAAATCTCTAAGGCTTCTACCCATTGTGCTAGCATGTGGGTTCATCCTTGGAGCACCCTCTTTATTGGTCTGGGCTGTGATAGCCTGGACCTGAGCAGTTATGGCTTGGTCCATTTGAACCAATGCTCTCACTTCTCCATCCATCAACCCAGCAGGGTTGACATGAACTTGCAATCCAGCAGCTGGTGCTTGAGGATAAGCTTGGTTTCTCCCATTATCTTCTTCACCAACTGTACTGCCTGCATTTCTTCTTGTCTTCATTCGCAAACACAAGAACGAAGTCTGCTACTAGAATGACACAAAATGTCAAAGCTCGACACAACACGATAAAGAGTAGAAGAAGGGAAGATTCCTAACATCAATTAGTCTTGATGTCATGATTGTGTCTCGCTTTAGAACTTAAGTTAGAAATACTTAACGTGGTTTTTTTGAGCTTTAGTTCCTAGGTAATTTAACCTCATGCTCTAATAAAAAGTTTGTCACAACCCGGATTCAGGAATGCAAATGCAACCGATGCCGTTACCCTCTCAGAGGTCGCAGACAAGCCTTTCTTAGATTTCATTATAATCATAGTGTTAAATTGGCGGAAAGTTTAAAACTTTTAGAACATATGAATATACATATACTTCATATAATTAATATTTAAAGTGATACCCTAATAAGCTCAAACTAAACAACAATCTACAATCGATTAAACAATTCAAATAAAAAAATCAATATATCATAATAGTTTGTCAAACGACCTTCATACAATGTTTTGAATAAAATGTCTAAAATGAAATGTTAGGGACAACATCCACTAGCTATGTCTAATGTACTAAGCTAGAATAAGAAATGTAGCATCCTCAAACTCAATAGGACATACAAAAGTCTAGAGATCGCCAATGCAAACCGCATCAATAACTCTTCAATCTTCTCCCTGATCTGCACCTATAAAAATTTTAATAGTATAGGTTAACTACAAACATGTACTAATCATGGGTGTATGCACATATACACGTAAGGACTATGCATGACCAAGGACATTTCTTACTAAAGCCACATGTCCTCTCATGAAAGTTAAGTCACTTTACTTTCTTATATCGTTATTTCTGATTCATGTTCTGAATATGACATGTTCTCATGCAATTAAGGCATATAACTCAATTTTATATCAACAAAAATCGTTTAAATCATGAAAATAATATTAGAACAACTTAATTAAAAGTAAATATGTTTGCTCCCTTAGGCCGAGAGCTTCTCTCCCATGACTCAGTTGATTTTTTTAGTCTTTTTCTTCTTGTTGTTGTGTAGTTCAATGATCTCCTTTTGTCCTATGTTTTAATTAGAAGTGAAATGGTTCACTGTAATCCAGGAGACTAAGGAAATGATTTGGCTATCCTACTCACAAGGTATAATTCACCTTCTTGTTAAATTGGGCATGAATGTATTTATAAGCCATCTTTATTGTCTATGCCCATTGTTTGAATATTTTCATAAAATATAGATTTTGGGGCATATAATTAAAACTTATGATCTTGCTTACTTTGGGAATGAAGTCTTTATAAGCCAATCTTTATTGGCTATTCACATCTTTGATCATTTTGGATAATATAAAAACTAATGGCAAAACCCAGTATTTCATCATTTGCATGATATTAAGAAAAGATTATTGCTATTCCCAATTTTTTATAATTTTCATAATTTAAAGATTATGGGGCATTGATTAGTCATTATGTTTTGCTCTCTTTATTTGCATAATATACGGCCCATTATTTGGTTGTTAACCTAATGTGAATATATTGGAGTATATATCTGTATTTAGCACACGCCAATAACTAGTTAAAACTTCATTCTTATCAACCACAAATGATTTTACATACGTAAGCTATTGCTTTCTTAGCTCACTTTGAAATTACATTTCTTCTTCTTTCTTTCATACTTTCTGGAAGAAATCTTAGCATTAAGATCATGCGAGCTAACATGAAATCCAGTATCTGCCCCCACAACGAAAAGGGGTGGTTCACCGATAAAACTAAACCTAGATCATGTGACCAGAACATGAAATCCAGTTTTGTCCCACCGAAAAGGGGGTTGTTCACACTAGTAAAGTGAAACCATGTCGAGTGTCTTACCCACACCTAAAAGAGGTGGTTCACGGCTAAATTGAACCAAATACTTTCTTTGAGAATATAAATGACATAGATCAGGTAAACTAAGCATGAAATACAGTGTTTGACCCACACCGAAAAGGAGTGGTTTCACTAGTCAAAGTTAAACCGCATCATACCTAGCTCTCTTAGGTGGAATCCACTGGCTAGTTCCTATGCTTGCAACATAGTTCAATGACTAGGAGATATACAGAGACTTCCTATCCACCTTCATGGCAGCCTCATCTAATGAGGCTTACATGTCCTGGAAAGAGCTCATTCATAGTCTATCGGTGCTTTGCGCAACTTCTTTTTCTTTACATACTTTAGAGTCGATTCAAACAATATGGAAGCTTGCTTCTACTTTTTAGGTTTACTTAACTCTTTGGATAACCGGTCATCCCTTTCTTTACATGATGAAATGTCAATCTAACCTTACATTATAATCTTGTTATTAATGCTACTTGTCTCACGACTATTAACACCATTTTATGTGAGTATCTTTAGCATAATTTTGAGTGAGACTTGTCTATCTTCTTTTAACACCTCATTCTGGTCGCTTTAATAACTCTTTAACTGTTAATTATGTTAGTACTCACTTTATCTTTTTCAATAACATTTGGTAGCTTTATACCACTCTTTATGAATGTTATAAACTTTGTTAAATGTACTTACTTATATTCATGATGCATTTGGATTGAGTATGTTGCGACTTGTCCCAATGATTAAAATACTCTTGGTTATGAATTCATTGAGTTACATTGGTAATGCTTAATTTTGTATAACTTAATCACTAGCCAATCTTTTCCTTATTTTAAAATAATATTATAATAAAATTCCATTCATCTTTTTGAGCAATAAAATGTTATCCAATTTATTTGCATGAACCAAACATTAATAAACTATTTTCATTATGTTGTGACTAACCAAATCAATTAGCTTCATGAATGTAATATAGTCATTCCTCAACATCAACAAGTTGAAACTTTAACATATTAACAGTAACTAAACTTCATAGCCGATTCATAGTAACATCATATTCTCAAAAAACAAGTACACATTGAATCATTCCTTTATTGTCCGACCCAAATCGGGGACGCGACTGGCACCCACATTTACCCTCCTATGTGAGCGAACCAACCCATATACACCTTAACATTTTAATTCAATATCAACAGAAAGTAATGCGGAAGACTTAAACTCATTAATGTAGCAATTCAAAACTATTATTATATTATCCCCAAAATCTGGAAGTCATCATCACAAGAACTCTATCTCAATTACTAATCTAAACTAATAATATCTAAAAAGCTAAAAACAAGTAAAAACTAGTCCATGCCGGAAGTTCAAGGCATCAAGACTTGAAGAAGAAGATCCAGTCCAAGCTAGACGCATTAGCTCACCCTGAATTTCCGATGGAGTGAAGACTGGCTTGATCTACTGCTGAGTCGAAGTTGACGGAACGTTTGCTGCATAACACAAATAACAAAAGGAAAACATAAAAGTAGGGGGTCAGTACAACCACACGTACTGAGTAGATATCATCGGTTAACTCAAAATAGGCGATAATACATATCAAGTAATATTATAAATCAACTATAAACCCAACATGTAGCAACAAGTAGTATAATCGTCAATAAATACCATCAAGTTCATCCATGAGGACTCAAGCCTCAATACCATACTCATTTGGGATTAAGTTCATTATGTTGAGTATATTAACATCTTTCGAGATTCATTATCTTTCTTCCCTCTTGTGTCGGTACGTGACACTCCGATCCCTACCTACTATGTGTCGGTACGTGACACTCCGATCCCCTATATGTGTCGGAACGTGACACTCCGATCCCCTATAGTGTCGGAACGTGACACTCCGATCCCCTATATGTGTCGGTACGTGACACTCCGATCCCCTACATCTACGTGTCGGTTCGTGACACCCGTCCCACTAATACTATGTGTCGGAACGTGACACTCCGATCCACTAATTCTATGTGTCGGAACTGACACTCCGATCCACTAATCTCATTATATCCGTTCATCAAGCCTTCTCTCTACCAAGGCATCATCAATCCCAATCACTTTAATTCATCAAGCCTTCTTTTATACCAAGGCATTATCATTAATATCATAGATTAAAGTTTCTTTCAGGATTTGGGATTCAATGGTTTTCATCATGCTTGTTTTATAAAAATCACATAATCATGTTCATGCAAGCATACAATTAAGCATATAGACAGGTTTTACAATATCATCAACACATATTATTCACTATTAAGAGTTCACTACGAGTATCGTAATATAAAACCATAACCTACCTCCACCGAAGAATTGAATCAACAAGCTATCTTCTTCGTTTCTCTCTATCCTTCTTCGACTCTCTCTCTCAATCTGTTCTTTCTCCTTTGTTTTATTCAACCCTCCTTCTTTTTACCCTAATTAATCATATAATTAAGTGTGAAAAAGGACAATAAACCCCACTAATTCACTTAAGGTTACCCCTTTTAACCCCCTAAGTAATTAGACTTATTAATGTTACCCTCAATCTTTATAATTAAGGAAAGAATAGTCAAAAACGACCCTTAAAACGTGTGGAGAAATCCTAAACTCCTGGGATTGCGTGACCTGTGACGGGCCGTCGTGCCTGCGACGGTCCGTCACGGTGGTCGTCGCACCTCCCCAGAATCCCATCGTCACCATGGACGCTGTGACGGTCCGTCACGCCTGTGACGGTCCGTCCTGCACGTCCGTCATGGCGGTCAGAAACTCGTTTCTCGAACCAAATTCTCAAAGTTGAAGTGTTTTTGCAACGGAAACTCACGACGGTTCGTCGTGGTGTGACGGCACGTCCTGCAGGTCCGTCACAATTTACAGAGAGTCGATTTTCAGTACCCATTTCAAATTTAAGTGTCATGGACGAAACATCCATCGACGGGCCGTCGTGACTACGACGGTCCGTCACTACTTCCGTCGTCCCAGCCAGTTTTTCCAGAATTTCAATCTGCTGCTCAAAACGACTAAACAGGTCGTTACAATAGATACCAATTTACCCATCGTTCGTCCCCGAACGATCAAAAGAAGAAAAACAATGGCGAAAAGGAGTACCTGAATCTGTAAACAGATGTGGGTATTTTTCTTGCATATCTGCCTCCTTCTCCCAAGTAGCCTCTTCAACCGGTCGATTCTTCCATTGCACTTTGATGGATGCAATCTCTCTCGACCTCAGTTTGCGAACTTCTCTATCTAATATAGCAACCGGTTCCTCTTCATAAGTCAAGTTCTCATCCAACAAAACTGAATCCCAACGGATAATGTAGTTTCCATCTCCGTGGTATCTCTTCAACATGGATACATGAAACACCGGATGCACTCCGGACAGCCCTGGGGGCAAGGCTAATTCATAAGCCACCTCCCCTATTCTCTTAAGCACTTCAAATGGTCCCATATACCTTGGCTTAACTTACCTCTTTTTCCAAACCGCATCACCCCTTTCATGGGCGAAACCTTCAACAAGACTTGTTCACCTTCCATGAACTCCAAGTCTCTAACCTTTCGGTCTGCATACTCCTTTTGTCTACTTTGAGCCGCCAAAAGCTTTTCTTGAATAGCTTTCACCTTCTCCATAGAATCTCTCAACAGATCAGTCCCCCAGGTCTAACTCAAAGGCATCAAACCACCAATGGGAGATCTACACCTCCTCCCATACAATGCTTCAAATGGAGCCATGTCAATACTGGAGTGATAGCTATTATTGTATGAAAACTCTGCCAATGGTAAAAGCTATCCCAATGGCCACCAAACTCTATCACACAGGCGCGAAGCATATCCTCCAAAACTTGAATTGTTCGCTCAGACTGACCATCTGTCTGAGGATGAAATGCAGTACTAAGGTCTAACCTAGTACCTAATTCAGCATGCAATGTTCTCCAAAACTTAGAAGTAAACTGCGTACCTCTATCTGATATGAATGGAGAGTGGAACTCCATGCAACCGAACGATCTCTGAGATGTAGATCTTGGCTAACTTCTCTGCATTGTAGGTCACCTTGACAGGAATGAAGTGAGCGGACTTAGTTAACCTATCAACAATCACCCAAATGGTCATACTTACCCCATGTCTTTGGAAGACCAACCACGAAGTCCATCGCGCGATTCTCTCCCACTTCCATTCAGGAATGGGCATCTCTGAAGTGTTCCTCCGGGCCTCTGGTGTTCATACTTTACTTGTTGACAATTTGGACACTTGGCAACAAACTCAACAATATCTCGCTTCATTCTACTCCACCCACCAGTGTTGCTTTAGGTCGCGATACATCTTGGTTGCACCAGGATGTATAGAATATCCGGAACTATGAGCCTCTGTCAGAATAGTGGTGATCAAATCATCGATGCGGGGTACACATACTCTTCCCTTAATCCTCAAAACACCTTCCCCATCGATTATTGCTTCCTTAGCCTCTCCTTGCAACACTTTATCTCGAATTCGCCTTAGTTTCTCATCGTCAAACTGTTTCCCCTTAATCTGATCAAGAAAGAGGATTTTGCCTCTACACAAGCTAACAATCCTCCTTCTCATTTATTTCTAACCTCATAAGGTCATTAGCCAAAATCTGCACTTCTCTAGCCAATGGGCGTCTAGAAGCTTGCAAATGAGCTAGACTTCCCATGCTTCCGGCCTTTCTACTCAAGGCATCTGCCACAACATTCGCCTTCCCCGGATGATACAAGATAGTGATGTCGTAGTCCTTTAGTAGTTCCATCCATCTCCTCTGTCTCAAGTTCAAGTCTTTCTGAGTGAAGACATACTGTAGGCTACGATGGTCCGTATAGACTTCACACTTAACCCCATACAAATAGTGTCTCCATTGCTTTAGTGCAAATACTACCGCGGCCAACTCCAAATCATGGGTCGGATAGTTACGTTCATGCATTTTAATTGCCTCGAAGCATAAGCAATCACATTCTTCTCTTGCATTAGCACTGCACCCAACCCAGAATAGGATGCATCACAATAGACAATGAAAGTCCTTACCCTCTACCGGCAAGGTAAGGATAGGCGCGGTAGTCAACAAAGTCTTGAGTTTCTGAAAGCTCTTCCTCACACTCATCCGACCATACAAATGGAACATTCTTTAGTCAAGTTCGTCAATTGGGAAGCAATGGAAGAGAATCCCTTGACGAATCGGCGGTAGTAGCTAGCTAACCCCACAAAACTCCTTATTTCTGACACGTTTTGTAGGTCTTACCCAATTCTTTACCGTCTCAATCTTAGATGGATCTACCATCACTCCATCCTTAGAAACCACGTGCCCCAAGAAGGACACTGAATCTAGCCAAAACTCACACTTGGAGAATTTCGCATAAAGCTTTTTCTTTCTCAACAACTCTAACACCATTTCAAATGCTCCTCATGTTCTTTCTTACTTTTGGAGTATATCAGTATATCATCAATAAACACAATCACAAAGAGATCCAATATGGCTTGAAAATCCCGTTCATCAAGCTCATGAAGGCAGCAGGGGCATTAGTAAGACCAAACGACATTACCACAAACTCATAATGCCCATACCTAGTTCGAAAAGCAGTCTTTGGCACATCCGTTGCTCGTATTTTCAGTTGGTGATAACCGGACCTCAAGTCAATTTTGAGAAGACACAAGCACCTTGTAACTGATCGAAAAGTCATCAATGCGAGGAATGGGGTACTTGTTCTTAATAGTTACCTTGTTCAACTGTCGGTAATCTATGCACATTCGGAAACTCCCATCCTTCTTCTTCACAAATAAAACCGGAGCACCCCAAGGAGATGCACTTGGTCTAATGAAGCCTTTGCTCAACAACTCTTGAAGTTGAGCCTTTAATTCTCTTAACTCCGCGGGAGCCATTCTATACGGGGGTATAGAAATGGGGCGAGTACCGGGTTCCAAATCAATGCAGAAGTCTATATCCCTATCTGGTGGCATACCGGAAAATCTGCAGGGAACACATCCAAAAACTCACAGACTACCGAAACTGACTCAATCGATGGTACTTGAGTAGTGTCATCCTTAAGATGTGCCAAGAAAGCTAGACAACCCTTACTAACCATCTTCTGAGCACGAATAAAGGAGATGATACGCACCGGATTGGGAGTGTAGTCACCCTCCCATACTAACTGATCTGCCCCAGGCTTGGCTAACGTCACTGTTTTAGCATTACAATCCAAAATCGCAAAGTTTGGAGAAAGCCAAGTCATACCCAGAATTACATCAAAGTCACCCATTTCTAAAATAACCAAATCTACATAAGTGTTGCTCCCCACAAAATTCACCAAACAAGACCTATACACTTTTTCGACTATCACAGACTCACCCACCGGAGTAGAAACACGAATAGGCATGTCAAGTAATTCACAATGTAAATTTAGACCATTAGCAAATGAGGAAGATACATATGAAAACGTGGAGCCAGGGTCAAATAATACAGATGCCATGCAATCACAAACCAAGAGATTACCTGTGATAACAGCATCAGACGCCTCCGCTTCAGACCTCCCAGGGAAAGCATAACAATGGGCCCTATCATTCGTCTGTCCGTTGCCCCTACCATGTTGTGTAGTAGTGGCTCTCCGTTTTGCCCTTCACCTCTGCCGTTTTGGTGACCCCCCATTACCTCGACCACCACGTCCCCTGAAAAAGGCCTCTACCATGACCACCCCTACCTCTAGCTAGTGGGGCTCTGTAACTCTGTTTTGGACAATTCCTCCTAATATGTCCAATCTCCCACATCCATAGCACTCTCTGGAATCGGGCATAGGTCTCTCGGAGTAGTGTTGACCGTTCTGAGGTGGACCCCCACACTACAGTCTGTAGTGAAGACTGTATTGGTCGATTGAGTGACCTCCGGAGTTCTGTCCTCTAGAATAAGAACCATTATACTCTCACCTCCCCTTCGAACCTCTTTGATGTCGATGTCGTGGTGAAGTCATCTGGTTTCACTCCTCCTCCACCTCATCACAAAGTCTACCACCTCTTGGAAGGATGTTGCCGTTGCCGCTATCTGTAAGGCTGAAATCCGCAATTCTGACCTCAACCCCTTCACAAAACGGCGGATCCGTTCTTGTGGACTGAAACAAAGTTGGGTGGCATATCTGGATAGTGCGCGAAATTTAGCCTCGTATGCATTAACCGTCATTCTACTTCCACCTGCTCAGACTCAAGAACTCATCCCTCTTTCTATCTCTCAAAGTCCTTGGGATATATTTCTCCATAAATAGGGTAGAGAATGATTCCCAAGTCATAGGTGTGCCTCTGTTGGTTGACACTCAACATGTGAACGCCACCACATTTTGGCGTACCTTGGAACTGATAGCTCACGAACTCGACACCAAACCTCTCTACTATCCCCATCTTGTGTAGTAGCTCATGACAATCAACCAGAAAATCATAAGCATCCTCAGATTCTGCACCCTTGAAGACTGGAGGTTTCAATTTCAAGAACTTACTAAAAGTTCGTGTTGATCGTTTGTCATAATAGGCCCAGTAGTCAGACGTGGAAATGTGCCTATTCCCAATGTTGCATCCATGCGGGGAGCCATAGTAGCCGCATGTCGTATCTCTGAAACCGGAGGTGTTGGTGCAGAAACCACTGGAGGTGCTTGACCCTGATCAGACAACCCGCTAATAGAGCAAGTACTTGGTTGATCATCTCTGGGTAGGTTGGGGTGGCATTTCCTCATTCTGCCCTTGTTCGGTTTCCCCTTCCTCACCCTCTCTTACTACATCCTCAGTCGGTGGAGGAGTCACCGCCCTAGTATCAGATGGGCTAGGGGCTCGTCCTCTTCCTCTAGAGGACGTCCTCCCACGACCTCTTCCACGGCCTCTTGCCGCTGTTCCTCCTCGAGCCACAGCCCCAGTGGCTGGCTCAGTAGTTTCATGTCTTTCCGTTGTCGCTGCTGGTGCGGTCGTTGCTCTAGTTCTAACCATCTGCGAAATAGAGTGAAGATGGTCAGATACCAATTTGTATCACCTAGATACCAATTGGACTCAAGTAGTAGCACGAAAGAAAGAATGAAAGAATGGAATTTTCCTAAAGTCTTATAGCCTCTCAAAGAAAAGTAAAGGCGTCCCCCTACCGTTCTTTAAGACTCTACTAGACCTGTTCTTGTGTGATGAGAACCAATGAACCTAATGCTCTGATACCAAGTCTGTCACGACCCAAATCGGGGACGCGACTGGCACCCCCATTTACCCTCCTATGTGAGCGAACCAACCCATATAAACCCTTAACATTTTAATTCAATATCAACAGAAAGTAATGCGGAAGACTTAAACTCATTAATAACATTCAAAAACTATTATTAATATTATCCCCAAATCTGGAAGTCATCATCACAAGAACATCTATCTCAATTTACTAATCTAAAATGTCTAAACTAAAAAGCTAAACAAGTAAAACTAGTCCATGCCGGAAGTTCAAGGCATCAAGACTTGAAGAAGAAGATCCCAGTCCAAGCTAGACGCATTAGCTCACCCTGAATTTCCGATGAGTGAAGACTGGCTTGATCTACTGCTGAGTCGAAGTTGACGGAACGTTTGCTGCATAACACAAATAACAAAAGGAAACATAAAAGTAGGGGGTCAGTACAACCACACGTACTGAGTAGATATCATCGTTAACTCAAAATAGGCGATAATACATATCAAGTAATATTATAAATCAACTATAAACCAACATGTAGCAACAAGTATTATAATCGTCAATAATACCATCAAGTTCATCCATGAGGACTCAAGCCTCAATACCATACTCATTTGGGGATTAAGTTCATTATGTTGAGTATATTAACATCTTTCGAGATTCATTATCTTTCTTCCTCTTGTGTCGGTACGTGACACTCCGATCCCCTACTACTATGTGTCGGTACGTGACACTCCGATCCCCTATATGTGTCGGAACGTGACACTCCGATCCCCTATATGTGTGGAACGTGACACTCCGATCCCCTATATGTGTCGGTACGTGACACTCCGATCCCCTACATCTACGTGTCGGTCGTGACACCCGTCCCACTAATACTATGTGTCGGAACGTGACACTCCGATCCACTAATTCTATGTGTCGGAACGTGACACTCCGATCCACTAATCTCATTATATCCGTTCATCAAGCCTTCTCCTACCAAGGCATCATCAATCCCAATCACTTAATTCATCAAGCCTTCTTTTATACCAAGGCATTATCATTATATCATAGATTAAAGTTTCTTTCAGGATTTGGGATTCAATGGTTTTTCATCATGCTTGTTTTATAAAAATCACATAATCATGTTCATGCAAGCATACAATTAAGCATATAGACAGGTTTACAATATCATCACACATATTATTCACTATTAAGAGTTCACTACGAGTATCGTAATAATAAAAACCATAACCTACCTCCACGAAGAATTGAATCAACAAGCTATCTTCTTCGTTTCTCTCTATCCTTTTCGTCGACTCTCTCTCTCAATCTGTTCTTTTTTCTCTCTTTGTTTTATTCAAACCCTCCTTCTTTTTACCCTAATTAATCATATAATTAAGTGTGAAAAAGGACAATAAACCCCACTAATTCACTTAAGGTTACCCCTTTTACACCCTAAGTAATTAGACTTATTAATGTTACCCCTCAATCTTTATAATTAAGGAAGAATAGTCAAAAACGACCCTTAAAACGTGTGGAGAAATCCTAAACTGCCTGGGATTGCGTGACCTGTGACGGGTCGTCGTGACTGCGACGTCCGTCACGGTGGTCGTCGCACCTCCCCAGAATCCCATCGTCACCACGGACGCTGTGACGGTCCGTCACGCCTGTGACGGTCCGTCCTGACGTCCGTCATGCGGTCAGAAACTCGTTTCTCGAACCAAATTCTCAAACGTTGAAGTGTTTTGCAACGGAAACTCACGACGGTTCGTCGTGGGTGTGACGGCACGTCCTGCAGGTCCGTCACAATTTACAGAGAGTCGATTTTCAGTACCCATTTCAGAATTTTAAGTGTCATGGGACGAAACATCCATGACGGGCCGTCGTGACTACGACGGTCCGTCACTACTTCCCTTCGTCCCAGCCAGTTTTTCCAGAATTTCAATCTGCTGCTCAAAACGACTAAATAGGTCGTTACATTTATTCATGTAACTAACACTCAGATCATTCGAATCCAATCTATCGGTCTCATTAATTATTAGAAAATCAAGAAACTTACAAAGAAGAATCAGGTAGCACAACATACCAACAACATGTTAGATATTTACATCTACGTACTTCTTAGAATAATAAATAAGGATAACGAGGGATATGGACGGTCAATAATGTCATAGGGAACAACCCTAGTTTTTAAATTCCGAAGTTTGAAGCATTTGAAAAGTCTTTTGGAGGAAGAATTCAAGGAGAGAAACCCATACGTTATGTAGAATTTAGTCTACGAAGATCACCTTTCACGAAACCCTGAAGAATACCTTGAAATCTCCTAAAAGTATCGAGAGAAACTTTTATGTTTTTCTTTTCGTTTGTTCACTTTTTTGCATCGTGAATCTTCTATTGTTTGAATTTGATTCTAAGTTTTACGAACTGATATTGACTCATTCAACATACGATAATTCAGTAAATGAAATAAATTAATCAGTTAATTACTTAAACTCCCCTCCTAAGTTGACTAAATATAAGAGATCATTTTACTTAACAAAAATCTGGAAATTGGCTAGGGTCTCAGCCAAATTTTAAAATTTTTATTAATTAAATAAATTGTGACGTAGAATAATTTCTAAAGTACAACTAAGTATTTGGGACCATAACTATCCCTGTTGGACCATCCTAGGTTAGGTTCTAGGTGTTCTCTTTCACTAGTTACTTGGTTAGTGTCACCCGATTAAGTCTTAGGTTGTCGGTTGAACTAATTGCTTTATTTCAGTCAGTCATAAGTTAGATAGTTAGGTCAGTTTGTTAGTGTCTAGTGTTTTTTAGGGATATAGTCCCCACATAGAGTAACCCTTGCACACGCCTGCCTCCTAACTACCCTAACCAATTTGATTACGATGTTCCCCTCCCTTGGACGCTTCTTCACATGTGCTTGCACATGTGATGCTTGTACTGTCCCTACCTAAATGTTCATGATGGTCATTTTCAATGTTTACTTATTAGCCCAATGACCGTCAGTAGTAATTGGGCTTTGCTTAATCTACATGCCCATTTTAATTAGTCATGTACTATGATGCCTAGGCTTGACACTTGGTTGCCTCATATCTATTATGAAAATACTATGAAACATATGTTTTTATCTTAGGGTATTTATTATAGGTACATTTTATTAATACTCTCATTAATACATAGAAGTTTTGCTAACACCCTTTAAGCAAATAATTTCTACTATGACAAATTTTTCTAAATATTGTGCATTGGGATGCCTTTTTACCCCAAATACCTATTCTTAAAAATTAATAGGCTCATCTCTGGACAAGTATATGTTTTGGAATATTAAAACAAGTCATGACAAATCATCATATAAGTATAGCACATGATAGACACATTTAAGTCAAAAACTTGGGAACAATACAATAAGCTACATCAACTTACACATATAATTACTTCACCACAACCCCATACATTCTTAGTAAACCCGTCATGAGACCATAGACCTTAGAATTCAATTCATATCTCAACATATTAAGTGAAGACCACTCCTTTCATATCAACAATCTTCATAAGATAGTCATTAAGACCCACATAGTGCATATAAGAATAAGACCATATCACATATACTCATACCATGCACATCTTCATGACAAATAGACAAATATTGCTATTCCATGCATAAAAACATAATCGTAATAATATTCATTAGATCACCTCTCTAGGACTTCCTAAGGAGCTAATTGTATAATGTCTAGATGGGTTTATTACTTCAACCTATCCTAAGTAACCTCCCTTAAGTCATTCTAGTTAGGATCCTAGTCATTTTCTTACATTGTCCATTTTACTTAGGGGATACTATAGAGTTAACCGACACTAAGAGCATGGGTGCTAAACATAGAATTTAGTGTTGTAGAGCCTTACACCAACGGTAGGTGTTCTTACCTAGCCAAGATAGAACATTAACGCATGCTAGCATTTTATTTGATACACATTGCTAGATCCTATGTGTAAAGCATAGTTTATTGAACTAAGATATAAGTATGATCAATTAACATAACACTTGTAAATTGGCACCTCCTCTCATGGGAATCCATTGGATGAGTGTCCCTCTTTGGGGAGTCAACAACCCTTGTAAAACTATAGGGTGAATATTCATCTATGGGAAGTCATCATAGCCCATTGTCAAGTTCACTCGGTTGTAATCTAAGTTCACTTAATTAAAAACCATCATTAAGATTACTTTCTAAAATATAGGCTTAGGATAGTCATCCCCTGATAAGCTTAGCTCATAGGTCATAGATGAATGTTTATAAGCCTAAATCATGTGAGAAATTCTTTCACATGGACATAGCATATATCAATAGCACTATCTAGTTTAGGATACACTTGAGTACACATATCAAGGCTCATCCATTGACTAGATCATCATTCATGTGTGTGTGTATATATATGAGTACTCCTTTAACATAACACATTAATGTGTCACATGTTCATACATTCATATTCATACACATATAAACCAAAACAATAAATTATTCATACCCTTGCCGGTAATGGTAAACCATCAAGTCATGTTAGGTAAAGAAACACATATCATTCTTTATCATTTTAAAATGCATAGTAATGGATACTAGTGAATATGAGAACTACCTTTCATTTAGACACGATGACCTATACTACTTGTAAGGTTGTATAATGAGTAACTATGTCTACATTGGTCGACATGATCACATAATGGATATCAATAAAATCTTGAGGCAACTACTCTCTTTAGACCATAATGCACAACAAATGCTAGACGATACAACACCATTTAGCATAGGAGTAAAGACAATCTTTACATTACATTCAAGACTCTTAACCTTGGCTATTCACGTAGGGGTACATGGGTAGGGGTCATCTATCATTAATAAATCATTAAAGGCAGAACCTAGATATGATCTTTCATAACCATTTACATGCTCATAACAATAGTAACATAACCTAGATTCACCACTAAAGTAGAAGACTAGGCACATGTTACATATAATGTGGCATCATAACCACTTATTCATATACTCATAAATTTTCTTTCAAGGCCATGTTCCACATATATATAATTAAAACAAAGTAAACGCCACCACCATATGTGGACCATAACATATAATTCCATACAAGGCTTCATTAGCATTACCATAAAGAAGTAGAGAAGTGGAAGAGTAGAGCAATTCTTACCAATTCTGTAGCCTTTTGTTATCATTGACCATTACTACCCTTTAATCAAAAGTTCCAGTATAGTGCAATAGCTAAAACATAATAATCAAAAATAGAGTCATACATAAGCTACTAGAAGGCCATGATACAAACTAGTACAATACATCATTAACATGATAGAATGTAGAAGGACATACACCCTTTATCCAATTTTACATACATAGATAATAAACCCTATACATTAACATCAATTCATCATGATTTATCCATTAAAAATACTTTTAGAAAGAACCCATGGCTAGATTGAAGAAAAAGAACTTTGATCATATCTTTTCTCTTTGAAAACATTAATAAGAACTCTCCAAGTGAAAGGTTACATGGAAATTAAGGATGACCATACCACTATGTTCATTATAAACTTTAAAACGTGATGAAGAAAATATAGGAATCCATGCTCCAATCTGCTCTTGAGCTTCAACAACAATGGAGGTTTCTAGGGAGAATATGTTTGGAAGGAAAGTTTATTTTGTGTAGTAGGGATTGGGAATGGGTGGTCCACGTGTTTTATCCATTATATAAACCTAAATATAGTTAATTAATACTATTAGGATAAGGTTAGGATATAGGGTTAATTTCAAATTCACCCCTTAAGTGGGCCGTACACACGTAACAGTTGCACCAACCAGCATCGACGGAACCAGTCAACTAGGCATTGGTCAATCGACGGGCCATTGTGTACCCTACGTTTATTGGGTTTGAGACTTTGATGTGGTAAAGCCAACCCAGGCAAAGTGACCAATCGAGGGGGCATCAATCAACCAATGGGCGTGAATTAAGCTCGTCGATTGACAATTCCTGGTAGTGTCTCGACAACCCTTGGGTCCTTCTTCTGGGCCTTTGAGAAGTTTTACCCGGACATTTCCAAAGTAAATACAAAATTTAATAAGTTCTAGACCTCCCACATTAGTTTCACCCAAAACAAATACACATAACATGCCCAAACAAGCTAGGCCCCATCAAGACACACTTGAGAGTCTTAAGGGATAACTTTTGAATGTCTTGACGTTTGGACCTCCAAACTCCACGAAAGTCCATACACTTCACATAGGTGACTAGTCATCAAACGTCTTAGTTGTCCATTGACGTTTGACATCCAAATCACCTCAAACATTAGACACTGCCTCAATACCATATTATAAGTCATTTAAGGACCTTAGAATATATGATGGACATTTTACGCTGTAGAAACCCCAAAAATTATTTTGGCGTTCTTAAAGGCCTTAGTCGAGGTTCAAATATCCAAGGAGAGACATGAAAAAACAATAAGTTTTGGGAAGGTGAGTTAGGTGAATTTAAAGAGGTGGTCTATATTAGTCACAAACAATTTTTTCAAAATGAACATGTAAAATATTATGTTGGATCATTTTATGGTAGAATTGAGTTATTTTAACAAACATCTATAGTATTTCGCAGCTTCCATTATTGATCATCTTAAAAGGACCAGCAGGGCAAGTTCTAGATTTTCATACACTATCTGATCATTCAAGATTTTCTAACACAAACTTGGAACAGATTTGCACTATAAGATTATTTAATTACCTAGTTCGTGTTTTAGCTTAAGTAATGAGCTCAAATCGATTTATTATCATAAAATTGTGATCAAACAGATTCAACTAATCAAGAATTAAAATCTAGCACGTTTTGAGATTTTTTTATGGGATTCATTTTTTCTTATTTTTTTTTGCCATCAAGCTTTCATCTTTCTACTTACTTCAACACATACCTCTCTAAATATTGACGGTTCCACATATATTAAAACAATCTCATAAGGGAAAAGAACTCATGCTAGCAAACCCCCAGAGAGTATTATTAGTTGGGTTACTAAAACTTCACCCTATCTCTCAAAATCCATACACCCCACACTCTAAAAAATAATGTATGATTGTCCCAGTGCACAAAAATGACTAGTAAAGTAAATGGTGAAGCAAACATTTGGTGCATAAGCGCTGAAGATATCTCATAATGTAGGTCGGTTCGGTTTCTTGGATCTCACTAGAATTAACACTAGGAAAGCCAACATTAGCACTACCATCAACTATCCCAACACTCTCAATAATAATCCCATTGCCTAATGGGCCAACATATATCTCTCTAACCACTACTGTATCATCTCGAAAATCCACTAAAAGACGCAATCATGACCTCGTCTAACTTCTATTGCTCTTTCTTCCTAAATCTTTGACGTTAGTATTAGAAAAAGTATGGTCAAAGTAGTGGCGCTATTAAAGAACACATGAACACTTTTGTTTCTCCAATTTAAAAACTTGAGCTAGAGCAATAACACAGTACCATGTAGATGGAGCGTCAGAAGGTGCTCGGGGAGTTTTCTAGGTTCTACTGATTATTGAGCTAGAGCACTTGCTCATAGATTAGATTAATGGTATCGTTTGCCATAATCTACTTTACATTTGTACCTATCATGCCCCAATGGTGGTATAACAACCCATGAGTCTCTTGTAAGGGAAGTTAAGTAGCATCATCAAGAATAAGGCTAATGTCAAGTGTCTTAGTCACAATTAAAAAACATTTTATAATAACAATGAGGGACAAGGGAATCCCTTATCATCTAAAAGATGAGGCACGAGAAGGATAGGGTGGTGCTGGCCTTTAAGTATGTTTTATGTATATACGCAATCAAGATACATGTAAAGTAAACCTCAAACCTTAATAGAAGAGATGCATTCATCATGACCCGGTCACATGTGGCCCACTCACGACACTCTCTATCATTAGTAATCTGATGAACTTGGTCTTGTCTTCATTCTGTCAAAATTCCCCACTCTTTATGTTGCCCATGTTTTATTTATACTTAGTTGTATTAATCTGTGGAGTGTTGTATTATACATAGATGAATCATCAGACCATAGCCTCAGAGATTTAATTTGTAAAACATCGGACAAATGTTGCCTTATATGGAATATGAGACTTGGTCATGTCCCGTTTGATTGTAGAGTTCATGACATTGGTAGCATGCAAGGCGTAAAAATTCTAGATTATGTTCTTGCTATACGTCCTTGGGCTCTGTTCCATACACTCACATTTGTGTAGTCACAAGAGCTCCTCAGTGATTGCTGTGGTGTGGAGGATACCTGTGAGAACTTGACAATCCTCAATGACTAGTCTTTCAATATTATCAAGCCCATTTAGCATGCGAGAATTAGTCTATACGTCATATTGTAACTCAAAACACCACCTTTTAGTCTCTGTAGAAATAGGTTAAAGCTCAAAACTTGGGGGCATTGTAGTATATCTCGTGCTTCTATCATAGGAGGGAGAGGGTTTAATACCTCCACCACAAGACTTGATCTGCGACTCTAAGCTCGCCTCAAATCAAATCATTGTGGCCCGTCCATAGGCTGGGGGAAGTGACCTCATTAGTGATCAATCATTGAAATCTATACAGAGAGTTAGGGGAGTAGTAGGGGTGGTCCTGGTGGCTGGAGGAGTTTACTCCTCATCATCCTCTTTGATCAGACATAAAGAAGGTGCTATGGATTTGGAATTTCTCTACGTGGACTATGTGGGATCTTTTTTAGGAGCCATAGTACCTGTGGAATCTTATTTAGTGCAAAAACTAGGAAATAAAACACCTTGATGAATTTTACAACATGAAACATAACCAAACAAAAAGTAAAATAAAACAGGGATACTAGCTGATATCGACCCATGGTGGCTACCTACAGGCCGCCAAAGGAACTAATCTTCTTGGGTATCCTCCATAGGTTAAGACTACTAAAAATTTATCGCTATTGTGGGAATAGTGGATGTGCAAAATGGTGAATTGATGGAATGATATATCGTCGTCCACACGGTAATAATGGACTTGAAGGCATTGAATGAAGAATTGAAATATTTTCATGATTTGCGTATGGGATTCAAGTCCAATGAAGTGAATGTGATCATTTTGTAAATGTAAATGTGTAGTTATTTAAAGAGGATTTCTCAATTTGATAAACATGAATGCTTATGATGGAATGAGAAGGGTTGTTCAATGTATTGTGTATCTTGAATTTATAGTCTTATACATCCTTTTCTTGTATAAATGAATGTGTTTTTTATTTTTGAATCCTAGGATCAGTAGGCTAATACATGTTGAGAATTAACCTTGGGATTAGTAGGTTTACGTAACCTCTCTATTATTTATGTGATGTATCTTCGGATCGATAGTGTTATGAAACCGTCCCAGTTATGATGTAAATTAACAAAGGGACTAGTAGGAATATAGCACCCATTGATGAAGTTTAATGATGAAACTTCAACTTGTAGGCTAATGCAAATAAGGAAGATGGGCCTCCAATGAATGTTAATGAGGGTACTATGGCTTCTAGGTTAAGGGACTTCATGTAAATGTATCCTCTAGTGTTCCTATATTTTAATATGGGATAAGACCCCAAGAGTTTTTTTACGAGGTGTGTAAAATAGTAAATTCTATAGGGGTAGCTGCTAGGGAGAAAGCAGCGATTGCCTGCTATTAACTCAAAAATGTTGCTGAAATTTGGTTTACTCAATTGAAGGCCAATAGGCAAGGTAAAATGGGTCCCATTTAATGGGAAGAGTTTAACAAAGCATCCCCTAGTAGGATTTCCCCCGTGAGAAAAGAGAGGTGAAAGTAGAGGAATTTTTTTAACTAAAGCAAGGTAGCATGAGTGTCCAAGATTACTCTTTGAAAATCACCCAATCTCTAAGTATGCCCCATTTTTTGTGTCAAACCAGAGAGATGAGATGAGTAAGTTTGTAACTAGGGTATTTTACTTGTTTAAGCAAGATTATCATTTGTCAATGTTTCATGAAGACGTGAACATCTCTAGAATCATTGTACATGCTCAATCAATGGAGGAGTCTAAGATTGAGGTAAATAATAAGGATTTGCAGAGGTCTAAGACATATGAGTCCAGTCAAGCTAAGTCTAAGAAGAGGTTTTACAACTATGAATCCCCTATCATGAACAAGGATAAGGTGTTTAACTTTAATTTTCAAGGAGAAGGTGGAGGTGGTTCTTTATTTGAGAGATATAGGTGTGCCAATAGTGGAAAGAAACATTTGGTTAAGTTTCTTATCAATATAGATTGGTGGTTCGATGTGAGAAGATTGGTCATTAGATGAGACATCATCAAACACTCTCGGTACAAAGAAGGGATCCTCATGATGGTACGTATTCTAATGGCCAGAAGGGGAACGATTTCAATATGCTCCAAGCTAACAACGGAGCTCATCGAGAATGAAACCCTAGTAAGTGATAGTTCTTTATGATTGTTAATGTTGTATTGAGTGTTCTTATGTTCGTTGTGTTGACCTTAGTTAGGTCTACACTTAAGTGGGGGGATGGTATGTTTATTAGTAAGGTGGTTGAGGGTGTAGATAACTTTATCCTTTCCTTTTATTCTTATTCAAGCTTGAGACCAGAAATCTTAGTACTTGGTTGTGTTTCGAGTGATCTACTTCATAATGAGTTTCACGGTCATCTTATGTTATGCATTATGTTGCTGATTGTATAGTTAAATGATAGAATGAGTAGATGATCTATATTTTCTCATGTTAATATGTGTTAGTAGGAATTTTTTTTTCTCAATTGTTTAAATGTTTATAATTCCCATGTGTTCTCTTAAAAATAATTGCATATTTTTGATTCATATTAAATTGATGAGCATGTTTAAAGATGGAGAAGTTAGTTCCTCTATTTTTCTAGGTGAACCGATGAAGTATCTGTGCATTATGGGTTAGCCAATGTAGCTCCTACTCATTTGTGTTACATTGAGTTTATATTGACAAAATGGTAGTGTTTCCTCATAGCTTGGTCCATTGAATATAATGTTGTGTATTGTGGGCTGCTAGTTGAGTCATTGATTCCTTGAAAATGTTTTTTATGTCATTCGAGGATAAATGTTCCCGCGTGGGGGATAATGTTACGAACCTAAATGTAACACAAAGAAATAGAGCTTCAAATGCCTATTTTATGTTGGAAACTTTTTCACCTATTGGAAATGGATTTTAAATTTTAGTTGAAGAGTTATTGCGGTTGCATGTCAAAAAACAACCCTGACGTTTGGAAACTAGTCTTTTGAGCTAGTGTGTTCTAGTGTCTGTCGTTTAGGTTTGGTGTTGTTTTTTTGAGGTCTAATGCTTATAAATGTGACCTTCTCACATAGATCATCCAATTTAGGGGTTTGCTATGACTCCCCAAGGACTAACGTAAGAGTCTTTGAGGATGACCCAAAGTTTGAACTTCAAAACTGCAAAAAAGGGGACCTATGATTGTCCATGTACGACAACTAGGTCAAATTACAGTTCGTAAGTGTGCTCCATAAGTCAATACTTATCCTAGGGATCCTTAGATCCAATGTCCAAGTCTCAGTCATAATCTAGAACCAACAATACATCCCGTCAACAATCCTACGATACATATGTGGGGTTTCGTAGGTGGCCATTATTGTTTTATCAAGGTCTCAAGAAGGAAAGAATTGAATTGTTGAGTTGTGATCATGTCCTTGTAGGCATATTGAGAAGAATTAAAATGTTAATATGATGTATTATACTTGAATGAGAATGTCAATTGTATCATGTTAATGTAAAATATGTATGTGTGTGGATTTCTACGGATGTATTATGATGTTGTTTTGAATATAATGGGACGAACATTAGTTATTATATCAAAGGGTATTCTCACATATGCACATACACATATGAATAAACGAATGAATGCATGTATAAATGAATGAAGCTAATAACGATTTTAATGGATATGAGTCTATTGAAAGGTTATTCTCAATTGTACATCAAATAATTAATGTGGGATTTTAGATTGATACTCTCACTTTTGTTCCAATAAATAAATGGTGGGTTGGGATGAATGTTGTTCCATAATTAGAGGAAAAGTATCTAGTAGCAATCCTTTACTCTATAATGTACTAATGTAAATAATATAAGGTACTTCATGGAAAATAATGCTAAGAACCGAAAGAATATTATTAGAGATGAGTGATAAATTGTAAGTATAGGTGGAGTACTAAGTAGCACTCTCTTGAGATTGATACTCATCCATGAGTAGATGTAGGGTATGTGAAGGAATATTGAATTTATTAAAGTGTTAACCTAATAAGGGAATACATGGGAGATATATATAGGAGGTATAGGAAGTAGTACTAATCCTAATAGGACTAGTATTAAGGAGTACTAATCCTAATAGGACTAGGATTAGTACACAATAAATACTAATAATTAATTTTATTTATTTAATACTATCTGTTATTATCCCCTCAAGATGAGCTGAGCGAGGAAGCGAACGGAAGCTTGGAACTGAGGTAATCATGCTGGCGGCTCGGGAGAGGCTTGGTGAGAATATCAGCCGGTTATTCTTCAGTGGGTACATACTGCACAGTCATGGTGCCGTCCTGAACTTCATCGATCAAAGACACAATCGGTATCAATGTGCTTCATTCTGGTGTGTAGGATGGAATTCTTGGCCACACAGATGGTTGATTTGTTGTCACAATAAAGAGTAGGAACAATGTGAGTGGCGCGGAGTTTGTGAAGGATATATGTGACCCACATGGTCTCAGCAGCAAGAAGAGCAAGGGCGCGGTATTCAGCTTCAGTAGAGGACCGAGAGACCTTGGGTTGTTTTTTTGTACACCAGGAGATCAGGTTCGGCCCCAAAAAAACGAGAAACCCCGATGTAGATTCTCTGTCATTTTTATAATTCGCCCAATCTGAATCTGAGAAACCCCGAAGCGCTAAGTCCTCGGATCGAATGAGTAAACCACGACCAAGAGTGCCAAAAATGTACGTCAGAATCCATTTTAGACAATGGTAATCATGTTCACTTGGTTGATGCATGCGCTGAGCAACTCGGTTGAAAGCAAACTGGATGTCAGGAAGGTTAATGGCCAGATACTGTAGAGCCCAAATGAGGCTGCGGAAGTGGGTGATATCGGCAAAGGTGGTGTCGGCTCCATTCGTAGACGAAGAGACTGCCATCGGTGTTGGTTGACTGGTGCATTTTTCTGGTCCATCTTTATGCAATAGATCTCGAGCATATTTTGACTGATGAAGAAACAAGCCGCTGCCTCTCCGAGAAACCTCCATTCCCATAAAATAATGTAACGGGCCAAGGTCCTTCATTTTGAAGGTAGTATGCATAGCTCGAGTGACATCCTAAATGAGAGCTGCAGTAGAGCATGTAATAATGATATTATGTACATAGACAAGAAGAATGACTGTACCGTGTGCTGAATGTCGAGTAAACAGACTCGTGTCGTGTACGCAACACGTGAAGCCGAGTCCTTGGAGGAACGTTTTCAGACGTGTGTACCAAGCACGGGGGGCTTGCTTGAGCCCATACAGAGACTTCTGGAGTTTGCAAACATGTTGAGGGAAGCGGGGATCAACATAGCCCGGTGGTTGCGTCATGTAGATAGTTTTATCAATAACTCCATGAAGAAAAGCATTGGAAACATCCAAATGATGATGAGCCAATTGTTGCGCACGGCGAAGTGACAGTACCAGGTGAATGGTTTCCATCCGAATAACAGGACTGTATGTGTAGGAGCAATCAAGCCCATACTCCTGATTGTAGCCTTTATCAACCAAATGAGCCTTGTACCTGGAAATACTGCCATCCGCATTGTGTTTAATTTTGTACACCCATTTACAGCCCACTGGGTGCTACCCATGGGGCTAAGGTACAAGAACCCAAGTTTTCTGATCAGTCATAGCCTTAAACTCGTCATCCATAGCATGGCGGCAATAAGAATTTTTTGAGGCAACAGAGTAGGTTGTTGGTTCACTATCGGGAAGGGGTGTATTTGGTAGTATAGTAGCCTGAAAAGTTTTGGGTTTAAAGATACTGGCTTTGCCACGGGTAAACATGGGATGAGTATTGGGGGGTGGCACGGGCGGTGGTGATTCGAGGGTGGCAAGGAAGGACCCAAAACGGATCGGGCTGGAGATGTTGTGGGTATGGGGTGGTTCGGGTTGGTTGTGAGTGTGGGTGGTGTTGCGGTGTATTGTGGGTGACGGTCGAAGGGGGTGATGAGAGGTGGTTGGGTAGTGGGTGGAGGTGTGGGGGAAGGTGGTGCGGACCCTGTGAGTATGTTGGAAAAAGGGGAGGACGCCAACGAATGATGTATTTGTGGAGGAGGAAATAGACTCGTAGGGTAACTCATTTTCAACAATTTGACATGATGAGATATGTAGACTTTATGAGTTTGTCGGTCAAGACAGCGATAACCCTTGGAGGTAGGATAATAGCCCAAAAAAATACAAGGTCGGGATCGGGGTTGTAATTTGTGAGTATATGAGGGCATAGCCAAGGGTAGGCAGACAACCCAAAGACGCGAGGAGGTTGGTATAATATGAAGTTTTGGTAAAGGAGTTGATAGGGTGATTTGTGGAGAGAGTGTGACTGGGCATTCTGTTAATGAGGTAGTTGCGGTGGCTAGAGCTTTAACCCAAAGGGGATAGGGAGATGAGATTGATGTAGAAGAGTAATCACCGTTTCAATGAGATGGCGATGCTTACTCTCATCCACCCCATTCTGTTCGCGTTTATGGACAGGAGGTTTGAGTATAAATTCCCAAGGATTGCCAAAAACAGGCCAAAGATGTTATTGACATATTTCTTTCCATTGTCACTTCGAAATAGTTTAACATGAGAATGAATTGTGTTTTGACAATTTTTTCAATAGTGACAAAGGTAGTATATGCATGTGATTTGTGTTTTAGTGGGTACAACCAAGTGTATTTTGTAAAATCATCGACAAAACAAATATAATAGTGAAAACCAGCAAATGAAGGAACAGCAATAGGACCCCATAGGTCAGAATGAATAAGTTTAAAAGGTGCAGTTGTACGCTTCTCAGATAAAGTAAAAGATAATTTATGAGATTTAGCAATTGAACAGGAGTCACAATTGTTAACATGAATGGAAAAAAACCTAATTGAGACATTAAAGAATTTATTATTTGAGTAGACGGGTGACCCAAACGACTGTGCCACAACAGACTGTGGCCATCAACCGAAAGAGCCACCAGAGCCACAGGAACGCTTTCTGAAACTGGGTGGGAAGACGAACTTGTGCCAGGAAGAACGTACAGACCATGCTCACAGGGGCCCTGAAAAATCACTCTCTTGGTAATATTGTCTAGGATTTGAAAATCATTTGAGGTGAACAAGAGTGAGCAATTATTGTCTTTTGTGAATTGGTGAACTCAAAAGGAGATTGGATTAAATATAAGGGATGTGGGTAAGGTTACCTAGGTGAAAGATAGCGGTAGGGGTTTTAATGGTACCCGTGCCAATTTGAAATATTAAGGGACTCACCGTTGCCAACAGTAATACCATTGGAGCCATGATATGGATTTGGAGGGTTAAGCTTGGATAGATCAGAAGTAACGTGCATGTTGCCCCCAGTATCCAACAGCCATTCAGAGGAGGGGTCGGATTTAGATGCATAATTGGCACGGTTATCACTATTCGGCTCTGCTTATACCGAAACCAGCAACGAACAACGGTGTGTCCTGTTTTCTGACAGATTTGACAAGTTGGACGATCCCGCTCGTAAGTGCCCTGCCGCCGCTGCCGAAAGAGTGCAGGCACTTGTTGTTGCCGTGCTACTGACCGTCGTACGGCCGGACGACTGCCCTGCCGACCGCCGCGCCCGCGGCCTCCGCTGTTTCTGCCGTAGCCGCCGCGGCTCCCCTACCGGCCGCTACCATGCCCCCCACGATTGTTCTTGCTTGCGGTGAGGGCGGTGGCCGTCTCCATAACAGCGGCTTCTCGGAAAAGAAGTTTTCTCTCCAGATCCACGTTGATTTCTTCACTTTTTGGCCACGAGAAGAGAGTAGCCAAGTCAACGGGCGTTGGACTAATGCGAACCGCCGGTTTAATGGAGGAGTAAGCTGATGGGAGCCCCCGAAAGACGCACATGACGAGATCTTTTTTGGGAATGATTTCGTTCACGGTGTCGAGGGCTGTAATGATGGTGGAGACCTCGTCCAAATACTCCGCCATTATTTTCGTGCCTTTGGTAATTGTGTGGAGACGATCACGCAATTGAAAAATATGAGAGTGCGAAATTGACGCATAGCGTGTTGCGATGGCCGTCCACAAGGCCGAAGCAATTGTGTAGGATCGAAAGTGTTTCTGAACCGTGGCAGAGATGACCGCAATCAAACATGATCGAATCAGGCCATCCACGGCTTTCCAGGCGGCATGGGCCGGATTGATTTTTTCTGATTTGTCCGTGGCGGTGATGACTGCCGGAGGCGGTTTTGTGCTTCCATCAACGTATTTGAGAAGGTTATTGGCCTCAAGGGCTGTAAAAACGGTGATTTTCCATGTAGGGTAATTTATGTCTAATAATTTTTTGGGAATCAGGGCATGAAGATGCCTGAGAAGGAGTTTAACGCCAGAAGAAGTGAATCGAGAGGATCCACCTCGGTTGTCATGGCTGCCGCCACCCAAGAGAAGAGAGGGAACGATCGGTGCCCTAAAGAGAAAAAAAAAACTAGAGAAAAGAAGATCTAGGTTTTTCTGGCTCTTTATACCATGAAGGAATATTGATTGTATTAAAGTGTTAACCTAATAAGGGAATACATGAGAGATATATATATGAGATATAGGAAGGAGTACTAATCCTAATAGGACTAGGATTAAGGAGTACTAATCCTAATAGGACTAGGATTAGTACACAGTAAATACTAATATTATTTAATTCTATTTCTTTAATACTATCTGTTATTAGTATGTAGTAGCAATCTCCCTATCCCATTACTATGTGCCCACATAGCTCTATAGCTAGTGGATCCACTATAGCTGGAATGAATTTTCCCTACCTTAGGCAAGTAGGGATCCCTTTTTCCGGTGACGGTGAGACCGTGATTCTATGCGAATCTCTTATTCTCTATGTTCGTTAAGGCTTACCCCTGCAATAATGAAAATGAACTATGGTTTCCTAAGGGTGTACTACATAGTGCAAGTGGTGTTACAGTACACCATCTATGCATTGCATAATTAGGCATTTGAATTAGGTCATGTTGTGTTCCTTATGATGATCGATGAATGAATGGGCACTTATATGATTTTAATGAAGCATGATCATCTTAGGTCTTATCTAAATGAATTTGACTGGTTGAATGTGATATGCCTAGTCTATCGTGACTATAATGGAGCACTGAATATGAGTGGTAGTATGGGATTATACGTGCACATTTCACTAGTCTGAAATAGAGGTATCTTAGATGTTGGTTCTTAAATGAGGATTATAGATAACAATGTCTTTATGTTTTTATGAATGTATATGTTTTAGGTGAAAAGGATTGCATGTGCATCAACCTTAGGTGACCTTAGAGTGGTGCTTTGTGTGGATGGTGGTATGGGACACTATCCATACATTGCATTATTTTACTTGAGGGTTGCTTGAAGCTAAGAGGCAATGTAAAGGAAATGTGTTATATGTGTTGAATATGTCTCTATTATTATAAATGGCTTATATGTTAATTATGATTGAATACCACGTCTCTTATAATGTAGATCATGAAATTTTACTAAAAGGACATAATGGCATGACTTTAAACTAAATGTCGCTTTATAGCATGTTTTTGCATGGTTATCATAGTTAGAGCTTAATTGTACTAACACCATCTTCTTCATGTTTTTAATACAAAGAATGGGTTGTCGTGACTAAAGGATTATTTCTTTATTGAAGTCCTTGGATTTTATATTCCCATTTCGTTGTACGTCCTCAAGTATTCAAGTACACCTTTTTAGAAGTTTCATTAGATTGATGTAATAGACTTATGGAATTTGTTTTGAATTCAAAAGGGGTGTGTCCCTTGTATGTTGAGATTGTATCTAAGATTGAAAAATTAGACTTAGTACTCCACTTCCGTATTGAATGTTTTAAAGGGTGATGACTTTGATTCTAATGTTTTTAAATGAAAAGTTTTTTTTCCACACTAATTTATGACTATGTGATGAATTAATATTAAGAGGGTTTGATGAGACCTCATTTTGGTCGTATATGACATGATATGTCTAGGGGGTTCTATCGGGTCCTAACATGATATAGCATAACCATCACTTCACTACCATGTTGACGTCTTTCTTCTCAATTTGCATTCAAGCTTCGACCAACCTAGGGTTACGATTTGTTAAGAGAGGAGATAACCAATTTTTCCAGTCCATCTTTATGCAATAGATCTCGAGCATATTTTGACTGATGAAGAAACAAGCCGCTGCCTTTCCGAGAAACCTCCATTCCCAGAAAATAATGTAACGGGCCAAGGTCCTTCATTTTGAAGGTAGTATGCATAGCTCGAGTGACATCCTGAATGAGAGCTGCAGTAGATCATGTAATAATGATATTATCTACATAGACAAGAAGAATGACTGTACCGTGTGCTGAATGTCGAGTAAACAGACTCGTGTCGTGTACGTAACACATGAAGCAGAGTCCCTGGAGGAACGTTTTCAGACGTGTGTACCAAGCACGTGGGGATTGCTTGAGCCCATACAGAGACTTCTGGAGTTTGCAAACATGTTGAGGGAAGCGGGGATCAACACAGCCCGGTGGTTGCGTCATGTAGATAGTTTCATCAAGAATGCCATGAAGAAAAGCATTGGAAACATCCAACTGATTGATGAGCCAATTGTTGCGCACGGCGAGTGACAGTACCTGGCGAATGGTTTCTTGCCGAATAACAGGACTGAATGTCTCAGAGCAATCAAGCCCATACTCCTGATCGTAGCCATTATCAACCAAACGAGCCTTGTACCTTGAAATACTGCCATCCACATTGTGTTTAATTTTGTACACCCATTTACAACCCACTGGGTGCTGCCCATGGGGCTTAGGTACAAGAATCCAAGTTTTCTGATCAGTCAAAGCCTTAAACTCGTCATCCATAGCATGACGCCAATAAGCATTTTTTTAGGCAACATAGTAGGTGTGGTTCACTATCAGCAAGGGGTGTATTTGGTAGTATAGTAGCCTGAAAAGTTTTGGGTTTAAAGAGACTAGATTTGCCACAGGTTAACATGGGATGAGTATTGGGGGGTGGCACGGGCGGTGGTGATTCAGGGGTGGCCGGGAAGGACCCAAAACGGATCGGGCTGGAGATGTAATGGGTATGGGGTGGTTCGGGTTGGTTGTCAGTGTGGGTGGTGGTTGCGGGTGTATTGTGGGCTACTGTCAAAGGGGTGATGAGAGGTTGTTGGGTAGTGGGTGGAGGTGTGGGGGAAGGTGGTGAGGGACCCTGTGAGTATGTTGGAAAAAGGGGAAGGACGCCAATGAATGATGTATTTGTGGAGGAGGAAATAGACTCGTAGGGAAACTAATTTTCGTCAAATTTGACATCACGAGATATGTAGACTTTATGAGTTTGTGGGTCAAGACAGCGATAACCCTTGGAGGTAGGATGATAGCCTAAAAAAATACAAGTACGGGATTGGGGTTGTAATTTGTGAGTAATATGAGGGCATAGCCAAGGGTAGGCAAGACACCCAAAGACGCGGAGGTTGGTATAGTTGGGCAGTTCTTTGTAAAGGAGAGTATAGGGTGATTTGTTGGAGAGAGTGTGACTGGGCATTCTGTTAATGAGGTAGTTTGCGGTGGCTACAGCTTCTACCCAAAAGGGGATAGGGAGATGAGATTGATGTAGAAGAGTAACCACCGTTTCAATGAGATGGCGATGCTTACGCTCAGCCACCCCATTCTGTTCGGGAGTGTATGGACATGAGGTTTGATGTATAATTCCCAAGGATTGCAAAAACTGGCCAAAGATGTTATTGACATATTTCTTTCCATTGTCACTTTGAAAAAGTTTAACAAGAGAATTGAATTGTGTTTTGACCATTTTTTCAAAAGTGACAAAGGTAGTGTATGCCTGTGATTTTTGTTTTAGTGGGTACAACCAAGTGTATTTTGTAAAATCATCCACAAAACAAATATAATAGCGAAAACCAGCAAATGAAGGAACAACAATAGGACCCCATAGGTCAGAATGAATAAGTTTAAAAGGTGCAGTTGTACGCTTCTCAGATAAAGTAAAAGGTAATTTATGAGATTTAGTAATTGAACAGGAGTCACAATTGTTTACATGAATGGAAGAAAAACCTAATTGAGACATTTAAGAATTTATTATTTGAGTAGACGGGTGACCCAAACGACAGTGGCATAACAGACTGTGGCCATCAGCCAAAAGAGCCACCGGAGCCACAGGAACGATTTCTGAAACTGGGTGGGAAGACGAACTTGTGCTAGGAAGAACGTACAGACCATGCTCACAAGGGCCCTGAAAAATGACCCTCTTGGTAATATTGTCTAGGATTTGAAAATCATTAGAGGTGAACAAGAGTGAGCAATTATTGTCTTTTGTGAACTTGTGAACTCAAAAGGAGATTGGATTTAATATAAGGGGCGTGGGTAAGGTTACCTAGGTGAAAGATAGCGGTAGGGGTTTTAATGGTACCCGTGCCAGTGTGAGAAATATTAAGGGACTCACCGTTGCCAACAGTAATACCATTGGAGCCATGATATGGATTTGGAGCGTTAAGCTTAGATAGATCAGAAGTAACGTGCATGTTGGCCCTAGTCTCCAACAGCCATTCAGAGGAAGGGCCGGCTTGAGATGCATAATTGGCACGGTTATCACTATTTTGGCTCTTCTCATACGAAACCAGCACGAACAAGCATGAACAGCGTGTCTGTGTCCTGTTTCTGACAGATTTGACAAGTGGACGATCGCTGTGTATAGCCCTGCCCGCCGCTGGAAGATGATTGCCCGCCGCTGCCGAAGGAGTGAGGCTGTTGTTGTTGCCGTGCTGGTGACCTCGTACGGCGGATGACTGCCCTGCCGACCGCCGCGCCCGCGGCCTCCGCTGTTTCTGCCGTAGCCGCCGCGGCTCCCCTGCCTGCCGCTACCACGCCCCCCGCGATAGTTCTTGCTTGCGGTGAGGGCGGTGGCCGTCTCCATAACAGCGGCTTCTCGGAGAAGAAGTTTTCTCTCCAGATCCACGTTGATTTCTTCACTGTTTGGCCACGAGGAGAGAGTAGACAGATCAACGGGCGTTGGACTTATGTGAACCGCCGGTTTAATGTAGGAGTAAGCTGATGGGAGCCCCCGAACGACGCACATGACGAGATCTTTTTTGGGAATGATTTCGTTCACGGTGTCGAGGGCTGTAATGATGGTGGAGACCTCGTCTAAATACTCCGCCATAATTTTCGTGCCTTTGGTAATTGTGTGGAGACGATCACGTAATTGAAAAATATGAGAGTGCGAAATTGATGCATAGCGTGTTGCGAGGGCCGTCCACAGGGCTGAAGCAGTTGTGTAGGATCGGACGTGTTTCTGAACCGTGGGAGAGATGACCGCAATCAAACATGATCGAATCTGGCCATCCACGGCTTTCCAGGCGGCATGGCCCGGATTGATTTTTTCTGATTTGTCCGTGGCGGTGATGACTGCCTGAGGCGGTTTTGTGCTTCCATCAACGTATTTGAGAAGGTAATTGTCCTCAAGGGCTGTAAGAACGGTGATTTTCCATGTAGGGTAATTTATGTCTTATAATTTTTCGGGAATCAGGGCATGAAGATTCCTGAGAAGGAGTTTAATGCCAGAAGGAAGTGAATCGAGAGGATCCACCTCGGTTGTCATGGCTGCCGCCGCCCAAGAGAAGAGAGGGAACGATCGGTGCCCTAGAGAGAAAAAAAAACCTAGAGAAAAGAAGATCTAGGTTTTCTGGCTCTTGATACCATGAAGGAATATTTATTGTATTAAAGTGTTAACCTAATAAGGGAATACATGGGAGATATATATAGGAGATATAGGAAGCAGTACTAATCCTAATAGGAATAGGATTAAGGAGTACTAATCCTAATAGGATTAGGATTAGTACACAGTAAATACTAATATTATTTAATACTATTTGTAATTAGTATGTAGTAGCAATCTCCCTATCCCATTACTATGTGCCCACATAGCTCTATAGCTAGTGAATCCACTATAGCTAGAATGAATTTTCCCTACCTTAGGCAAGTAGGGATCCCTTTTTCCGATGATGGTTAGACCGTGATTCTATGCCAAGCTCTTATTCTCTATGTTTGTTAAGGCTTACCCCTGCAATAATGAAAATGAACTATGGTTTCCTAAGGGTGTACTACATAGTGCAAGTGGTGTTACGGTACACCATCTATGCATTGCACAATTAGGCATTTGAATGTGGTCATGTTGTGTTCCTTATGATGATTGATGAATGAATGGGCTCTTATATGATTTTAATGAAGCATGATCAGCTTAGGTCTTATCTAAATGAATTTGACTAGTCGAATATGATATGCCTAGTCTATGGTGACTATAATGGAGCGCTGAATATGAGTGGTAGTATGGGATTATACGTGCACATTTCACTAGTGTGAAATAGTGGTATCTTAGATGTTGGTTCTTAAATGAGGATTATAGATAACAATGTCTTTATGTTTTTATGAATGTATATGTTTTAGTTGAAAAGGATTCCATGTGCATCATCCTTAGGTGACCTTAGAGTGGTGCTTTGTGTGGATGGTGGTATGGGACACTATCCATACATTGCATTATTTTACTTGAGGGTTGCTTTAAGCTAAGAGGCAATGTAAAGGAAATGTGTTATATGTGTTGAATATGTCTCTATTATTATAAATGGCTTATATGTTGATTATGATTGCATACCACGTCTCTTATAATGTAGATCATGAAATTTTACTAAAAGGACATAATGGCATGACTTTAAACTAAATGTCGCTTTATAGCATGTTTTTACATGGTCATCATAGTTAGAGCTTAATTGTACTAACACCATCTTATTCATGTTTTTAATACAAAGAATGGGTTGTCGTGACTAAAGGATTCTTTCTTTATTGAAGACCTTGGATTTTATATTCCCATTTCGTTGTACGTCCTCAAATATTCAAGCACACCTTTTTAGAAGTTTCATTAGATTGATGTAATAGAATTATGGAATTTGTTTCGAATTCAAAAGGGGTGTGTCCCTTGTATGTTGAGATTGTATCTAAGATTGAAGAATTAGACTTAGTACTCCACTTCCGTATTGAATGTTTTAAAGGGTGATGACTTTGATTCTTATGTTTTTAAATGAAAAGTTTTTTTTCAACACTAATTTTATGACTATGTGATGAATTATGCTAAGAGGGTTTTATGAGACCTCATTTTGGTCGTATATGACATGATATGTCTAGGGGGTTCTCTCGGGTCGTAACATGATATAGCATAACCATCACTTCACTACCATGTTGACGTCTGTCTTCTCAATTTGTATTCAAGCTTCGACCAACCTAGGGTTACGATTTGATAAGAGAGGAGATAACCAATTTTTCAAAGTCACTAAGGACTTAGTCTTTATGATTTACTTGTAGTCATCTGCAATTTTGTCAGAATATTTCAATAAAACATTTATATAATTCTTGTAACATTTTACCTTATTCCTCCTGACAACCTTATAGTCTATTGTATTTAAGGTTGCTGACTGTTATTTACATTCTGGCACCAAGTAGACTTATGAAGTGTAAAACTCTTTGACCCAAGAAGGAGTAGTGGTAGCGTTGGGAGTCCTGATAGCTACTCCGCTCTTCGGTATCATACTAACTCATCTTAAGACTAAGAAGTGACAACATGAGAGTCTTGGGGTGCACCCTTACTCTCCGAAGTGTTTAGGTGAGTGGCATAGAATCTATCACAATTAGAGTTGTCCTTTTGTAATGCAAGAGGAGAAGCCTTGCCCTTCCCTTTTGCCTTCTCACTTGTGGTGAGAATTTTAATCGTTTATTCCTTAAACGCACATGTATCCTCTCTAAGGTTTATTCCGTTAGGCCTCTTGTGGGTATTCATGTCATTTCCTGCTCATTTTTGTCTAGCCATATCTACAAAAACATAACAGATAATTACGAACAGTTCAAACAATGTTCCAAAAAATCATTTGTAGACAGACTCTGTGAACCAATCAAAAAATCGATGAATCACAGTGGAGAGCTAGATTAGGCTTCCTGAATATACTGGTAAAATTCCAAAAAATATTGGCATTCAAGTGATGGGTGGGGCCTTTCAGAAAATATCTAAAATAATTCTTTGATAACATATTAGCCCGCCGAATAATATAGTATATTTGAAGTGTTAGGGCACAAAAAGGGAATTTAAAGAAGACTTTTGGTGAGTCACTTAGTACAATCGGCGAACTCAGGATTCTCAAAGAAAGTTAGAAAAACTAAAAACAAAATTTCACAAAATTAAAGGCAATGAAGGGGGAATTCAACGAATCACCGATTTGTTCGACGAACTAAACCCAGATCGCCAATTTAGTCAAAAGTCTTTTTGCAACACCGACTTCAAGAAATCAAACTTAAAACTAACACAATTACATTCATACACATAAAACCCATACCCCTAGGATACTCTAACTTCTACCTGTTTTGCCAAAGATGGACATTTCACCACTTATGACCTTATGAATGACATAAAAGACTCTATCATCTGGCAAAGTATTTCATTAAGCACAATTATAAGATACTCAAACATCACCCGTCTAGTCTTAAAAACAATATACCACAACCCAACTATACATACGCATTTTAATGAAAAAATTCAAAAAAAATCAATAACATATGCAATTTATGCTGGATTTTAAATTTAAAATGGGAAAAAGAAGCACACAACCATATATTCGTAGTAGCCCAACACAGATCACTAAGATTAAAACAATTTTAATTGAGTAAAACCATAAAATCAATGTTCATGGTTCGGAAAACAGACCTTTAATGTTGAATAAGTTATTGGAAAATCTAGGCGGGAGAGAGTTCAAACTCTGAACATACAATGAACGATTAGCGAGGGGTAAAAAGGGAAAAATATAGAAATATACTATGCATGTGTTATAATTGGAAGTTAAAAAGTGATGGAATGTGAAACTATTTGAACTTTTGAACCTTTGGCATTTAAAACCGTACAGTTAAAACCTTTGAACTTTTGTACCTTTGGACTTTAAAACAAGCAATTTATAACTCTTTGGGAGACATTAATTTTTCACACCAAACTACTCTGTTACACGCCGATTGTAACTTACCTCGACATGTTATACAAGACCTCCACTTAATGTTGGGGTCCAAATGGTGAAAAAATTTGTGATCACCGACCTGTTCATGACCGTCCAATTTTTCCTTATCCAGCACTATTTCAGTGACTCCAGCCTTTTAATTTATAGTGTCCAATGGAGGTCCGTTTTAGCTCACCGACTAGGACTTTTTCTCACAAATCTTAACTTTTCAAAAACCTTCTAGACTTCACCTGCAAAATCAACACATGATTCTTTTTAAACAAAAAAAAAAAACTTTTATTGACTCCCATGTAGTGCATTACTGAACGTTGTGGCATGATGGAAGTCTTCATTAAGACTACATTCTTGAGGTTAGATATCATTTTACTAGGCAACCCCCTTGCTGTCTTGGGTTTAAATGAGACAAATTACGATCTATTTGGTTCACAAACTACTTGATAGGGATGGAATGAGAGGTGAGTGTATAGATAATGGACGATATATTGTCCTTCTTATATTTTGATGCATTTATCATACCCCATAACCTTGTTTAGGATACGAGTGAGCATATCCTTAAAATCACCACCATAAAAATCCTTCGACTTTTGGGGCTTGTGGGAGTAATGAACCTGTCCATTTTCTCATCCCTTTCCATCCAAGTAGGTTTATGATCCATCCACTCTTTATCACAATATCATTATCCAGCATCCATGTTCAAACCTTGGTTACCACCATTCCTCCGGTAGTTCCACGATAACTACATCCTTTGTTCCACAGAAAGTGCATCTCCTTATTATAAAATGCTTCAAACATGACCTCTAAGGGTTTTGTGACACCTAGAATAAAATAAGTTATATAGAGATTTGTGATGGTTTGTTTCAAATGTCCAGTAACGTCCATCACGTTCGCAAAGTGAGCCTTAGAAAGTGTTTGTGTGTCATGACGTGTTTGAATGAGTTTTACTTGTTCGTTTTTTTAAAATTGGTGTGGGATTTTCCTAAGAACTAGATGACTATGTTTAAAGGTTTAACATTGGGTCCGACCCCATCTAGGACACAGGGGGTCCTACAGAAGGCCCCAACACTTAGACCCAAAACTTCCCTGGCAGTGTTCACCAACAAGACCAAACAACGGCTAATGATCCTACAAAGGAACCGTCTACTTGGTCCATAAATTGTATCTTCAAGTCCATCATGTTTTAAATTATCTGTCTCAACAAATGAACCACCAACAATGGACCTTCGATGGACAAACGACCCGTTGGTTGGTCCCGTCTATGAGCTGCCAAAAAGTTGTTAGCAGGCTGCCCTTTCTTGGGGTGTTCGGTAATTTCACCCCAATTATTTTAAGGACCTTGGACGATTACTTTATAATTATAAATGTATATTAAAGAATTACAAACCCTTATACCTAATTTTATACTCTATTTTCAAAAACCCAAAACCCCTCTTCCTTAAAACTCTCTCTTAAGTCACCATGGAAGCAAGAACACAAGAGGGGTACAAGGGGCTGTTGGTGGTAAATTTCTTCTTAAAAATCATTGGGGTTTCTTATATGTGAGTTATGGTAGTCATCCTTGAACTCTCTTCCATTCCAGAAGCCCTTACTAATAGATTTCAGATCAAGTTTTTCAACCGTAGTTTCTTCTATCTTCCACTCTAAATACGGGTCTTACATGAAAATGTTTCAAATGATTCAAATATTATTTCTATTTTTAGTTGGTGATTAATGATAAAACATCAATGAATTGATAATAAATCTTTTTATCAAATTGTGGCTTACGAAATGGGTTTAATAAGCTTTGTTTTGTAGTCTTTGAGATTTGCTTTACATGTGTTAATGTTGTTTATGTACTGATCAAAGATCTAATTTATAATGAAATGTTGAATAAAATTTTATAGGTGATGGAATTTTGGGTTAAAGGGTATGTTTTTTTTATGTGTTTTAGCTTTATTTATGATATTATCTTGAGTGGTATTGTCCACCATCGTGTTGGCGGTGTTAAGTTAAATTCTATGAATGTAGTTCTTTGTGTATTGTGAATGAGGACATTAACGCATATTATGTGAAGAAAGATTGTAGATACTCTTCTTACTGTGTTTTATGAAGCTTGTTATGAAAAATATGCTATTGATTATGTCTAAATGACATATATGGTTATGTTAAACATGTTAAAGTATGTGAGGTAATGAAAGAATGTCTAAAATTGTATAAAATTAAATGTAAATGAAATGGTACTTATGTGCAAGGGGAGTTTATATGTAAACACACACAATCACACTTGAATTAATGAATGAATCTATGTTAAGTCAAAAGAGAGAGTTTTTGGGGTGAACTCTCTTTGTGAGTTGAGATGAAGTGTTTCAGTAGAAAACTCACCATTCCCATGATCTATCCAATGTAGGTTGTAGGATGGATACAATTCGTGCGTTGATATGTGGTGTCAAAAATTTATCCTTGACCTTTAGTAATGAATGTTGACAATCCATGAGGACTTATTCCTAGAACCAATAGGATATAAAAAGAGGTGGTTACACTTTGTGAGGTGAGATATTCTATTAAAATGTAGCGATTGAGATTACTACTCATCGTTAGTAGAGAAAAAGTTACTTAGTAGAAATCTCCTTATCCCTTAACTATGCGCCCGCATAGGTGTGGTTATTGGTATAGCCATGTATAAGCTAAAAATTAAAACCTCACTCTAGGCAAGTGAGACGAGCCTTCTTCAATAAGTGAAGTATCGGGATTCCACGTTTAGCTCTAATTGTATATTAAGGTTAAGCCAACCCCCAGGAAAGTAATGAAAGTGCTAATTCATCTAAAAGAGTGTACTACTTAGGGTAGGTGGTGCAATAATACGCTATTCATCCATTGCACTAGGTAGGCATTCCGAAAGGGTAATCTTGGTGAGACTTATATGAATTAAATGATTTAAGTCTCCTCATAGAACCTACTACTAAGGGTAGGTGGTCGAATGGGACGCTATCTATCCATGCACTAAGTAGACCTTCTAAAAGGGGAGTCTTGCTCATAAGCCTTCTAAAAGAGTGTACTACTTAGGGTAGGTGGCAGAATGGGATGACATCTGCTCATTGCACTAAGTAGGCATTCCGGAAGGGAAGTCTTTATGTGTTGCTTGAGTGTTCTTCTAATCTCTTGTCATATAGTGGGACTTGTTCTCCCGAGGTGAGTTAGCCAAAAATGGGGTAGTCTTGAGGATCAGTTTGGTGTGAATATATGGAGGTATGTGTGCACTTCCTTCATGTCTTACCTTGGTGAGTCTTAGTATAACCTTAGTTAGGTAAAATCCTATGTAAATGAGTTTACTTATTCTTTGGCTGGCCTTATAATTTCACTCTTTAGGAATAGGGATAGTTCACTGTAAATGTTAAAAAGAGTTCAGTGTCAATTTTCAAAGCTTACCGTAAAATGGTCCCTTTTGGTTAAAATTATTGAAATTATTCCCTAAGTGTTAAATGATGATTCTTATGTTGTTTTACTTCTTTATTCGTCAATGTTTTACTTAATTTGTATGCAAATTTGTTTTTACTAAAATCTCCCTTTTTGCATGTTTTAACATATGCCATACTTAGTATATTATTTGTACTAACAACATACTTTTATATACTCTATATGTATAGATTTTGGAAGCAAGGTTGAAGTCAAGAAGACAATTCTTGGGAAAGTTTCCCTCATGACAAAGTATGTCCTTAATATCCGAGGGAATAGTTCCTTTCTTCTTAGTTTCTTTATGTTAAGACTCATAATGTATTTCTTTCAATATAAAGCATCGTGGCCTAAAATATTATGTCGTGTCTTTAATAATTGTTGTGATGATGAGATTCTCTAGGTATAAATGAAATTATTCCAATTTATATTAAATATCATGAAATGTTTAAATTCCACACTACTTTTAATGTCTTATGTAATGAACGATAAATAAACGGCTTGTACAACACACCAAAAGGTCAAGTACACCCTGTTCTGATCCAAGGGTTCTCCCTAACTTCTAGGGGATGCCTGCAGTTCATGAAAGACTTGGTATCAGTATATAATGTTATGGAATATAATTTAGGGTCTAAAAGTGTCACAAGCCACGTCTAGTAGATTCTTTGTCATTGGTGTGAGTCGGGACACATCCATCGACAAGAGACTATTGGTTAATAGTTTTTCAATTTCATCATTACTCTTTTATCCTCCCATTGAACTTAGGTCTCTCTCTCTTATGTTCTCTTGTCCAGTGGTCTTCTAGGTGTGATTGCTTCAAAGAGGACGTGTGTCTATGTTTGATGGATAGAAAAGGTGAATTCTGATGCTTATAATTGTTTTGTTTCTAGAACAGTAAATGTGAATGTTAGTTTTGAGAATTGTGATGTGAATCCATTTATGGCTAGGTGTGACTCATGAGATTGGAAGTGTTGTGATGAGAAAATTTTATTGTGATGTAGTTATACACCTGTTAAGAGTTATAATGATTGATTTATGTGCCTTTAAGAGGAAATGAGTTACCTTGTGATTATATTCAATTGTGGTAGAAAGCTTTATGGTGTAAATTTAAGGAATGTTGACATAATGTGGAGATTTTGCATATGTTAAGGGCAACCCTCTTATGCCACTAATATTTCATAGTTGTTCTTATAATTTGGTTGAGGTTCTTGTGTATATTTACTTAAAGGGGGAAGTGTGGTAATATTTTCTAGTGAGGAAGTTGTCGAATTTATGTTAGCAAAAATGGTGGACTTAAATTGTAGGATTTTTTATTTTTCCGAATTAATCTACCTTATTTGGTGTAAAGGGAAAGGAGGAGTTTTGTTCCCTGAGATTAAGGTAAGAGGTGCCTAAAAGATAGATGAGGCGATGTTGAAAAATGTTTGTCAAGGTTTGAATCCTAAGAGGAAAGTGTTATGCTCAACTTGTAAGGTTGATCTTTAGTCATCATGATCATGTGCTGAGAGTAGTATGAGTTCAAATCTTGTGAAAAGCATAATGGGACTTTGAAGTATGTGGCCTTGAAGATTACTTACCCTAATTAGGGGAGAAGTAGTTGAGTTTAAAGGTAGGTTACATCCTAATCTTTCCTTTTTGTTCTTATTCAAGGTTGAAACTAAATCCATAGTTGTTTTGTAATGACTAAGAGTCTTGCATAATAGTATTAGTTATTCTGTGTTGTATATGAAGTTAGATAACTTAAGGTCTAATGTTAAAGAACCAAGTTAAAGGTATGTTTTGCATAATGAAAGGTTAATTAGAATTTAATGTAGTATACTTTGTCCAAGAGAATCCTCAAGAGCCACTAGGTGGGAGTGGTAGTATGAGATGCTACTCTCACATTTTAGTTAGTGTAACTTACCAAGTATCTTTGGAGTAAGTTAGAATGGTCTTTTCCCTCATGTTGTCATGACATCTTGTAAAAATTTGATTGAAAGGTGCATTATAGAATTTTTACGAGAGTGGAACAGTGAAGTTTTGAGTTCATTGTAAAGAGTCAAGATTTTGAGATAATTACACTTTCATGAGCAATGGTTTCAGTGTGTTTAGAAATTATGTGTATAAGCACGTTAAATGTTTGAGAAGGTAGTTACTCCATAAGTGAATTAATGAAAGTGAGATTGAATTTGTGAAGTTTTGCAAAGTTTCCTGTGTTATAGTGACACTCACTGTAAAAATCTTATCATTGAACAAATTTGCTTTTTCTTGAATTGTAGTTTCAATATCTGTAATGGTGTTGTATATGAGCATCGTTAATGTTGGAGAGGTTATTTCATCTATAAGTGAAGAATAAGGGTGAATTTTGAAAAGTAAAATTTCTCGCAAAGTACTTATTTTGTGATGTGTTTGAAAGTTCGAAATTGTGCTCCTTGTTAGTTGGTGCCTTTTCTATGATATTTTATTCATGATTTTAATATGTTATGTGTTTCTAATTGGTTCCTTGATGGTCTTAAAGTTTTTAGTGTCATTCGAGGACGAATGTTATTCCACTGGGGGAGAATGCAACACCCTAAATGAACTAAGGTGAACTCGAAATTTGTGATTGTTTTTTGAATAAATTATAAGGTGAAATGAGTTATACTGATGTTTTATAGGAAGTTAGTTAAGTTTGGTTGAGTTTCAAGGTCAAACGTCCAAGAACGTCCATGACGTTCGCAAGGTGTGCCTTTTGAAAGTGCTTGTGTGTTTTGACGTGTTTAAATGAGTTTTAAGTGTTTTTTTAATTGTTGTTGGATGTTCCTAAGACATAGAAGACTATGTTTATGGGCTTAACATCCGAGTAAGACCCCACCTAGGACCCATATGGGTCCAAAGAGAAGGTCGAATGACTTGGACGCAAAACTACATTGGAATTGTCCACCAACGAGACAAAAAGATTGCTAGTGATCCAACAAACGGCCTGTCGACTTGGTCCATTGATTTGTCCTGCAAGGACTGCATGTTTTGAAGTTTTAGCCTCAAGCAACGCTCCACCACCAAAGGACCGTCGATGGACAAACAGTCCATTGGTTGGTCCGGTGTATGAGCTGTAAAAAAATGTTTTATGAAGCTTGTTATGAAAAGTATGCTAAGGATTATGTCTAAATGACGTACATGATTATGTGAATCCTGTTAAAGTGAATGAGGTGATAAAAGAAGGTCTAATCTTGAATAAATGTAATGTGACTGAAATGGTGCTTATGTGCATGGACTTGTGATAAAAGAAGGTGTAATCTTGAATAAATGTAATGTGAATGAAATGGTGCTTATGTGCATGGAGTGTTCACATGTACACACACACACAATAACACTTGAATGAATGAAGCTAAGTTCAGTCAAAAGGGGGAGTTTTGGGGTGAACACACTTCATGAGTTGAGATGAAGTGTTTAAGAGTAACCTCACTATAACCAGTATCTTTCTAATGTATGTTAGAGGATGGATACCCTTTGTGATTTGATATGTGGTGTTCAAAAGTTATCCTTGACCTTTAGTAATGATTTTTAAGAATCTGTGAGGAGTAATGTCTAGCACCGAGAGGATATGAAGAATAGGTTTTTACCTATCATGAGTTCATATGTGGTATCCAATGTACCTCTTGAGATGACTTCTCCTCGTTAGTAGATAATAAGTTACTTAGTACCAATCTCCTTATAACTTACAAATGCGCCCGCATAGGTGTAGCTATTGGGTAAGCCATGTAAAATCTAGAAAGTAAGACCAAACTCTATGCAAGTGAGGGGACCCTTCTCCGATAACGGAAGTATAAAGATTCCATGTTTATCTCTCAGGTTGTATGACGGTTAAGATAACCCCCACATAAGTGATGAAAGTGCTAGGTCTTTAAAAGAGTGTACTACTTAGGGTAGGTAGTGGAATGGGATGTTGTTTATCAATTGCAATAGGTAGGCATTCCAAGAGGGGAGTCTTGGTGAGTGTTATATGAATTAAATAAACTAAGTCTCCTAAAAGAATGTACTACCTGGGGTAGGTGGCTAAATGGGACGCTATCAATCCATTGCACTAAGAAGACCTTACGAAAGATGAGTCTTTTTGGTAAGCCTTCTAAATGATTGTACTACTTAGGGAAGGTTATGGAATGGGATGCCATCTTCTCATTGCATTATGTAGGCATTACGAAAAGGAAGTCTTTAATGTG
>JAKWJD010001755.1:42415763-42505901 GCA_027705065.1 Solanum peruvianum
TCTTCAAAATACGCTCAATAAAGTGTCATCAACACATACAAAACATATAGAGGTCATGGAATTCATACTTTAATGCAAAACTCTCATCATGTACAAGCTTACTAAGAAGTCATTAGATTCAATATCAAGTAAGAATAGAAGGACATGATAGAAATATCTACAACCTTACTACTCCATCACATCCCTCACTTAGTAAACCCAATTAAGAGAAACTTAACCCAATTTTCAAGAGGATCTTAGTTATAAACCAATAAAGTAAATAGAGTAAGTTAACCAAGGCATTCTAGAACGTACAATTTTAGGCAAATTATTCTCCAATAATCTTGTTAGGTCATAATATTCAACCACATAAGGTTCTCAACAACATAATAAGTACCAAGGTCATACATTATTAGGGGGAAAACAACAAGGAGACTTAACCATAGGTACTCTTCCTTTTCATTCAATCTTATAGGTTGGTGACTTCTAGGTCAGTGAACCCACATGATCACTCTACTCTACCGAGTAAATATACTACCTTTACACCTAGTATAAATCCTATACAAAGGACTTCAATTCATACAAAAAAACAATCATGATGGTTCACACATATAAACAATGTCAACATTATGTTATAAGAATGATGAATGAAGGAAACTTTATCGTCTTATAGCCTCTCGTACCATTTGATGTCTTGCGACTAGCCACCAATGTTACGAGATCTACTAGACAAGGAAATGTGAGACTTTTAGAACCTAAAACCACTTTTATAATTGTCATGCTCTGGTGCCACATTTTTCACATCCAGGGAGCACGCCCTAGAAGTTACATGGCGTATTTGACCTCTTGGAGGTCTTATACAATCCCATAGTTATAATTCCTCACATTGTCATAGTAAATTTATTGGAAATTTTTAAACATTTCATAGTACATCGTATGCTATAAACTTCACTTCATATAAATAAAAAACATCATAAGTACATATTTTAACCTTAAGTCTCTTTGTAATCCTACAGACAACATAATAAGATCACTTTAGGGACACGAACCTTATAAAATAATTCACAACTATACAAATTACAAGTCTTAATAGTAAACCATAAGTTGGAACCCTTGGACTTAAGGATCCCGTTCCTTGAGCTTAGGAATCACATATCAAGATCCTCAATAATAGAGACATACTTTAAGCATCCATAACCTACACTTTGTGTAAAAAGTAAACAAGAATGGAGTTAGTACAAGAATGCACTAAGTATGGCGACCATGCAAAAATATGCATTTTAAAGGGATATTTTACTTGAAAACCATACATGAATGCCTTTTTGTGAAATATTTATAAAACCTTGATACATTTGAATTTATATCATTCACATACTTCATATAGACATATTCAAAGTCCAAACATCATAAAAATCACATGTAGAATTTAAGGCACATTTCAGGTCACTTTAGAGTGAGCTCTTTTCACCAAATAATGAACTATTTTCCTTTACAGTAAACTCCTTTTATTCCAAACTTCTTAACTTTTACAAGTAATCCTTAAAGTGATACTTGGTTCATGCATGAAGAATGTCCAATAATACTTATCATGCTCCAGCTTCACCTTAAGACAACAAGGAAACCATACATACAACCTTTTAACTCAACTCATGCATTTAATTAGAGCATTTCATAAACAAGTCACACACTTAAATGAGGACTCCATATCATGAAAATCATTACATCATGTAAACACTTAATATAATTTAATGTAAGAGAAATATAAGCATATGCACATGGATTAAAACACCTTCGTAGGACTCCCTTAGATATATACTTGTGCAATGTCTAGGTGGGTTCATTACTTCTACCTATCCTAAGTATCTTCTCTTAGGTTATCCTAGTTAGGGTCCTTTTTCATTTACTTCCATTGTCCATTTTACTTAGGGAAACTATAGCCTTAATCGACACTAATACCATGTGTGCTAAACATGGAATTTGGTGTTGTATAGTCTTACACCAATGGAAGGCATTCTTACCTAGCCAAGGTAGAATCTTAATACATGCTAGAACACTAGTGAATTCACTTTTCTATATCCTATATGTCAAGAATAGATCATGGAACTAAGAGATACATGACCCTCTACATGCTCATTAGCATTGGAGCCTAATCTCATGAGGAACCATGGGTGAACCATCCTCGAAGGGAATCCCCCACCTTACGTGGAACCATAGGTGAATATTCATTTAAGGGAATCAACACTCTATGAGAACCCAATGGTCAATCTTCCGCCAAAGGAGCCTTTATTACTTTACTTCATAAAACATAGGCTTAGGATATTGATTCTTTATATGCTTATAGCATATTCAAGCACCTACTTTTTTAAGGTACACATGACCACACCTTTCAAGTCCCCTGTATTGAATAGATCTCCATAAATATTGTGTGTGTACTTGTGTGTGAGCAAACCTTTCACAGAATAGACAAATGTCACACATGTTAATATATCAATGCATAAGTTTATATAGGTTTAACTATATGAGCAATCCTTTCATATAAACATATTAAGACACTATGCACATTAATATTTCATATTATCATATACTTAAAATCATAGAATATAAGACATATTCATAGCATGCCCATACATTCATATTCATTTACATAGAAACCAAACCTAGGAACTATCGTATCAAGGCCCACATCTGCAATGCATAGACAAGGTCCCATACTCTTCCACATACTGATAAACCTATAAAGTCATCCTAGTTAGTGGAATACATAACATACTTCACATACATTTACCTTACATGCATAGTAGTAGACATTTACTGAATATGAGATCAACCTTTCACTAGACACTATGAGCCTTTACTACATTTTAAAGATGCATAATGTGTGATTGTATGTGTACATTGGTCAACATGATCACATAATGTATATGAACAACACATTGATCCAGCAAACCTCTTAGTACCACATTATACTTTCAAGCATAGACCACACAACACAATTTAGTATAGGAGGCAAGCTAACTTCATAATACATTTTAAGAATCCTAACATTATCTACTCACACATTTACATAAGGGTACATGGATATGGGTCATTTTTTATTCATACTTCATTAATGGAAGTACCTACCATAACCATAAAAGAATCCTTCACATGATCATAACAGTAGCACATAACCTAAATTCACAACTAGAGTAGGAGACTAGGCTCAAATAAGACATAAGGTGATTCACCACTAACACATATTCATATTAAATTTGCCTTCAATGACATGAGAACATCAAATATATCTTGTAATAAAGTAAACACCTCCACCATAACTGGACCATACCACACAATGTCATACAAGGCTTCATTAACAATATTATAGAGAAGTAGAAGAGTAGAAGAGTAGAGCAATTCTTACCAATCCTTTAGCATTTGGTCATCATTGACCATTACTAATCATTCATCAACAATTTTATTAAATGGCAGTAGCTAAAGTACAATAATCATATATGAAGTCATGCATAAGCTACTAAAAACGAAGCTACAAACTAGTACAACACATAACCAACATACAAGAAAGTAGAAGAACATAGATCTTCAACCTAATTCACTGCATTGATCATCAATGGCAATTTATAATAATATACATGTAGGGAAGTAGTTAAAGATATTATTACTCAAACGAAATGATGCTTCATCTACCGTGGCTTTAGATTATATCATATTCATTACAACATTCACTTTATAGGCTAGAAGAACCTAGATCAATTCATACCAAGACTCCTTTACTTTGATCATACAAGATTTGTACTTACAATTCTTCCATAATATAAACCTAAGCTTGTAGCTACAATTATCTTTGTATATCGAAATCCAACTACAATTCTCATATAGTAGAGATTAAAGTGAGCACGCTATATGAGGAATCCATAGAAGATTAAAGAACATAGGCTAATCAAACATTCATTCTCATGGATCACTTATTTAAAATTCATAAATAACATCCATGTAAGGCAGTAGATACAAATATATCTACACAATCGAATATCAGGTTCATGCATAATAGAAGTGTTGTTGTGTGATGCCATACTTAACAATTATTAAGAAGTAGAGATTAAGTTTATCATCATCAATCTCTAATGATGCAGCATCACATAATTCATCATCAATAGACGTAATAGGCTGTATTAAAAGTAACTTAAAAAGCTAGAATAACAATTCAATTGATATACATTCAAGATCATCAAGGCCCATACTTAGGCAAAACGATGGTTTGAAGGGAGCATTGGTCACATGCAATTGGATTAAAATTCACATTACAATCAACATGTTAACTTTAATCCATCATTATCTATCCTTAAAAAAGATTTTGAGACAGAACCCATAACTAGATCGAAGAAGAAGAGATTTGATCATATTTTCTGTTTGAAAACTTTGAGATTAAATCTCTAGAAGGAAGGATAACTAGAGATGAGGATCACCATACCTATATTAAATGAAGAACCCACTAAAATTTGTTGAAGAACCCATGAAAATTCAATCTGAAAGCTTACTTGAACTTTACCTTCATTGAGGTTTCTAGAGAGGATATTTTGGGAAAGGGAGGTTTGATTTTGATAGAGAGAATTGGATATTGCCTATTCACGTTTTTAAAACAACCTAATATAAACAAATATTGTTAAATAAACCTCCTAGGGTAAGTTTATCACGTGGGGTGAATTCCCATTAACCCTATGAATAGGCACCGTGCATGCCAGTAACTGAAGGCCTGCATCGACGGACGCAACAACGGGGTGTTGGTCCACTAATGGACCGTCCTTTGCCTTCCGTCGTTTGTGCCTAAGGATTTCATGCAACTATACTTCTCAAGGATAAGTTACCATCGAAGCCTCCAAATTGATGAGGCATCGTTTGGCTCGTCAATTGACACTGCCAAGGCAGTGTTTCGACAGCCTATTGATCCTTCTTGTGGGTTCTTTTGTGGGGGCCTTGGGAAGTCTATTCCAATGTAAATATGAACATTAACAATAAAGGACCTAACACATAAGTTTCAACCAAATAAATAATACACAACACAACCAAACATGCAGGCGCACTAAAGACACAAATGAACGTCTTAAGGGCTAACTCTAGAACGTCATGGGCGTTCTTGGATGTTCTTGGACGTTTGACCTCTAAACCTCATGAAACTCCATAAACTGATTATAAACATCACTATTACTCATTTAAGACATCATAGGATCATGACACATAGATATGCACATAGAAGCATCGAAGTCCCCTTTGGTGACTAGTAGTCAAACGTCTAGGTCGTCCCTTGACGTTTGACTTCCAATTAACCTCAAACCTTACACACTACCCTCAATACAATATTATAAAAATTTTATGACCTTATACCTTTATGAAAAAATGTTAAGCTCTAAATACCATAACTGATTTTGGCGGTCTTACAATGACCCCCACATAGGAACGTTCGTCCTAAAATGACACTTACAACAGTTTAATCACCACAAGGATTTCAATGAATCATTGAGCAGCTCATAAAAATAATAAACCAAAATATAAAAGTTAATGCACCAAACATATAAGTAAGACAACTTCAAACCATATAGCACTCAATGCAACATAAGTAAGCTAAACTTTTATTCACTCACCGTTTAATGCATCAAACACATAGGCATTTCTCATGTTAATAGGAGGAACATACTTCTTATAATCATAACATGGTCATTAAACTAAATTTTATTAAAAGATCATCTTGTAATTATTTTTAAATTACACTTAGGTAGTTTCAACAACTCTCATGAACAAGTAGGCACTCATACTCTAATGCACATTGACTTGAGTCAATGATTCAACAAGGATATTTATTAGTTAGATCTAGTTCCATGAGGTTCATACTCAGCCATACAATGATTAGTTGTGTCCATGGAGGAATATCCTTCTCCTAACACACTTAATTATCTCATGAGTTTTATACACAAGAAAATGCACACAAATCAATTTTACAGTAACATAAAATTTCTCAACTTTTAATCATGGCATGCACATGATTTGTTCCTAGTGAAGTCTAAATGCTAAGTCACAACCAAGCACATAAGAACAATAAGGAATCCATTCAGAAAATGCCAATTTGTAACATAGCAGTAGCTTCACATTAAGCATTATTTGGGGAAAATATCACAAATCATAGGCACACACAAGGGCACTAGATAATTATTCGTTCACTTTTTAGAGTAAGCCTCCATCATTCTTCCAAATCATGGAAGTCACACGTTTTTCAAGAAACTCAACATATTTTATTTTAAAGAGGCTCAATTTTCTCATATAAAGGATAACCTTATATTCAAAAGTGACTTCAAACATGTTTTCTTACCTTATCTCATGATGTCAAATGCATAACTAGCATATCAAGATGAACATCAACATGAGAAAACCATGGAGTTAATCAAAATTCTTTTTCAAGTACTTTAAAATCTTCAAAATACTCTCAAGATAGTGTCAATGAAGACATACTAAACCTATACAGGTCAAGCGATTCATACTTTAATGCAAAGCCTTATCATGTACAAGCTTACCAAGAAGCCATTGGATTCAAGATCATGTAATAATAGAAGGACAAGATAGAAATATCTACAATCTTACTACTACTCCACCACCATCCCTCACATAGGGTAAACCCATAAAGAGCAACATACCTCAATTTTCAAGAGGATCTAAGTTATCAACCAATAAAGGAAATACAGTAAGTAAACCAAGACATTCTTAACCTTACCATTTTAGGGTAATTATCCCTTAAATATAAAGTTAGGGCATACTACTCAACAACATAAGGTTTTCAACAATATAATAAATTCTAAAGCCAAACAACATTAGGGGAAAAACAACAAGGAGACTTAACCATAGGGACTCTTTCTTTTCATTCAATCTTCGAGTAAGGTAACTTCTAGGTCAATCAAACCACATCATCACCCTACAAGGATAAACATACTAACTTTACACCTACGATCAATCCTATTCAAAGGACTTCAATCCATACAAAAAACAATTATGAAATTTCACACATATAAACAAAAGTAACATTTTAAACATACATATATTCTTTGGCAACATGTATCTTTACCATTAAAAATATTCCAAAAGTATTTCATGTTTAAACGTATTATAAGACTATCATCATTCAAAGTCATATAGTAACATACTATTCAGAAAAGAAACTCATTTTTACCTTAATGACTTCAAACATGCTTTAGCTATATCATGACATACAGTTCTAAACATAACATGCTATTATACATAATTCTCATTCATCGACAAAAAGGACACCATATCATCAAAGTATAAAAAATTTCACCATCAAACATACTCATGAAACTATAAAAACAAAGACAAGCATCAAAACTCACCTCTCATCCCTCAAGTATAGAGATACCATCTCATCCAAACAGTCATAACCACCGGGCAAGAAAACATATAAGAGGTATCTTATAGAGTTAAGTTTTATGGCACAACATGAGAATAATAAAAAAGGAAACTATATCATCCTATAGCCTCCCGTACAATTTTATGTGTTGCGTCTCACTACCAGTGATACGAGACTCTACTAGACATGGCAATATGAGACCTTTAGAACCTAAAACCCACGTTTTAAAACCTCATGCTTTAGTACCATGTTCGTCACATCCAAGGAGAACCCCCTATAAGTAACACGGCTTACTTTACCTCTCGAAGGTCTTATACAAGCCATAGTTATCATTCATCGCATTGTCATAGTAAATTTATCAGAAAATTTAAAACTCTTTATAGCACATCACATGCTAGAAACTTCAATTCATATATATATATATATATATATATATATATATATATATATATTATATATAATATATCATATATATATATATTATATATATATTATATATATATATATAATATCATAAGTACATACTTAGACCTTAACTATCTTTTCCAGCATCATAGAATACTTTAGGGACAACGGACGTTATAACATAGTTCAGAACTACACAAATTACAAGACTTTACAGTAAACCATAAGTAGGAAATCCTTGAACTTAAGGATCTCTTTCCTTGAGCTTGGGAAACACATATCAATCTAATCAATCATAGATACATCCTTTAAGCACCCATAACCTACACTTTGTGTAAAAAGTAAAGAATAATTGTGTTACTACTACAGGAATGCACTAAGTATGGCAACCATGCAAAAACATGCATCTAAAAGGGAAAGTTTACTTGAAAACCATACATGATGACCTTTGTGAAATACTTATAAAACCTTCATATACTAGCATTTATATCATTCACATACTTCATATAGACATATTCAAAGTCCAAACATAAAAGAAAATCAAATATAGAATTTATTTCACATTTGAGATCACCTTACAATGAGCTTTTTCAGATTACACGCTCTCATTTTCCTTAACAGTGAACTCCTTTCATTCCCGAATTCTAACTTTCACAATTAATCCTTCTAGTGATACTTGGTTCAATGTCGTTAAAACATTTGTCTAGGCTCATGGTGTATGCTGAACAAATTGAGAAGTCCAAGCTTAGGAGACGACTAGAGAATTAAAGAGGCCTAGGTTGGATGAACCAAGTTAACCTATGTCTAAGAAGAGGTTTTCTAGTCAAGACTCTTCATACGGAAAAAGGATAGGGTTTCCAATAAAAATTCTCTAGGAGGTGGCTATGCTTTTTAGAGGCCTACGTGTACTACTTTTGGGAAGCAACACTTGGGTAGATGTCTTGCCGGTTCGGATGGTTTCTTTGGATGTGCCAATATGGTTCATAAGATGAGCAATTTCCCCAACCTCAAGGAAAAAGGAAAGAGGACAACCAAGCTCCTCATGGTGGTCCTAATCCTAATGCCCCAAAGAAGAATTGTTTCTATGCACATCAAGCTAAAGAAGGAACTAATCCGAAATGAATGTCGTAGTCTTGGTTTCTTATGGTTGTTTTTTATTAACTTTAGATGGGTTTACCCTAACTGACGGAGAATGAGTAGGTATAAAGGTAGTTTATATACTTATCTTTTCCTTCTGGTCTTACTCATGCTTGAGACCTAAATCCTTTGTAGTTTTGTTTGTCTTAGAGTCTTGCATGATAGAATGAGTAGCATGTCTCTTTATGTATGATTTTTTATTGATGGTATAATGAATTGAATGCTATTATGATTTCATAGTTTCATGAGTAGAACTGTTGTTAATCTATATCTCTCGTGTCATGTGTAGCTAACTATATTTTCTTAATTGCTTCAAAGTTTTTATGTTTAAGTTATGATGTCTGATTTGAATTTAATTACATGTTGAGCTTTGAAATTGAATGATGAGCATATTAGTGTTGGAGAACGTAATTCCTTCAAAACTGAAATGTAAATGATAAAGTAGGTGTGTGCTTAGATATGTGGAATTATTTCAAAATTTACTTGTTTTGATTAAATTCTTATTGATATGAAGTTGGTGTTCATTATAATTTTTGTGCATTTACTATGAATGACTAATTCCATGATTATATATGTGGTACTTTGATACTTGTGTCCTTGATGTCCTCAAAAGTGTTTAGTGTCATTCAAGGATGAGTGTTTTATAACGAGGGGAGATTGTAACAACCCTCGAAACGAAATAGGCCAAACTAGAGCTTCACATGTGTTTCGTGAGTTAATAATATGTTAAATTAATGTAATTTAGCATACAAATCACTTTGTATATTTTAGAAAGACAAATGTCAAGGGAAGAACAAGACGTTCAGAAATTAGCCTTTGGTGTGCGGCTAGTGTGTCCTTGTATGTTGTATGTGTTATTTGTTGTTAGGAGTCTAAATGCAGTGTAGATGACCCTAAGACCTAGAAGAACATACGTCTGGTTACGACTCCCCAAGGACCGCTTTAGGGGGTACTTGAGGTGGAACCAACCTTGGGCCAACAAGTTGCCCAAGGCAGCCAAAGTTGTTCTTTCATGAAACTAGTCTGCATTACAGACTTCATGCACCTAGGGACAAACTTTTGGTCAACTTTGCGAACAAAACGCAGACTCTTTTGTCTTGAAATTTATTTTCAAAAATCTTGTGGGAATATCTCCGCATCGCAGACTTGTTGTCTGACGATAATTCCAAAAATTAATGTTAAGCTTGAAATGTCTAAAAAGTTCCAATTGATATAGGATTGTTTTTGTATTTTTAGGGTGCATTATATATTGACTTTAGGTCATCAAACAACCATTACCTCTCAGATCCAGGGAGCACCCCCTAGACTTAACTGGTGACATTGTCCTCGGAGAGGGCTAAGACTATCCTCTAAGCATTCGTAAATACATATCATAGGATAAATTGTGGATAACATAAAACTTTTCATAAACATCTATCATATGAGGTTTACATATCTCTCGCTTACACATAATAAATACATAGAGAGTTCACATAGATTCCTCACATAGGAATCAATACATGGGCTTCTACTTTTAATTCACATGAATAATATATAAGGATATTCTAATAGGAAATTTTCTCACATTTAAATCATCTAGAAAGAGTACAATATTCGGGCATATTTCATACATCATTATAACAAAAGCAACATATAGGCATATATAAAATAGTCTTTAAATGAAAAGAAAGAACGAAATTGTCTTTAAGACTAAAAAAACATAAATATGTAGATAGTGGCATCATCCTCGGAGGTGAGGACCTACCAAACATGGAGAATGGAGTCCATGTTACCTCAAATGGCCCTTCTAGAAGCTCAACGGCCGGAACCTACGTAATTGTAGAAACATAGAAATATGGGTTAGTACACCACTTGTACTAAGTATGAAAAAATGCAGATAAAACATTTGAAATCATGCTAAAGGGGACATTTGTTAAAAAACCATGCTAGTTACTTTGAAAAGCCATATGCACGATCAAGAACACATACAAGACAATAACCACATATCCCTTTAGACAACAACATATACAATACAAGACCAACATAATCAAGCATAACCAAGTCAACATGTATCGTAGCGTATTTGAGTACACAACCAAAAAACTCCAGCATCATATTATATCAATAAAGCATGTCTAGAAGTTAATAACATCACAACATATGCAAGACCCTTACTCATAACCCACCATCAAGTCTAGAAGTGCAATGACTAACTAAAGCCGCAGAAACTTACTCAACAAATTAAACCCAACAAAGGACCACAAGTAATGTCTAAGATCACATAACATAGCATTAAGAGTATTCATCATCATATTTAACAATATATAACAATAGAATCTTCGCACATGAAACTAACATCATATAGGATCTTCAACATGTAAAGTTAATATATGCATATCTTTTAATGTATAACACATAATAAAAACCTTCTACGACTTCCCTCAAGGCCAACTAGTGTAATGTATAGGTAGAGTCTCATACCCCTACCTAGACTAAGTCAAACCCCTTAATTGTCCAAGGTGAAAGGTTTCCATACCTTGTTAATCCTTGAAAATGATGGAGAAAGGTGACCATCTTGCTTTCCTAGAACCCTTAGAACTTTCCTTTCAATGGAGTCTTCTTTGGGAGAGAGAAAGTCGAGAGTAGGTAGAGAAATTTGGTTTTTAGAATTGTGGGGTGTTAAGTTGAGTTTAGGAATAGGGTAGTTTACATAGTCACTTAACTAACTTAATACCACCCCATGACCCTAATTAAACGACTAATTAATTTATTAATTAAATGGACCCCTTAAAATTGAATAGTGAATACTCAGGCATGACCAACGAGATCACGACCTATTGTCCGTAGGTCAAACCTATGCCGCCTTTCCCCAACTGTTCTGCACATCCGTAGTTTAGTTCATAGAGTTGTAAAATTGGACATTTGAAAATATGTCTAAGTTTTGTTCTGAAGGAGGCATTGATGCCCCATCGATTCACCTACGCCTCATCGCATGGAATTGTAGGTGGATACTGTCTTGTGACAGCTTTTTTTTAAAAATGGAAGGTTCTCCTCAAGGACCCTTTGGGTATTCCTTGGGGAGTCTTACCTAGACGTTTCAACCACAAACAGGTTCTCATATATATTAATTACACCTTTCCACCAAATTTCATCAAATTCCGACTACTAAAACCTCGTGAATCAGGCTAAGGCACACTAGCAACTCTTTCAAAATTCTCCAGACATCGTGGACAATCCTTGACTTCTTAGAGTCTCAAACTTCCTCCATCACTTATAAAAATTAATTATGATCTTAAATCATTGCTAAAACCCTTACACACTCATGTGAGTCTCTAGATTAGGTCTTGAACTTTCTAAGTAGTAATACATTACCCTAATAAAAAACCCCAACACGCAATTAGAATCCACAATTTTACATGCTCTCCCTTCACTCTAAATTCTCTCTTTAAGTGAGTCCTTCCGTGGGATTCATGTACAGTGGTTTCACGGTACTTTAAATGATTTTTCCTTAAGTTTAGTGTGTGTCTAAGGCCTTTTTGTAGTAATATTAATGGTTTTTATATGTGTATTGCAGGAAAGTCGTCAAAAAAAAATGTAGAAGATTGTGTAGAAGAGGTCCCACGAAGCCATCAACGGCTCGTCGTCCCGTCGACGGACCGTAGGTGGTGATCGTCGACTAGAGGTCCAAGTATGTAGAAGAACTTGGGAATTATGACCAAATATGGGGCTACGGAAGGATCGACGGTCCGTCGACTAACAGTCCTGGCAAACCATTGATCAGATCAGAGATTAGTCCATGTACCCGAAGTGAAGAAAAAGTAAGTGTGGAACGACGGAGGCATCGGCGTATCGTAAGTGTATCGATGGACGTGTGTTGGTCCGTCGATTGGATCAGAATAGATGCAAGGATGAAGTTTGAAGAAGATTCTAAGTATGGACAGAAGGAGGCAGTCGATTATCCGTCATTCCATCGATGGACCGTCGGTGATGTCGTCGATTGAAGACGTCTTTCTGGATAGACTTTCCTAATTTTAAAATCCTTTAATTAGGACTTTGTTATTATCAATAGGGTTAAAAACCTCATTTCGTAGCTGGACCAAGGTACGGAGTGAAATTCTCTAGTTGTCAGACCAAGGAATTAGAGATACCTAACTTATCACTTTGCAGCAAGACACTAAAAATAATTGTTATAGCTAGGATTACCGCGTTATAAACTTTTAGGAAACATTTACACTATAGTTTCTCTCATCACTTGATAAATAAATGTTTTTATCTTGCTACTTGTTTACTTAGAAATAATTGAACACATTTATATCACAAAAAATGGGAAAATGACTTTTAGATTTACTTTAAGTGCAATTACTGCATTTTATTCAATAATTTCCTAATTTTACTTTGTTTCATTGTTTTTATGTCTTTCATGTCCAGCTCTAGTGTATGCCAAGTACACAGAGTCGAGGAGAACCAACACCTCTGTTTGATTACGAACTGAACTGTACACTATGCAGAATGAACGATCCACACAATCCTGCTAACCTTGGTTATGGGATCAACCGTCAAATTCCTCCACCGGTTGATGCTCATAACCAAGTAATTGTGGAAAACCCTGATGAGCGCGCTCTGAGGAGACAACCTCCTGCCACGCGTACTCAAGAGTACTATAGGGGCAATGTTAACTTCGCCGATTCAGATGACCTCTTGTCCTACCTCCTCTACCACAAGGTAAGTCATTCATTGTAACTAGTAGCTTCATGCGAATGCTCACTGCTAGAGGTTTGTTTTTGGGATACCATCTTAGGATCCACATGCTCACATTGTCAACCGAGGTAGGTGTGTAGAATTTTGTAGGGAGGCTACACTTGGACATGGATATCATTGGATTAAGGGTATTTCCTCTCTCACTGATGGGAGAGGCCGCAATTTTGTTTGCTGAGTTGACTTATAATTCGATCTATACTTGGGAGCACTTGAGGGATATGTCCCTAGCTAGGTATTGTCCGATATCAAAAAATCTTAACCAAAAAGTCAAGGTTACAAACTTTGTGGCATTTCCTGGAGTCGGTAAGTAATTCTTGGGATAGGTTCACCTCATTTGTGAGAAGTGTCTCAAACCACCGCATTGATGATAAATCGTTCAAAGAGTACTTCTATAGGGGACAAGATGATAACAATATGGTGGTAAATTATACTATTATGGGAGGTTCTTATGGTTGGTGCACTTATGCAAAACATCGCGAAAAAGTTGGAGAAATTTTCCGAACACAACAAGGCTTGAAGAACTAGGAAGTCAAACACAGGGAGAAACACCTTTGCAGTGCAAGCTACACACAACCCAACTGCAGATGAGATTATTGAAGAGATGCCTCAAATGAGGACTGAGCTTGGTTGTGTTGAAACATGTCACTGGGGGTGTAGAGAAAGTGAATGCGGGGAATTATTTGACTAGGCCACCACCAGTGGTAATTGTATTGTACTATAGAAGACTCTTATGCGTGAATGAGAAGACGGGGGGTTTCCGATGGAACGCCCAATGCTCCAATCAAGAGAATTGGCGCCAATTCAAGGAATCAAGGTTAGAACTATGGGAATTACAACTGACAGGGTCCAATTGTTCGATTTGAACTACAACTGGAACAACAACTTCTAAACGGGTAACTATGGTAACATAAACGATTGGAGTGGACCCTCTTTTCTACCATCAAAATTGGGAAGTTGCTCCCAGAGATGGTGGAGGTAGTATGGCGCAAGTTGAGGATATGTTGCAAAACATGATTTTAGGAGGTTTCAAGCTAGTGAAGAGCAAGACAAAGAGTTGAGAGGTGATTTAGGTAATATTTGGCAAAAGGTGGATGCACAGTCAATCTCAATCAAGCATCTTGAGTTGCAAATGGCCCAATTTCCTTTAACTTTGAACCTATGCTAATCGGATACTCTTCCTAGCAATACCATCTAAATCAAAAAATGATTGACATTGCATGGTAGTCATTACTCGAGGGGGTAAGCATACCATTGATCTACCTGTGTCGTCTAGCGTTAGAAGATGACATGAGAGGATATGATGAGGCAGTGGAAGATAGTGGTGAGTTGGTAGACAAATGTGGAAAGAAGTTGAGACACCCAAAAGATGAGTCCCATTCCTAGAAAACACCTCCATTCCCACAAAGATTGGTGAAAAATACCGAGGATGGCAAATACCGGTGTTTTATTACTATGTTGAAATGGATTTCCATCAATGTCCCTTCGATAGAAGATCCTTAACAAATGCCCGGTTATGCAAAGTTTATTAAAGATATAGTCACTAAGAAGAGATCGATTAGTTTTGAGGAAGATGATCAGATGCAACATTGTAGTGCTATTGCTGCAAGGTCTTTTGTGAAAAAAAAGAACGAAGATTCAGGCGCTTTCACTATTCCATGTACAATTGGGTTATTACACTTTGCTAAATGATTGTGTGATCATGGGGAAATCATAAATCTCATGTCTCTTCTATTTACAAAAAGTGGGTTTAGGTTACCCAAATCCACTGCGATGCGGTTATTGATGGTTGATCGAATGGTGAGAGGCCTATTGGATACTCCACGATGTGTTAGTGAAGGTGGAGTCATTTATATTTTAGGCTTATTTTGTAATTCTTGATTATGAGGTTGACTTTGAGGTGCGTATTTTTCTTGGAAGGTCATTCTTGCTACCGATCGCTCCTTGGTTCACATGGAGAAAAGTTAGATGAAGCTTTTGATTATATATCAAGAAGCGACTTTTAATATTTGTAGATCCATGAGGTAGAGAAGGTGAGCTCCAATCAGTATATCTGCTATATCCTATAGGGTTATGAGTTCGTCTGAGGTACAATAGAAGAGCACCTTGGTGTGACGCACTAGAGGCAGTGATCATGAATATTTAGAGTGATGGTATTGAAGAATATGGGTCATTAGTTGCGGCAACATGATTGAGGTGATGTGCTATTCAAAACAAAGAATTTGGAGTTAGATGTGAAGCACCGCAAGTTTCCACCCTTGAAACGATCTATTGAGGAGGCCCCAAAATTGGAACTTAAGGCTCTAACACCTCATCTGAGGTATATTGTCTGGGAAAAGATGACACTTTGCCGGTAATCATTGTATGGGATTTGAATGTGGAGCAAGTGGAGAGTCTTTTAGAAGTGCTAAAAAGGTTCAAATGAGCCATTGGTTGTTCTATTGCAGACATTATTGGGATTTCCACCCGTTATTTGTTCACACAAAATCCAACTCATGCCCGATCACAAGTTAAGTATTGAGCATCAAAGACTGTTAAATCAACTTATGCAAGTGGTAGTGAAGAAAGAGATTATTAAGTGGTTAGATTCCAGTGTGTGACCAAAAAAGGTGGAATGACGAAGAATGAGCTTGTTCTAAGAGGATGATGACCGAATGGAGAGTTTGTATGGATTTCCGAAAGTTGAATGCAGTGACTGGGAAGGACTATTTTCCGATGCCCTTTGTGGATCAGATGTTAGATAGGCTTGTAGGAAAGGGGTGGTATGGTTTTCTTGATGGTTACTCTGCTTACAACAAAATCTCTATTGCACTGGAGGATCAAGAGAAAACCACCTTTACTTGTCCTTATGGAATTTCTGCGTTCAAGAGGATGCCTTTTGGGTTGTGTAATGCACCGGCTACTTTTTAGATATGTATGATGTCAATATTCATTGATATGGTGGAAGACACTATTGAGGTGTGTATGGGTGATTTTTAGGTTTTCACGACTCCTTTGAGCGTTATTTGAGTCACCTGGCCGAGGTTCTTAAAAGGTGTGAAGATTGCAACCTTGTGCTAAATTGGGATAAATGTCACTTCATGATGAAAGAGGGTTTTGTATTAGGTCATCACAAATAAGACAAGGGTATAGAAGTTGATCGAGCCAATGTTGAGGTGATAGAGAGACTTCCTCCACCCATCTCTGTAAAGGTGTTAGGAGTTTGCTGGGGCATGTGGTCTTCTACGAGAGGTTTATTAACTATTTTTCAAAAATTGGACATCCTCTGTGAAATTTACCTTGAGAAAAGATGTATATTTTATTTTGATGAATCCGTTTTTAAGTCGTTTGGAGAGTTGAAGGAGAAGTTGGTGTCTGCGCCCATTATTATTTCCCCGGATTGGAGTAAGCCATTTGAGGTGATGTGTGCTGCTAGTTGAGTTTCTCTTGATGTATTTTGGGTCAAAGAATGGATAATTCCTTCACCCCATTTACTAAGCCACTAAGGCCCATAATGAAGTTCAAAAGAACAATATTGTGATTGAACTAGAGCTCCTTGCGGTGGTATTTGATTTTCAAAAAATTTGCTCCTATTTTCTTGGCATTAGAGTCATAGTGCATACTGATCATTCTACTTTGAGATATTCAATGGAAAGAAAGGATGTGAAACCAAGGTTGATCACATGGTATTACAGTTGCAAGAATTTGACTTTGAAGTGAAAGATGGAAAAGGTACCGAAAATCAAGTTGCCGATCTCTTGTCCCGATTAGAAGACGAAGCAATGTGAGAGTTGTGTGTAAAGGCTAAAATTGATGAATATTTTCCCTGATGGTCATGTTTTTGCCTCTTCTCATGACTTCATTCCATGGTTTTTCCAATTTTGCGCGAATTATTTGGCTAGTGATATAGTTCCATCGGACTTATCCTTCCTTCAAAGGAAAAAGTTCATGCATGATGTGAAAAGTTCTTCTGGGAGAGCCACATTTATATAGGATTTGTGCTGATCGTATTATTCGTTGTTGGTGTGCCGGAAGTTGAGATGTTAAGTGTTTTGGAGGCATTCCACTCCTCGCCTGTGGGTAGGCATCATAGTGGTATTCGGACTGCCCATAAAATCTTGCAATGGGCTATTATTTGTCAACCATTCACCCAGATGCTCATTTGTTCGCCAAGAGCATGTGATAGGTGCAAAATAGATAGAGGTACTTCTAGAAAATAGAGCTCCCTCTAGATCTCATTCTTGTAATTGAGTTGTTTGATGTATGGGGCATTGACTTTATGGACCCTTTTTTGACTTCTCATGGGATGAGGTACATTCTTGTGGCTGTTGATTTTGTGTCAAAATGGTTGGAAGCCATAGCACTTGCAAACAATAAAGGAAGAGTGTCATCGCGTTCTTGAAAAAGAACATATTTTCCATATTTGGCACCCCTAGGGCCATTTATTAGTGATAAGGATCCCACTTTTTCAACAAAACTTTTCAAAGGGTTTGTTTGAGAAATATGGGGTTCGCTACAATGTAGCCACTCCTTACCATCCTCAGACTAGTGAGAAACTTGAGTATCAAAAAGAGAAATCAAGAAAATTCTGGCATAAAAGATGAATACTAGTAGAACGAATTGGTCAAGAAGCTTGATGGTGTACTTTGGGCCTACCGAACAACATACAAGAATCCCATAGGTATGTCTCCATACCAACTTGTATATGGTAAGGCTTGTCACTTGACGGTTGAGTTAGAGCATAAGTCCATTTGGGCAATGAGAAACTACTGAAGATTGGATTGGAATGAAGCAGCGGAACCAAGATTAAGTAAATGGGTAATGAGCTTAATGAGATCGCTTAAAGGCATATAAAAGTTCAGCCCTTTACAAAGAACATATGAAGAAGTACCATTACAACATATTGAAAAGGAGCAAATTTGCGGTTGGGGATTTGGTGCTTTTCTTCAACTCTAGGTTGCGCTTGTCTTCACCGTGCAAACTCAGTCAAATGGACTGGTCCATTCTTGATCAGTCAAGTGTTTCCCTCATGTTGTGGTTGAGTTGGAGAACAAGGAGGGTGCAAGGTTCAAGGTCAATGGGCAAAGAATCAAAATCTACCTCGGGCATGCTGAAATGCAAATGTGGTTCCCAAATCTATGTGTTTAATTCATACCATCTTTATGAATTCTGAGACCTCAAGATTGTGTGCTGGTGCTGCGACGTTAAACCAAGTGCTAATCGGCAGAAACCCAATATGTATCCTCTAGCCAACATTAGGTTTTTCTTGTCTTTATAGGAATAGTTGCAATTTTTTTTGCTTTTTACTTAAAGTCATATGTGGATTTTCTTTTTATTTCTTTGAAATTGTTGGCTGGAGAGTAGTACTAGGGTCCCGTGTCTAAAAAGTGTCCAGAAAATACAAAAACAAATGGCTTATTGGGTGCTCAATGTGCAGGGACCAATCATAGGAAATGTACAGTAATTAGTCTGGTGCACTGATCCATGGACCAATCGACGGGCCATCGTCTAATCGCTGATTGTCGATGGCGTCCCTGGACCCTAGGTATGATTTTCAATTTTGTATAGTTTAGGGAGAATTCGACGGAATAGTTACGACGACAATCGATTGACTTACGTTCCAGCGACGGGAATCATTAGTTCCCCAGAACCGATGACCCGACCCGACCGGCCACTATTTAAAAAAACACCCTTAAGTTACCCACCCCACTTTTTCAAATTCTTCCCAACAATTGCTCTCCCCTTATTTATTTACTCCCCCACTCCCTCTAACTAACCACCACCATAATTTCTCTCTGATCTTTCATCCCTCATTGATCTCCACAATCTCCAAAATTTCTTCTATACTTATTCCTTATCCCTCTCTACCAATTTCACAATTGGTGTTCGAAGGCGGTCTCAGTGGTTTCTTGTCACAAAGTTAATCCTCACATTCACTCAACTAAAGCGTACATGTATGCCATTCTCATCCGCTCAATGAATTCTTATTCTTTGGATGCGAAAACGATGAAATTGTATGTGGGTCTTGACTTAGGGAAAAAAATTGCATGATTAACTTGTTAAAATTGGGTCTTTGGTCCCTTAGAATGATGGAAAGTGAATGGTTATGGGTGCTACAGTTTAAATGAACCTTGAATGTTGTGTGCGTTGTGTTTTTCTGACTTAGGGATTGATAGTCACTTAGAATCTAGGATCAAATTTAGAATAATCAAAGCCCTAGAAATGACAAAATAGTTTAGTTGTTTGCTATTTAGAGATGATGTCTCTTGATATGCTTGGAATTGTCCTTTGAGGGGGTGCCAAGTATGGCTCATAAATCCGTCTCTGACCGATAGTATGAGACCCCCGTCTACGGACCGTCAGCCAATAGTGGACCATCACTGGGGTCCATTAATAGTACCACCCCATATTTTTCGAACTCTGGGACGACGGAAGTGGACTAGGTTCCCGTCGATTGATCGACGTGCCATTCTGAACGTCCCGTCGTTCCTAACTGAAACCCTGATTTCTGCTGCTTCTGAATTTTTCTAGTGTCCAATGACGGAAGTGGCTACGGTCTGTCATTTCATGGATGGGCTATTTTGCACGTCCATCGTTTCTACTGCAAGTACTGTGGACTTGTAGCTTCTAAAATGTGCTATTTGTACATCGAAGGACCCTATCGATACACCGTCGATTCATCATGGACCATCTATAATGCCCACGTTCAGCTTAATAGTTCTCTGTCACTTCACTTGTGCGTTTTTGTTCCAGATTTGGTTTATTCTTCTTTTGTGTGTATAGGATGACTACAATGAATCTAAAACTCTCCCTTGGAGGTACCAATGGCCCCCATCCCTGATTTAGTCTATTCTAGAGGACGGTCCCAATTCCATGGCACCTTCACGCCAAATGGTTATTGATTATCAGACGATGAGTGTGATCCCAAATTCGTGCCACCAAGAACTTAAGACAACCGAAACACGCTGCTAGTGACCACTTCAGGCACCCCCAAGAGGTGCTCCAGTCCGTAGTCACTGCCTCTCATTCTGATGAGGACGCACACTGACCGCACAAACCCTCTAGGTCTGCCTCGGTACTGAAGTAGCGTCTGGCTTTGAGGAGGCTTCCGATGCTGAGTCATCCCACCCTACAGGGTCGAATAAATCCACTGCCCCGGTTTTTGGTTCAGAGGGTGCCACTGTTTTCGGATACACACCGGACCACCCTACCTCGTCTGATGAGGTCCAGAGTTCGAAGGATGCTCTGTCACCCCGAAATGAGGATCCTTCACCGGTTGGTAATCAGCCTAACCAGTGGTGCGATAGGGACAACAACCAGATATACAGAGACGCCAAGATGCTCAATGATAAGGGTGTCATGACTCCGGACTTTGACAGTTCAGAGGCGGGTTCTTACAGGAGTCTACACATTTTCCCTAATATACATGACACCCTTCACCCTACATCATCTAATGTGGATGGCTAGGAGCGTGGGATGCTACAGTGGGAGTTGATGCGAGATTTCTACGCTTCTTACATAGCGACTATTAGGGCTTGTTTGGATAGGCCGTCTAATCCCGCCAAACAGTCACCACTTACCTATGTTTTGAGTCCGTGAACGCCGGTGGACATCTCTTTTCCCCACCATTCGCCATTTCTTATACGGTGTTGATACTGATGCCAACAGGGTCCCCCTCACCTCCATTTTGATTACGGTGGAATTTTATTAAGCAGGGCCATTTCCAGCGCAACAAAGACGTGAGAGAGATCACAAGAGGTGGATTCCCTAGCACCTCTCTATAGATTGTGAGGGTTCCGACTTAATGTTGGCCCCAACGTCCTTATCATGAAGGACAACCTCAAATTTTTTGCCAAGTTCATCTGGCTCTTGGTTCGCCACCGCCTATCCTCCACATCTTCTGACAACATACTTACATGGGAGAGACTAGTCTTGGTTGCGGGGTTTGAGGTTAACCGAGGCTGTTGCTGGCAGTCATCCATGAGAGGTATTTTAAGGCCCGAACCATTTACCGCTTTCCCCGTATGATTTTTTAGTTGTGTAGGGCTGTTGGAAAACGCATTTGGCACATTGATGTTATCCGGACTCCTTCTGGGACAGTGGACATCGGTCTCATCAGGAAAAAGGACAATGAGGGAGCACCAAATAGGGGGCCCCGAGTAGAGGTACACCTATTGGGTGAGAACCTCGCAGATACGGTAGAGCAAGCCGAAGAAATGATCATGCTTCTTCCGATCCTACCAAAACCACCATGATTGAGTCCGCCCCGAGCACTAGTGGAGCACCGAGTTTCCTCCTGATCTACACCATCAGCAACACTGGTCCTGATTGCTAGGGTCCACAAGCTCAGGCCTGGATGGATAAATTGCGGCATCATATCTAGCCTTGGATGAGGAATTCCATTGTCGAGGATGAAGATCGGATTGAAAATTGGATTGCCTAGAAGACAGAGAAAAAGATTCTAGCGTCCACCACCGCGCCTCAATGCGTTTTGAGTGAGAGTCCTCGCATAGCCAGCCCCCAGTATTGATTTGAAGACTCTCAAGGCTGCTTCTAGCGATTCTGAGGGCCGATGTGGATGCCATTTTGGATGTGCGGGTGCCCGATTCTGAGGCCAAACCTACGGAAACTGCTGAGGATATAGTTCTTGTTGCACTGTTCACTACCTCTACTACAAACCACCCACCGCCATTGCCACATTAGCATACCAAGAGGCATCGGTCCAGAACTGAGGAGGCTCGGGTTAGGAAGAAGGAGAAATTACATGGAGGACGCGATGAGAGATTCTTTGGTAGATGAGGTGGCCCGACAGATGAGGGCTTGTGAGTTAGATGTAGGGCGTCTAGCTCCCGGCTTGATAATGTTTAGAGAAGCACCACTGAGATTGAAGGCATTGTTGTTGGCCACAACTAATGGTTTTCCCTACTACTGATGTAGAGGGTTCTTGGGAACCGGACTCGCCATCATTGTTGATCATCAACGGTATGCATCTCAGGTTTGCTTCACCTACCACCTTGTTTTATTATTTATTATGCATTGGAGACAATTGCATGCTTTCTGTTTGGGGTGGGGTAAAATGGAATGTGAGTGGTAGGGTGAGTCCTGAGTATCCCAACTCACAATCCTCTCTTGTTGTTTTCTTGCCTATGTTCTTTTGCCCAAGAACTAGTTTAATTTACATCAGAACTGGGATGTTTAGTATCTTGTACAAAGTATGATATTAAATCTGAAGCATGATGTCTAAATATAATTATATACTGTTCTAAGAGAAATGCTTGCATGATTGGCATAGTGAATGTTGAATATGTTGTCTCTAAGCATGACATAATGAATACACCATCATTGCATGACCCTCAATAACACTCTAATTAGGTGTCCGTAAATCTGGTAGGGTAATGAGGTGTTTAACATAGTGTGAGGAAATTTGAATAGCCCATTATTGGTACCTAGTTAGAACTTTCCCATTTAGTCGTACAAAAGTAATCTGTGTTAGAAATTAGGAATGAATCATAGGCCCTTGTTCTATTAGCCACATATTTAGCCTAAATGAAAGAAAACAAAATGAAATTAATCCCTTTTTTTTATCAATTATTTGAGATTACAATGGACCGTTCTTTTCACTCTACCCCTAACTCCCACCTGTGTTTTCTGTGTATAAGTTTTTTCTCTAGTCCCTCTTTTTGGCCATGTGTACCCTCACTTAACTCAAATAATATGTTAGGGTGGCTAATTCGAACCCAATCTCGTCTTGGCCCTGCCGAATCTGGGTATGTGGTACCTTGAATAATTTAAATCCAGAGTTTGAGGATGGCTATTATAAGTAATGCTCCCGAGAAGTGGGGTCAAAGAATTAATGTGAAGGAAAAAGAAAGAAAATTAAAAAAGGGTGACTAATCAAATTGAAAATCTAGTGGAGAATTTGAAAAAAAAAATTAGAGAAGAGTCATTTGCACAAAAGGAAAGAAATGAAAAACAATGCAAAGATTAAAATAAAAGAAGAATAGGGCATATTAGACAATGAAGAGGTAGGACGCTTAAGCTGTTATTTCAAGGAGGGAACAAGTCACCAAATGTATCCATATATTACCAGTGGAACTTCTTCCCCAGTGTGGGATTACGAAGCTTGTGACGGTCCGTCATGGCCATGACGGTCCGTCTTGCAGGTTCGTCGTGAAGATCAGAGAAGTGATCCCAGTACCCAGATTCCAAGAGTTGAAGTATTTTGAAACGAAGACCCTCGACGGACCGTTGAGCCTATGATGGTCCGTCACACTTGCCGTCGAGGGGAATGAAGAAAGCAGCAGAAGAAAATGCACCAAGTATGGGACGACGGAGTCCACGACGGTCCGTTGTGACCACGACGGTCCGTCGCGTGGTCCTGTCGACCCAGCCGCGTTTTGGCAGATTCCAGCAATTAGAATCCTTGTTTACTAAGGTTTTTTTTTATTTTTTATAAATAGTTCGAAAAACCTCGTTTTTTAGGTTAGACTCTGCTAGATTAGACAGCATATTATTAGACTTTGTGTATTAATGTTTGATTTTTGGAGATTCTTACAAGTGATTTTTGATGATTAATCAAGCAAATTTTTGGACTTTATTCTTTCTCATTGAAGTAAGTACATGAATTCTGATATAACATTTTTGAATATTGTGTTTATACTATGAGTAACTAAATTACATAAATAGGGTTGTGGGAACCATAGGAAAATAATGAGATAACCCCTAGCTAAAATAACAATTCTAGAATAGTGTCTTGCATGTATTAATAATTCTTTCGCTTAGAAGTCTTTTTAACGGATGATGAACGTTAGAACTCGCCTTAATGCTACTTGCCGAACCAAGGAGGTAGATAATAGGAAAAGAATTATTAACATAGATTTAGTGTACTATCTAATAGGCTAGTATTGATTGGTACGAGGTAATAACTTAGTCAAATATCGAATACGATGCTTAATATGAGGTAAAGATAAGGGTTAGGAAAGCAAACACGTAGCCGGACCAAGGTGCGGAGTGATATTTTCTAGATTATGGACCAAGGATTTAGAAATTATAACTTATCACTTTGCATGCAAGATAGTAGGAAAGAATTGTTATAGTTAGAATTATCAGTTATGAACCTGTGGGGAACACGTAACCCTAGTTACTTTGATTAATTGATTAAAACCCAAAATTTAAAGCTGTTAAGTGTCTCTTTCAATTCGTTAATTATTTTTACTCATTAGGCATACAAACCCCCCTTTTTATGCTTTTACTTTCCAAGGAAGTCATCAACCGAACAATAGTAAAACAAGTTGAAGTTAAGTCTAGACTATTTTCCTCGTGGGAACGATCCCCCCACTAGTTGGATTATTTACTTGACGCGACCGCTTTACTTCTCATTTGAGAAGTAAGTTTGAGCGTATCAAATTTTGGCGCCGCTGCCGGGGAATTTAGCTTTAGATTAACTTGAACTTATTACTATAGTTTAGTTGATATTTTCTTGATTTTACTTTTTTTTATTGTTTTTGATTTCCTTTCAGAACTATCCTCCTTGTATGCTAAATGAACGGAGAGGAAGAGAACCATTGTTTCCGTACGATCGTGAGTTAGAGCGTACACTGTGCAACATGAATCGAAACTTGGGAATAAATAATTAGGATCCAAACCAGAACATCCCTGATCCAGTGGATGTTCATGGTCAGATGTTACCCGCCTTCGGGTGAACATCAACAGAGGGGACAAATCTCGTTCCCCACGGCCCCAAGCATACTACAGAGGGTATGATAACATCGCAGACTCGGATGGGCCACTTGTCTTGCCCCCTCTACCCACAGGCCACACTTTTGTGGTGAGTAGTAGCCTGATGCAAATGCTCACTGCCAAAGGTTTGTTTTCAGGGCTACCTTCTGAGGATCCACATGCCCATATAGCTAAGGTAAGGGCAGTGTGTAAAAGTTATGTGGGGAGGCCTGATTTGGATCTAGATGTAATAGGTCTCAGAGTGTTTCCTCTCTCACTGACGGGAGAGGCTGCTATGTGGTTCACTGAGCTCCCATACAACTCCATCTTCACATGGAACCAACTACGGGATGTCTTCTTAGCACGCTACTATCCGGTCTCCAAGAAATTAAACCACAAAGATAGGGTGAACAACTTTTGGCACTACCAGGAGAGTCAGTTAGTAGTTCTTGGGATAGATTCACCTCATTCTTGAGAAGTTGTCCAAATCACCGGTATTTATGATGAGTCACTGAAGGATACTTCTATCGGGGACAGGATGATAACAATAAAGCGGTGTTGGACACTATAGTAGGTGGATCTTATGGAGAATGCCCTTATGCTGAGATTGCTGAGAAATTAGAGAAAATCTCCCGTATCAACAAAGCTTGGAGTACTAGGAAGTCCGAGACAGAGAGAAACACCTTCACAGTGCAGTCCACTCACAACCCAGCAACAGATGATATTCGTGAAGAAATGGCTCAGATGAGAACTAAGCTTGGGTTGGTACTAAAACATGTCACTGGGGGTGCATAAAAGATTAATGCAGTCAACTACTTGGCTAAACCACCACCTCCAAATGATGAGTGTTATTATGAGGAGGATTCCTATGCAGTAAATGACCAAGTGACCAAGGCTCTAATCAGGAAAATTGGCGCCAAGGTCAAGGGAACCAAGGTCAGAACTATGGTAACTACAATCGTGAGGGTCATTATGTCTGAGATGGAAACTACAATCGCGACAACAACTTCAACAGGGGTAGCTATGGTAACAGAAACGACAGGAATGGACCCTATGTTCCTCCTCAAAATCGTGAAGTTACTCCTAGGGATGGTGGAGGTAGTATGTCGCGAGTTGAGGATATGTTGCATAAGATGATGAGGAGGTTCGATGCTAGTGATGAGCACAATAAAGAGTTGAGGAATGATTTAGCAGGTATTGGGCAAAAAGTTGATACACATGCAATATCGATTAAGCAACTTGAGTTACAATTGGCCCAATTATCTGCAACTGTGAACACACGGCAACCGGGCACTCTTCCTAGCAACACTGTCCAAAATCCAAAAAATGATGGACATTGTATGGCAATTACTAACTCGCGGTGGCAAGCAAACCATTGACCCACCTATGCCATCTAATGAGAATAAGGTTACAAAAGATACTGATAAGGTGGTAGATGTTGATGCTGAATTAGAGGATGAGACTGAGAAAGATGCTGAAGTGCCAAAAGGTAATTCCTATGCCTAGGCCACCACCCCCATTTCCTCAAAGATTAGTGAAAAAGACCGAGGATGGCAAATATCGGCGTTTTATAACAATGTTGAAGCAACTTTCTATCAATGTCCCTTTGGTAGAAGCTTTAGAACAATGCCCGGTTACGCCAAGTTTATGAAAGATCTGGTCACAAAGAAAAGATCGGTTACTTTTGAGGATGATGATAGAATGCAGCATTGTAGTGCTATTGCTACAAGATCTCTGGTCCAAAGAAAGAAGATCCGGGTGCGTTCACTATTCCTTGTACAATCGGGCTATTACATTTTGCGAAAGCATTATGTGATCTGGGGCAAGCATAAATCTCATGCCCCTCTCGATTTACAAGAAGTTGGGTTTGGGTGACCCAAAGCCCACTGCGATGCGGCTACTGATGGCTGATCGAACAGTAAACGGCTCATAGGGATACTCCACGATGTGTTAGTAAAAGTGGAGTCGTTCATATTTTCCACAGATTTTGTTATTCTTGATTGCGAAGTCGATTTTGAAGTGCCCATTATTCTTGGGAGGCCATTCCTTGCTACGGGAAGAGCCTTAGTAGACATGGAAAAGGGGCAGATGAAATTTCGGTTGAACAATGAGGAAGTGACCTTTAATTTTTGTAGGTCCATGAGGCAGAGTGGTGAGCTCCAATCGGCATCTGCTATATCCTACAACATGGGTGAGACATTTGAGACACAAATAGAAGAACGTCTAGGTGTCGAAGCATTAGCGGCAGTGATAATGAACTTTGATAGCGATTGCATTGAAGAGTATGAGTCATTAGTCGCTGCTCTTGACCGAGGTGATGTTCGGTTTAAACCAAAGAAATTTGAGCTTGATATGAAGAATCGCGAGTCCCCACCCGCGAAACCATCTATAGAGGAAGCTCCAAAATTAGAAGCTAAAGCTCTCCCACCTCATCTCAGGTATGAATTCTTAGGAAAGGGTGACACTTTGCCGGTAATCATTGCATCAGACTTGGATGCACAACAGGTTCAGAGTTTTGTGAAGTACTAAAAAGGTCAAAAGAGCTATTGGGTGGACTATTGCGGACATTATTGGGATCCCTCCCGGTATTTGCTCTCATAAAATCCAACTCATGCCTGATCATAAGCCGAGCGTTGAGCACCAGAGACGCTTGAACCCTCCTATGCAAGAGGTTGTGAAGAAGGAAATCATCAAGTGGTTGGATGCCGGAGTAATATATCCAATCGCCGATGTATTCAGTGTGTACCTAAGAAAGGGGGAATGACTGTGGTTCCCAATGAAAAGAATGAACTTGTTCCAATGAGACCGGTTACTGGATGGAGGGTGTGTATGGATTACCGTAAACTGAACTCATGGACTGAAAAAGACCATTTTCCTATGCCCTTCATGGATCAGATGTTGGATAGACTTGCCGGAAAAGGGTGGTATTGTTTTCTTGATGGGTATTCGGGTATAATCAGATTGCTATTGCACCAAAGATCAAGAGAAAACCACTTTCACTTGTCCATATGGGACCTTTGCGTTCAAAAGAATGCCGTTTGGGTTGTGCAATGCACCCGCAACCTTTCAGAGATGTATGATGTCAATATTTTCTGACATGGTGGAGGATACTATAGAAGTTTTTATGGATGATTTTTCTGTGGTTGGTGATTCATTCGAGCGGTGTTTGTCCAATTTATCTGAGGTCCTTAAGAGATGTGAAGACTGCAATTTAGTACTAAACTGGGAAAAGTGTCATTTCATGGTGAAAAAGGTATTGTGTTGGGTCATCGCATTTCAGAAAAGGGCATAGAGGTTGATCGAGCTAAAGTCGAGGTAATCGAGAGACTTCCCCCGCCGATCTCTGTGAAAGGTGTGAGAAGCTTTCTTGGGCATGCAGGTTTTTATACCGAGATTCATCAAAGACTTTTCAAAGATTGCACACCCATTGTGTAAATTGCTGGAGAAAGAATGTAAATTTTGTTTTGATGAATCCTGTCTTAAAGCATTCGGTGAGCTAAAAGAAAAGTTAGTGTCTGCACCTATCATTATTTCTCCGGATTGGAACAGTCCATTTGAGGTATGTGCGATGCTAGTGGGGTGGCTCTTGGTGTAGTATTGGGACAGAGAAGAAACAAAATCCTTCACCCAATTTACTATGCTAGTAAAGCCCTAAATGAAGCCTGAAGAACTACACAGTGACTGAGCAAGAACTCCTTGCAGTAGTCTTTGCTTTTGAGAAATTTCGCTCCTATTTGCTAGGTACTAGAGTTATAGTGCATACTGACCATTCAGCATTGAGATATTTGATGGCGAAGAAGGATGCGAAACCTAGGCTGATTCGTTGGGTATTACTGCTGCAAGAATTGACTTTGAAGTGCTGGATAGAAAAGGGACTGAAAATCAAGTTGCTGATCATTTGTCTCGTCTAGAGGATGAAGCTATGAGAGATTAGGGGATAAGACTGACATTGATGATACTTCCCCGATGAACATGTATTGGCTGCTTCACAAGACTTGATTCCATGGTTCGCAGATTTTGCGAACTATCTGGCTAGTGATATTGTTCCATCAGACTTGTCCTTTCATCAAGGAAAAAGTTCATGTATGATGTGAAGAAGTTCTTTTGGGATGAACCATACTTGTATAGGAGTTGTGCCGACGGGCTTATTCGGCGTTGTGTGCCAGAATGTGAAATGTTGAGTGTGTTGGAGGCATGCCATTCTTCACCTGTTGGCGGACATCACAGTGGTATCCGAACCGCTCACAAGATATTGCAATGTGGTTACTATTGGCCAACTCTTCATCAAGATGCTCATGGGTTTGCTAAAGCATGTGACAAATGTCAACGAGATGGTGGTATTTCAAGAAAGCAAGAGCTCCCTCTAAACCCCATTCTTGTGATTGAGTTATTTGATGTTTTTGGTATTGACTTTATGGGCCCTTTCGTGAGTTCTCATGGGATAAGTACATTCTAGTAGCAGTTGATTATGTATCTAAATGGGTCGAAGCCATAGCCCTCGCAACAATGAAGGAAGAGTGTCACTGCATTCTTGAAAAAGAATAATTCTCTCCCGTTTTGGCACCCAAGGGCCATTATTAGTGATGGGGGCTCCCACTTCTGCAACAGATTGTTCAAGGGGTTATTGGAGAAATACGGGGTTCGCCATAATGTGGCCACTCCTTACCACCCTCAAACTAGTGGGCAAGTTGAAGTATCGAATCGGGAGATCAAACAGATATTGTCCAAAACAGTGAATGCTAGTAGAACGGATTGGTCAAGGAGGCTTGATGATGCTCTTTGGGCCTACCGGACAGCATATAAGACTCCATAGGTATGTCTCCATACCAACTTGTATATGGGAAAGCTTGTCATCTTCCGGTTGAGTTAGAGCATAAAGCCATGTGGGCTATGAAGAAGTTACAAATGGATTGGAGCGAAGCTGCAGAGCAACGGTTAAATGGGTTGAATGAACTTGATGAATTTCGCTTGAAAGCCTATGAAAGCTCAGCCCTATACAAAGAAAAGATGAAGAAGTATCATGACAACAAAATTGAAAAACGAGAGTTCATGGTCGGGGATTTGGTGCTTTTATTCAATTCCAGATTGCGCTTGTTTCCAGGCAAACTCAAGTCCAAATGGACTGGTCCTTACACGGTTACCCAACTATTCCCTCATGGAGCAGTTGAGTTGGAAACTAAGGAGGGTGTGCGGTTCAAGGTGAATGGACAAAGCATAAAATCTATCTTGGGCATGCTGAATCGGCGAATGAAGTAATCGAGGCATACCATCTTGATGAAGTCTGAGTAATCAAGTGGCCCCAGTCGTGCCGCGACATTAAATAGGCGCTTGTTGGAGGCAACCCAATACTTATCGTCTTTTTAATAATGGTAGCATTTTTCTATTAATGGTTTTTAAATTTGCAGGCACATCACCAGGAAATTCTGCAGAAAACTACTCCGCAGCAGCCACTGACGGATACATCGACGGACCGGTTGCCATGCGCGGACCGTCGTATGCATCCGTTGTCCAGGTACTTTTTTTTCTGCTACGTTGAAATTAGGGCACACACGACGGAACCCACGACGGGTCGTCACATCTGCGACGGACCGTCGTCGGGGAACTGTCGCGGATTAATGAATTCTACCCGACCCGACCGGTGGACCCTTTTCAAAATCTGACCGTTTTATACTCCCCACCCCTCCATATTTCCCCCCATTACTTCCTTATTCCTCTCATCTCCCTCTCTTTTCATTCAACTTCCACACTTCCCCCCACTGATCATTGCCCCCCCCAAAATCCTCCTAAGCCTTATAATTATCATCTACTAGTCGGTGTGTGCTGCTGTAGGTGTCTACCTTGCCACTGAATCATTCTCCATTTGCTTTTTCTACATTTCCAAGGTATGTGTCTCTAATTTATACTCATTTATCTTGTATTTTTGTTTATTAGTTAGTATTAGCTTAGTTCTTAGTCGTACCTTGTTTCCTTTATATGATTTTGTCTAAACCTAGGCTCAAAATGTTTGAATTTGCCATGTTAACAACCCTAGACATAGGTGATTTCACATTAATAGTTTCCTAGGTAGTTGGAATAGACACATATAGGTCCACAACACTACAAGACCATGTGGGTTCATCGGGGTTGCTTAGGGTACATATAGTTCTGTCTCTGTCATTCAGAACGAGACCCCGACGACGGTCCGTCGTAGGGTCCGTTGCACAAGCCCTAGCACCCCTGTCCTATAGGACACATGTGACGGATCGTCGTACTCGCGACGGTCCGTCCTGCATGACCATCATGTACGTCAGAGACCCTCTCCTAAGGGTCTCAATTTTTTTTCCAAGTGTCCTCCAACGGACACTTGTGATGGACCGTCGTACCCACGACGGTCCGTCCTGCATGACCGTCGTACCGTCAGAGACCCCTCTCCTAGGGTCTCCATTTTTTTTCCAAGTGTCCTTTAGCGGACACTTGTGACGGACCGTCGTACCCCACAACGGTCCGTCCTGCATGACCGTCATACCGGTCAGAGACCCCTCTGCTAAGGGTCTCCCAACATTTCTTAGTGTCCTACGACGGACTCTTACGACGGACCGTCGTACCAACGACGGTCCGTCCTTCTCGACCGTCATTAGGGTCAGAGACCCCTCTGATAAGGGTCTCTCCAACATTTTCTAAGTGTTCTACTACGACGGACTCTTACGACGGACCGTCGTAGCAACGACGGTCCGTCCTGCTCGACCCGTCATGATGGTCAGAGACCCGCTCTTTCAGGGTTCTTTATATATACATAGACTAAGTACAACACGACGGACCTCATGACGGTCCGTCATAGCCACGACGAGCCGTCATCTGGCCCGTCGTGTGATACAGTTTCAATATCACAACACACTATTTTCAATGTTTTATGTCGTATGGGCTTGCCTGTCTTGTTTGCCACTACTCATACTAATATTGATCCTTTACAGGTACTATCTACTATGGCACCCAAGCAAGACCGCACTACGCACGCGGGCGATCTAAGTCTGTCGCTCCGTCTGCACGCTTGATCATCGGCTCTGATGATGAGCGGGACCCTGAATATGTGCCCCCAAGGCACTTCCGCACCTTCCTGTGCTGCACGTGCCCCAGAGCCACACCCAAGACGGTGGCATCCGGCGTAGTCACTGCCTCCCAGTCTGATGAGAGCGCACACTGACCGGCACACCCCTCTGGGTCAGCCACAAATGAGGAAGGAGCGTCTGGCTCCTTAGGAGTATCATGGTCCGAGGAAGCTTCAGGCTCTACTGAGGTTCCCGCACCCGCCACTGCTGCAGCGTCGGCCTCGTCTGATGAGGCTGACAGTTCAGACTCTACATCCGGCGCACCAGCCCAGGTCCCCACCCCCAGCCTCTAACCAGCCAAACCGGTGGTGTGTCGAAGGCCAGTTTCAAGTTTACTCCGACGCCAAATTCCTGACATATAAAGGAGTAATGACTCGGACACTCACCTTGGAGCGGCGGGTACTTACAGGGAGTCTCCCATCGATGCCGGAGATCCACAACCTATTCACCAGGCATCGCTTAGAGTGGACAGACCCGTCCGTTGTTGGGACGATACAGTGAGGAAGTGGTCCGAGAGTTCTACGCATCCTACGTAGCGACTCTCCTATCACAGATCGATAGGCGGGCTGCTCCCGCTAAACAGGCCCCACTGGAGCAGTTCGAGTCCGGGCGTGCAGTTGACATTTCCCTGCCAGCTATCCACTGGTTCTTATACGGCGAGAGTGCAAATGCTACGCGGACCCCCATCACTGCCGTGTTTGACTACCGCTGGCAGATAGTAAAGGATGGACAGTTCTTGCTTGAGCAGGCACTGAGAGAGACCACCAAGAGGTGGATGGCCCTGCACCTATCAGTCGACGAGAGGGTGCCGATTGAGTCACTGAGCCGAAGGGGCCATCAAGAAGGCCAACCTCACGTTCGTCCGCAAAGTTCTTGTGGCTACTCCTCCGTCACTACCTTTCCCCCACAGCTGCTTATAACATCATCACCTGGGATCGAGCAGTGTGATGGCGGCGATGATAGCCTGCTTCGAGGTGGACTTCGCATGGCTTCTCTCCAGGCAGTCATGCACAAGAGGGAATTCAAGGTCACTACTACCTACCCCTTCCCGTGTATGATCTTTGCCCTTTGCAGGTCTTCAGGTGTGACCATATGGCACATAGATCAGTAAATGACCCCGCAGGGCACCGTTGACATCGGCCTTATCAGAGACGAGGTCAATGAGTTGGCTCCACGCAGAGGGCCCTATCCAGAGCTGCCCCCTCTTGCTGATGATCTTGTGGATACGGTTGCCCAAGCCCGCACAGCTACACAGGCATCCACTGACACTACCCCGGTACCCGTCGAGTCTATACCGGGTAGTAGCACAGCCCCGAGCTCCTCTCACACCAAGCCCCACTACCGTTGCTCTGGCTCCGCTTGCTTGGGTCCAAAAACTGGAGGCACAAATGGCCACTCTTCTGCATCATATCCAGCCATGGATGCAGAAGTCTATTACTGAATCGGAAGCGCGTACAGAGAGGATGATGCAACGGAAGATTGCTGAGGTTAACCAGCGCCTAGATGCCTTTGAGTTGAGAGTGTTAGCTCGACCTACCCCTCCGGTAGATGTGTCGAATCTTCAGACTGCAGTCGACAGTCTTCGTGCAGACATCGCCACGATACTAGCGGCGAGGGGGCCGGATTCTGAGAACCCTTCTGTCGATCCTGCTGAGGACACAGTATTGGCAGCCCTGTTTACTACTTCTGAAATTCCACCACCTCCCCCTCCAGAGAGTGCCAAGAGGCGTAGGGGTCGAGCAGAGGATGAGGCGCGAGCAAGGAAGAGGAGCGCCGAGAGATAGAGGCTGCGAGGAGAGCCTCACTTGCTGAGGCGGAGTCACACCAAATCAGAGCATCGCAGATAGCGGCTGGGGCGTCTAGCTCCCACACTGTAGAGACAGCAAGAGGCACTACTGATGGTGCGGTTGCTGCTGAGGACACCACTGAGGGTGTCGAGATTTCAGAGGACGTGGTTCCGGGAAACCGGACCCACCATATTGCTGATCGACGGCTCTATGCGCCACATGTTTGCTTTACCTACCACTCTAATATTAGATTTTTATGCATTGGGGACAATTGCATGCTTTTTTGTTGGGGGTGGGGTAAATGGAAAGTGAGTGTTAGGGTGAAGTCCGAGTAGCCCAACTCACTATCCTCTTTTGGGGTTTTCTTGCCTGTGTTCTTTTTTCCCCAAAAGACTGATTAATTTTTCTGTGAACCAGCACGTTACATCTTTTGCCTGGTTAGTCCTGTTAAAAGTAAGCTGTAACAGACAATTAGGAAAGGATCATAGGCCCTTATTCAAAATAGCCCATTTCTAGCCTAAATAAAAGAACCAAATGAAAGTTATCCTTCTTTGATCCAAATAATTTGAGCTTAAAATTAGACCTTTCTTTTTCACCCCAACTGATCTTTTCTGGAACAATATGTTGGCCCTGGTCCCTCCTTGGACATGTGCACCTCAGCTTATGCTAAAAGCATAAGTGAGGGTGGCTAATGCATAGACAACCTTCATTATGGCCCTGACCCAACTTTGGGTATTGTGTACCTTGACTCATGGAAAAGCCATGTGTTGAGGGTGACTGTTTTAAGGAATGCTCTGGAAAGTGGGGTTGAAAGAACAAAAGGAGAGAAAGAACAAAAGTAAAGTGACTCAAGAACTCGTTGAAAGAGAAGTAAAAAAAAAAACAAATAAAAAGGGGGAAAAGAGTCACTTACACAAATGAAGAAAGAAGGGAAAATAGCAAGATGAAAGAATGGAGAAACTGGGCGAGATAAAGTGATAGAAAGTGGAAGGTTTAGTCGATATGTCAAGGAGGACAAAAAAGTCACTAAGTATACCTAAATATACCCTACCTGACTCTGAGCCTATGTTACAAGCTAAGAAAGTCCTATTGTGATCCTAAGGGTTGTATAGCAAACTTAAGGCAGTGAAAAAGGGCAAGCTTATGGCAATAGGTATGAATGAGTGTGACTTTGTTCTGAGAGCGAGTGTTGAAACTTAATCCTTATACTCAAACTGAAATCATTGTGTGAAAAATGAGGATTTTGTTTTGAAGTGAGGACACAAGTTTCAATACCGGAATTGTTAGCACCTCGGTGAGAAATTGAAGAGGATAGGTGTTAGTGCATGGTGAGTTTGTGTCATGTTCGAATCCCACAAAATTCAAGCCTAATAGTGATAGCATGCATAGATTTGATGAGATTAATCGGGATTGATAGCCAATGATTGCAAAGGATAAAACATGAATACTATTGTACAAACATTGTGTAGTGAGTCATAGTGCGTCGCTTGAGGACAAACAACGAATTTAAGTTGAGGGTGTTGATATACCGTGGTTTCACGGTATAATTAATACTTTTTCCTAAGTTTAGTGTGTCCGAAAGCCTTTTTGTGCTAATTTTGATATAAGTTTCTCTTTGTTTTGCAGGAAATCTGTCCAGAGCTGAATGCGGAGATTTTGAGCGAAAAATGCAGAAGAGACCACCTACGGAGCTTATGACGGTCCGTCATGCCTGACGGTCCGTAGGTGGCAGCGTAGTGCAGATGCTGAAGGAAGATGGGGAAGTCTGACCAAGTGTGGGATTACGAAGCTTGTGACGGTCCGTCATAGCCATGACGGTCCGTCCAGCAGGTTCGTCGTGAAGATCAGAGAAGTGATCCCAGTACCCAGATTCCAAGAGTTGAAGTATTTTGAAACGAAGACCCTCGACGGACCGTTGAGACTATGACGGTCCGTCACACTTGCCGTCGAGGGGAATGAAGAAAGCAGTAGAAGAAATTGCACCAAGTATGGGACGACGGAGTCCACGACGGTCCGTTGTGACCACGACGGTCCGTCGCGTGGTCCGTCGACCCAGCCGCGTTTTGGCAGATTTCCAGCAATTACAATCCTTGTTTACTTAGGTTTTTATTCTTTATAAATAGTTCAAAAAACCTCGTTTTTGAGGTTAGACTCTGCTAGATTAGACATCATTATTAGACTTTGTGTATTAGTGTTTGATTTTTGGAGATTCTTACAAGTGATTTTTGGTGATTAATCAAGCAAATTTTCGGACTTTATTCTTTCTCATTGAAATAAGTACATGAATTCTGATTAACATATATGAATATTGTGTTTTGGCTATGAGTAACTAAATTCCATAACTAGGGTTGTGGGAACCATAGGCAAATAATGAGATAAACCCTAGCTAAAATAACAATTCTAGAATAGTGTCTTGCATGTATTAATAATTCTTTCTCTTAGAAGTCTTTTTAACGGATGATCAACGTTAGAACTCGACTTAATGCTACTTGCCGGACCAAGGAGGTAAATAATAGGAAAAGAATTATTAAATAGATTTAGTGTATACTATCTAATAGGCCAGTATTTATTGGTACGAGGTAATAACTTAGTAAAATATCGAATATGATGCTGCTAATTATGAGGTAAAGATAAGGGTTAGGAAAGCAACACACGTAGCCGGACCAAGGTGCGGAGTGAGATTTTCTAGATGCCGGACCAAGGATTTAGAAAATATAACTTATCACTTTGCATGCAAGATACTAGGAAAGAATTGTTATAGTTAGAATTATCAAGTTATGAACATGTGGGGAACACGTAAACCCTAGTTTCTTTGATTAATTGATTAAAACCCAAAATTAAAAGTTGTTAAGTGTCTCTTTCAAATTCATTAGTTATTTTTACTCATTAGGCAATACAAACCCCCCTTTTTATGCTTTTACTTTCTAAGGAAGTCATCAACCGAACAATAGTAATAACAAGTTGAAGTTAAGTCTAAACTATTTTCCTCGTGGGAACGATCCCAACCTCACTAGTTGGGTTATTTACTTGACGCGACCGCTTTACTTCTTATTTGAGAAGTAAGTTTGAGCGTATCAACAGTATGTGAAGTAAGGTGATAATTATGATGTATATGCATAATGTGTTCTAGGAAGTTGAAAATATGTATCTTGAAGATGTTATGTCTAAATGAAGTATATGTATATGTGAAGCATGATAGAGTGTGAAGTATAATGGATATAGTATGAGCACGTTCAGAATTCAATGTTATGGATTGTGGTGATTATGTAAAAGGGTGCTCACATGTACTTACACACACACTTTGAACGTATGAATGAAGTAATTAATGAAATGGGGGAACTCTTCGTGAGTAGATATGAAGTGTCTACAAAATTCATACTATTCCTATAGTATCAAAATTGGGATTTTGGGGTGAACATTCTCTCTGAGTTGAGATGAAGTGCTTAGTAGAAATCTCACTATTCCCAAGAGCTTTCTAAGATAGGTTGAAGGTTGGATACCCTTCTTGAGTGGAGATGTGGTGTTCAAAAGTGACCTCCAGGGATAAGATTTTACGTTAGTTGAGATGTGGTGCAAAATAGTTATCTCTTAGCCTATAGTGATGAGTAGAGATATTGTATCCATGTACCTCTTGAGATGAATGTTCCTCGTGAATAGAGAAAGAGTTACTTAATAGCAATCTCCTAATCCCTCAACTATGTACCCACATAGGTATAGGTATTAGAAATGCATGTAAACACTAAATAGTATGAACCTACCTTAGGAAAAGAGGGGTCCCTCATCTGGTATGGGTTAGTACTAGGATTAAATGTGTAGGTCTCATGGTCTATGGCGGTTAAAGCTAGCCCCCCCCCCAAAAAAAAAAAAGTATGTGATGAACTAACTCTTTTCAAGGTTGTACTACTTAGGGTAGGTGGTCGAATGAGATTTTATCTATCTGTTGCACAAGTAGATTTATAGGGATTCTTTGTGGGTCCTTATATGAAAATGTATGAATGGGTCATTATATGACGTAAATGGAGTAATGTGACTTATGTATAATGTTAAAGAAGCATGTTGATATTTTGTCTTATATATAAAATATACATATATGGTGAATGTGATATGCCTAGTGTAAGGGAATTCTCAAGGGGAACTAATTGTGGGAGTAGTAGTATGGGATGCTACTCTCATATTGCACTAAGTGTAACTTGGGCTTTATCTTGGAATATGATCCTTATGTGAAGTTCCTAGATGCATATATTTTCCTCTAGAGTATTTTGTAATGAATGTTGACTTGTTAAATAAAATGAAGTACACTTATCCTTTTAATTTTAAGTATCACATAGGAATGTATTGAAGAGGTTGTTTGGGCTATCTCCTCATGTCTTACCTAGGGGAGCCTTAAGACAACATTTGATAGGAGGAGTTTAAAAGATAAATGGGTTTTATTGTATTAATGGATTTATGTTAAGAAGCATGGAAGTTCTACCTTATGTATTAAATGTTGATCAATATGATAGGTTGTAACATTATTCATGACGGTTTTTATCAAAATAGCATGAATTGTATGTTTAAACTAAAATGTCCTCTTTTGCTTGATTTTGCGTAATTGCATACTTCGTACAATATTTCTACTAACCTTATACTATTCTATATTCTATGTGTATAGGTGGAAGGCAAGTGGAAGATTAGGAGCTAAGGCTTGGGAAGTTGACTCTCCCATGATTTGGTGTGTCCTCATATATTCGAGGACATAGTCTATGTTTCTTTAGTTTCTTCTTTTAAGACTTGTAAAAATTGGTGTGTATTGAAGAGGTTGTATGGGCGATCACTTCATCTCTTACCTAAGTAAGTGTTGAGATAACCTTAGGAAGAGGGTCGGAATGGATAAATGTGTTTCTTAATGATTGTTGGTCTTACCTTATACTTATACTTGTCTTATGAGATTTTTATCTAAATAGCATGAAAAGCATGTTTCAAATAAAATGTTCCTTTTGCATGGGTTTCTTGCATGTTCACCATATTTAGTGCATTAAATGTGATAATTCAATATGTTTTTATATGTCTACAAGTGTAGGTGGTGGCAGTGAGGATTTATAGATTAAGAGCTTGGGAAGTAGATTTCTCTCAAGATTGATATTTCCTCATATGTTCGAGGACATGGACTATGTTTCTACTTTCTTTTCATTGTAGATTTTTTATTAGAAAATAAGTTTTGAATTGATGTAAGGGTCATGACCCTAATTTCATATTCTTAATGTTCGAGTCTATTATTGCTTATGATGACACTTAGTTTTCATATGTTTTATAAAAGAGATTTTCTTATCGACTTTATTTGTGAAAAGATTTAAATTCCGCACTACTTTTCATACTTATGTAATGAACAAATGCTAAGAGTTTTATAGAAGACCTTCGAGAGGTCGAGTATGCCGTTTCGCGACTTGGGGTTGCTCCCCGGTCAAGACAAGTTTGTCCCGCCCATAGCCTACACCCTGTGTATGGGCGACCCTCGAGAATCATTTTTGCGATAAAGCGAACACATGTCAGGCTCAATCTAATGATAAAAAAACATAGAATATCTAAAAGTCAACATTTAACTTGGACAAAAGGACAACTCAAGTATTAACATGTCAAATGATAATGTATAGACAATTGAACTACTAACTGTCTCACTGTCAATGAAGCCTCTAAAGAACTGATATGGATGTCGGAACAAACCTCACGACATCCTATTAAAGTATTTAAAGAAGTGAAATCAATATAAAAGAGATCTCCGTAATGCAAGGAGGCTCACCAACTGACTCTAGAGTGTTCAACTGAATAAACGATTCACTAGGTGATGATCCTAGTTACCTGCATATTGCATCATAAGACGATTCAAGAAACTAGGCATCAATAATATAATGTACAAGTACGCGAGTTGGAATGCTAAAAACAACGTATTGTTGAAATGAATTTGAAAGGAACACTTACCATTGCACTTCTCTACTCATGAATAAGTTAACTCAATATAAAGTAATAAAACACATACAATATATATAAAGAATTGTAAAAAGTAGAAACTAGATTAAATGTAAACTCGTGTCCCCACTTATATCTGTGCTCAATACTACTCTCAAAATGTACTCAGCTCATATATTTTTTAAAAACAAGCTTTTTTATTTGGTTTGAGATAATTACTCAAAACATAGCTTAAAATCTCTCTTGGAATCGATGTTCCCTTTCTTTTTCAAATGTCAAAACATTTAAAACTCTTGAGAGTACTTAGTTCCCATATAACTTTTAAAGAAATGAACTCAATATTTTACAATTTGCTTAACTTAAAATATAAGTCTTCGAACAAAGTTAAAACATTTGTGATAGACTTTGAAAACTTCAATGATCTTATCTTGACGTCTAAGCTTGACTTTTATCTTTTCTTGAACTGAATCATAGATTCAAGTATCGTGACATGTTGTAGGAAAGATCTTATGATTCTTAAGTGTGTTTTTTAGATAGCTAAAATGAGTAAAGATCAAGAAATCACTATCTGAGAAGAGGTCTGCGACATGGAGATGTATTTTATTTTTTTATCCCAAAATAAATTTTGAGACAGAACAGTCAGTGACTTTCCGCAATGTGAAACAATATTTTCTTAATCTGGGGAACTTATCTCTAATGCAGAGCAAGTTCCCATATTTTTCAACTAAATTTCCTCTTTGTTTTGTAGCTCCAATTCGCCCAAACTCGATTATTTTTCCCAAAGTCATTGTAGATACAAATATCCAACAAATGTACCCGATAACATAACTACAAATAACTTTATAATTCAACGTAATGATCTCATAAACTTCTCAATCTCATCCCAATTCAAGAATAACATCAAATTCAAGAGTACATATCAAGAAAATCAAAATTCCAAACTCTTTTAGTAAAAATATGCTTAAATATACATGTTTGGCGAGTGGGTGCACGAATCCTACGCTATGAAATACTCATATAACTCATAGGATTAAATCCTTTGCAAAACCCACATGAAAAAGTTACAACACTTGTATAAAATTGTAACTCTTCATGAAAGTGACAACTTCTCATAAAAATCATAACTTTTCATGAAAAAGGGAAGACTCATTTTGAAAATAAATAAATTAAAATGGGATCCTGATTTGTGGTAAAGCCACATAGTCGGGCCTAGAGCCATATCTGTGTGTCTCTACAACTCAAAAATTCTATATTTTACCAAAATATCTACATCCCAATCAAATCCGCTACATCTATATTTTATCAAAAGTTCTACAACTCAAAAATTCCAAAAAAAAAAAAAAAAAAATTAATTACAAATCAACTGTTCATATTTCAAAAATTGAGCAACATACCCAATCAAATCCACTCCATCTATATTTTACCGAAAGATGAACACCTCAAAATTCTAACGAAAAATCAAAACTTTATTAAATTAACTGTTCATATTTCATAAATTGAGCAACATAATACACCAACCATTTAAAATTCCCGTTCTCCCGAAAGGCAAACAGACCTTGCACAATTTCTAGCACAACTCAAGAAAACCTTTATCAAATTCAACCTTCAGCTTCAGCTCAAAAACTAAGCATAAAAAAAAGGGAAAACATAAATGGAGCTCGGATTTGAGATAGACTGAGGGTGGTTAGGAAGAAACAAATCTAAACTTAAACTTCGGACAATTTCCAGCGAAGTTTAAGAAATTGTGGTACAACTGAAAATTTGTTAATCTGAAAACAAAAGTCAGTGATAAAACAGGGGGAAAAAACCTAAAATAGGTCTAATATAGAAGAAAAGAATTATTAGTGAAATCGGACTTTGAAACACGTAATTTGAACCTACAAGATTTAACAATAGAATAGTTCATCAATCGGACATTCAAAGATGTCTATTAAACTCTAAAATAACTCTCAAAACACTTATCACTATGGAAGGATCTTAAGCAAGAGAAAATGGTGGGCAAAAAACTCCATAGAAAAAGAAGAAATTATCCCTAGAGAAAATGCACACGTAGTTTTAGATTATAACCAAAATCTCATAAACGCACCTTAACTAAGTTAAGGTTATATTTTCTCCGAACTTATATTTTTTGTAATTTTATGAATTCTTTTTACTTACGTGGCGTAAAATATATGTCACACATCTCAATTGTGTGGAGTCATTAAATGTGCCACGTATGACAACAAGTGTACAAAATTACAAAAAATATAAGTTTAGAAAGTAATAGTTCTTAGTTTAATTAAAGTGTGTATAAGATTTCGGTCATTTTCAAGAACGAACTTGTGCAATTTCTCTATCTAAAATGCTAAAATGTATTTGAAATATTTGATCAAAAATTGATGTCAATTTTAAGGGCACCCATAGAATCAACAAAACAAATTTAATTGTTTTTTTTATATCATGAGTTTGGGTTTTCAAAGTATTACGCTTACCAGCATTGGCTTTCGTAATTCATTCGGGAATCACTAGTTGGTTTATCTAGTTCGGCATATCATTTAACACAACCATAAAAAAAAAAATTCCGCCGTTCGGAACCGCTACAATGATTTTAAACGAGTAATATTTACTAAGGATGTGCTGTTATAAGCCAGAAAAGTAATACAACTCTTTATAAAAAAAAAAGGAATACAAATTGGTTACAGTGGACTAAAGTAGAAGATATAAATTTATTAATGATTTTCGTAAATTGACATTGAATTTACTTCAATGGGTAGTTACGCATCTTGTTTATCTATACATAAACTAAAAAGAAAAGTTGGTCATTGGAAGTCATTCATTATCTAAATAAAATTGCCGTACCCGTTTCATCGCATGTATTACTCTGACGACATGGATAAAAACTACCGGCCGAGGGGGTATAACATATGCCTATCTCATTTAATTCCTGTACTCCATTTGTATACTTGACGCACTTGAGATCAGGATCTACTTGATTAGTAACGGTCATAATAGCACTTTTGATTTCATCAAATGTATGCTTTGTCCCTGGGATAATTCCATGATTTCTGAGAGTTCTTACAAGATCTAATTTATCTTTTAAGCGCATGGCTAGTAAAAAATATGCGTTCTGATCGTAGAGATTGAAACAACACCTTCCATGTCTTGTGTATTCGTGGTTCCAGAGAGGTTGTTTTTGTTTAGCATCTTGTTCGGTGAACTTCATTTGAATCCAATGGTGATCCAGATCATTGACTATATGATCCTGTAAAGTTAGCAAACGACTATCATGAATAGAATTGAAAAATATAATTGAGATCAAATATAAAATTTAGTTATGAAAAAAAATTGTTGTACTTGTAGTTCAAATTTCTTATACGCTTTACCGCTGGAGCAGAACTCCAGACGAAACCCCTTCTTCTCGGGCCAAAGACCGTGAATCGTGAAATTGTTCGATGTTCTCTTGCAAGTACCCTTGGATAGCAAAAGGATGGTGGCCAAGTTTAAAACGAGTTGCATGTAATCAAAATCCCCGTAAATAGGAGAAAGACAAAAGAACAATATGAAAAGAGCCGTCATGAGCTGTGATTTAAACATTGTCTACTTCACCGTTCGTTCTCATCTATTCTTCTTCGGCTATATATATATATAGTCGTGTTTTCATCCATGGGTGTGGTTTTGAGATGATCCGTTTTGATTTTTTATATTGAGATATAATTTATGCCACACATTTCGAAATTTGATGATGAGCTGTAAGAGTTGGTTTGGCTAAAAAGATAGCTTTTGAGTCAAGAATTCAAAGTCAAAATTAAATAACTTTAAGTCCAAAAGTAAAATGTAGGGGAGATCTTGATTGATTTTTTTAGTTATTTTAAGTCCTTTTAAATTATTTTTAACATTATCAAATACTTCATAACTTATTTTTAAGTCATTTTTTTTACTTATTTTATCGTATTATTATATTTGTCAAACACTTTCAGAAATGAAAAACTAACTTAAAATTAGATTCGATTAACTTTTAAGTCTATTCAAACACCGTCTAACTTTTATGAAAAGAAAATATTATTTTCCTTTAAATTTTAAAGTATTTGAAAACAATCTAAAAACTATTGTAACTCAAAATAATTCAGTGTGAAAATATTTAAAAGTTAAATGAGAAAAACTATTATGAAGATTTTAAATAAATATTTCCTCCACTTCAAAATTGAATAATGTACTTTCAGAAAACGATTCCTTTTCATTTTCACAACATTGTAATTTTTATTTTTTCTATGTTGTATTTTTAAGACAAAAAATTACAACATTTTGATATATTTTACAAAATTTTTAATTTAGGAACACAAATAGAAAAAAAAAACTTTATTTTTTATTGCTCCATATCAAGTTAAATAGTCATATTCTCTTTAAAACGGAGAAAGTAATCATTCATGAATGAAATAAACATACAAACTGCTATGAATGATATAAATGTGACTCATTGTGTAGTTATATATTTCTCGATATTGTTAGCATTTTGTTAATGTTGGTATGGTCTATAATATATGGGTCCATTATCAAACTTTATTGACCCATTATCCCACTAACGAAAAGAAAAATTGTCTGATTAGAAAACAAACACAGACGACTCTAACTATATCGCTAAAAATTGTTGAAGGTATGTCGATCAAAGTATATTTTCGCTGCACCATTGCTCTGTAGTTCTTAGATTTTGCATCAGATCCGTTAAATTTTCTCTGCTTTGTGAGTTTTCAGAATTCTCTAAAATCCCTCAAAATGGTTCTTAAAATTCAACATCTTGTTTTGAAATTTTTAAAAATATTTTATAATAATAAAAGACAGATTGTTTTTTGTTGCATAATAATCAACAATAAATCTTGTCTATAATTTTGAGTTAATATTCAGTAACTCATATAATTTATTTGATTGATATTTAGCCACAACAATCTTAATTAAATGATATTATATATTATATTATGGATCACTTAAAAAATAAATGTCTTAGTGATCTATAATTTAGTTAATTAATGTTTAGGCAAACACCTTTAATCGAACAAAATTTTGAAGTTAATGATCACATAAAGACATTTTTAGATATTAAAATTGTAATTAATTATGCATGATATGATAACTTAATTCTTTATAATTAAGTTGCACAATTAATTAAGATTAAATATAAAATACTTTTCATAAATGTAACAATCCTAAAAAAATGGATATGCTAAGTAATGTTTAATGTGTCTAGAATGCCTACGATTAGACTGGGTTCACACGAATTGATGCGCGTAGAATCAGACCTCTGAACCCTTGTGACAACCAAGGCAACTAACTGGGGATTTAGTTGTCTAGAAAAGGTTGTGTCCAGCCATGTAGGGCTCGAGAATATGAAGATTTTCCTGGTGAGTCTTTACCAGACTTAAAAAGGAGAAATCTTAAGGTTTGAGGGTCTAGGGGTAAAATGGTATTTTTCCAAGATAACGATAGTATCACAATTACCCTAAATATGTAATTAATTATTTAATTAATATGGTGTAGTGATATACCATTGTTTCACGGTATAATTTATACTTTTTCCTTAAGTTTAGTGTGTCCAAAATTCTTTTTGTGCTAATTTTTATATAAGTTTCTCTTTGTTTTGCAGGAAATCTGTCCAAAGCTGAATGCGGAGATTTTGAGCGAAGAATGTAGAAGACACCACCTACGGAGCTTATGATGGTCCGTCATGCTTGCGACGGTCCGTAGGTGGCAGCGTAGTGCAGCTGCTGAAGGAAGATGGGGAAGTCTGACCAAGTGTGGGGTTACGAAGCTTGTGACGGTCCGTCGTGTCTATGACGGTCTATCCTGCAGGTTCGTCATGAAGTTCAGAGAAGTGATCCTAGTACCCAAATTCCAATAGTTGAAGTGTTTTGGAACGAAGACCCTCGACGGACCGTTGTGCCTATGACGGTCCGTCATACTTGCCGTCGAGGGGAATGAAGAGAGTAGCAGAAGAAATTGCACAAGTATGGGACGACGGAGTCCATGACGGTCCGTTGTGACCACGACTGTCTGTCGCGAGGTCCGTCGACTCAGCCGCATTTTGACAGATTTCTAGCAATTAGAATCCTTGTTTAATTAGGTTTTTGTTTTTTTATAAATAGTTCGAAAAACCTCATTTTTGAGGTGAGACACCAGATAGTTAGACTCTGTTAGGTTAGACTCTATTAGATTAGACATCATATTCTAGACATTGTTTATTAGTGTTGGATTTTGAGATTCTTGCAAGTGATTTTTGGAGATTAATCAAACAAACTTTTGGATTTTACTCTTTCTCATTGAAGTAAGTACACGAATTCTTATCTACTATATTTGAATATTGTTTTTATGGCTATGAGTAACTAAAATCCATAACTAGGGTTATGGGAACCATGGGCAAATAATGAGATAAACCCTAACTAAATCAAAAATTCTAGAATAGTGTCTTGCATGTATTAATAATTCTTTCGCTTAAAAGTCTTTTTAACGGATGGCCAACGTTAGAACTCGCCTTAATACTACTTGCCGGACCAAGGAGGTAGATAATAGGAAAAGAATTATTAACAAAGATTTAGTGTATACTATCTAATAGGCTAGTATTGATTGGAACGAGGTAATAACTTAGTCAAATATCGAATACGATACTTAATATGCGGTAAGGATAAGGGTTAGGATAGCAACACACATAGCCGAACGAAGGTGCGGAGTGAGATTTTCTAGATACCGGACTAAGGAATTAGAAATATATAACTTATCACTTTGCATGCAAGATACTAGGAAAGAATTGTTATAGTAAGAGTTATCAAGTTATGAACTTATGGGGAACACGTAAACCCTAGTTACTTTGATTAATTGATTAAAATCAACATTCAAAGTTGTTAAGTGTCTCTGTCAAGTTTGTTTATTAATTTTACTCATTTAGAAATAGAAACCCCCCTTTATTGTTTTTACTTTCCAAGGAAGTCATTGACCAAACAATAGTAATAACAGGTTGAAGTTAAGTCTAGACTATTTTCCTCGTGGGAACGATCCCAACCTCACTAGTTGGGTTATTTACTTGAAAAGACCGCTTTACTTCTTATTTGAGAAGTAAGTTTGAGCGTATCAAATTTTGGCGCCACTGCTGGGGATTATAGCTTTTAGATTAACTGGAACCTATTACTATAGTTTAGTTGATATTTTCTTGATTTTACTTTGTTTTATCATTTTTGATTTTTTTAGAACTATCCTCCTTGTATGCCAAATACACGGAGAGGAAGAGAACCCTTGTTTCCATATGATCACAAGTTAGAGCTTACACTGCGCAATATGAATAGAAACTTGGGAATTAATGATGATGATCTGAACCAGAACATCCCAGCTCCAGTTGATGTTCATGGTCAGTTGTTACCCGATGCTCCGGGTGAACACCAACAGAGGGGACAAAATCCTGATCCAAGGCCCCAAGCATACTACAGAGGCTATGATAACATAGCAGACTCGGATGGGCCACTAGTTTTGCCTCCTCTACCCACATGCCAAACTTTTGTGGTAACTAGTAGCCTGATGCAAATGCTCACTGCCAGAGGTTTGTTTTTCAGGGATACCTTCTGAGGATCCACATGCCCATATAGCTAAGGTAAGGGCAGTGTGTAAAAGTTGTGTAGGGAGGCCTGAATTGGATTTAGATGTAATAGGTCTCAGAGTGTTTCCTCTCTCACTGACGGGAGAGGCTGCTATGTGGTTCACTGAGCTCCCATACAACTCAATCTTCACTTGGAACCAACTAAGGGATGTCTTCTTAGCACGCTACTATCCGGTCTCCAAGAAATTAAACCACAAAGATAGAGTGAACAACTTTGTGGCACTACCAGGAGAGTCAGTTAGTAGTTCTTGGGATAGATTCACCTCATTCTTGAGAAGTGTTCCAAATCACCGTATAGATGTTGATTCACTGAAGGAATACTTCTATCGGGGACAGGATGATAGCAACAAAGCGGTGTTGGACACTATAGCAGGTGGATATTATTGGGAATGCCCTTATGCTGACATTGCTGAAAAATTATTGAAAATCTCCCGGAATAACAAAGCTTTGAGTACTAGGAAGTCTGATAAAGGGACAAACACTTTCGCAGTGCAGTCCACTCACAACCCAGCCACAGATGAGATTCGGGAAGAAATGGCTCAGATGAGAACCGAGCTTGGGTTGGTACTAAAACATGTCACAGGGTGTGCAGAAAAGATAAATGCAGTCAACTACTTGTCAAAACCACCGCCACAAAACGATGAGTGTTATTATGAGGAGGATTCCTATGCAGTAAATGAACAGATGGGGGGTTTCCGACCTAGTTCCCAAGGCTCTAATCAGGAGAATTAGCGCCAAGGTCAAGGGAACCAAGGTCGAAACTATGGTAACTACAATCACGAGGGTCATTATGTCCGAGATGGAAACTACAATCGCGACAACAACTTCAACAGGGGTAACTATGGTAATAGAAACGACAGGAATGGCCCTTATGTTCCTCCTCAAAATCGTGAAGTTACTCGTAGGGATGGTGGAGGTAGTATGTCACGAGTTGAGGATATGTTTCATAAAATGATGAGGAGGTTCGATGCTAGTGATGAGCACAATAAAGAGTTGAGGAATGATTTTGCGGGTATTGGGCAAAAAGTTCATACACATGCAATATCGATTGAGCAACTTGAGTTACAATTGGCCCAATTATCTGCAACTGTGAACACACGGCAATCGGGCACTCTTCCTAGCAACACTGTCCAAAATCCGAAAAATGATGGACATTGTATGGCAATTACTACTCGCGGTGTCAAGCAAACCATTGACCCACCTATGCCATCTAATGAGAATAAGGTGACAAAAGATACTGATAAAGTGGTAGATGTTGATGCTGAATTAGAGGATCACACTGCAAAAGATGCTGAAGTGCATAAAAAGGTAACTCCTATGCCTAGGCCACCACCCCCATTTCCTCAAAGATTATTGAAAAAGACAGAGGATGGCAAATATCAGCGTTTTCTAACAATGTTGAAGCAACTTTCTATCAATGTCCCTTTGGTAGAAGCTTTAGAACAAATGCCCGGTTACGCCAAGTTTCTGAAAGATCTGGTCACAAAGAAAATATCAGTTACTTTTGAGGATGATGATAAAATACAGCATTGTAGTGCTATTGCTACAAGATCTCTAGTCCAATCTGTCTATTACATTTTGCGAAAGCATTTTTTATCTGGGGGCAAGCATAAATATCATGCCCCTCTCGATTTACAAGAAGTTGGGTTTGGGTGACCCAAAGTCCACTGCGATGCGGCTTCTGATGGCTGATCGAACAGTAAAACGGCCTATAGGGATACTCCACGATGTGCTAGTAAAGGTGAAGTCATTCATATTTCAATAGATTTTGTTATTCTTGATTGTGAAGTCCATTTTGAAGTGCCCATTATTCTTGGGAGGTCATTCCTTGCTACGAGAAGAGCCTTAGTAGACATGGAAAAGGGGCAGATGAAATTTCGATTGAACAATGAGGAAGTGACCTTCAATATTTGTAGGTCTATGAGGCAGAGTGGTGAGCTCCAATCGGCATCTGCTATATCCTACAACATGGGTGAGACATCTGAGACACAAATAGAAGAACGTCTAGGTGTAGAAGCATTAGCGGCAGTGATAATGAACTTTGATAGCGATATCATTGAAGAGTATGAGCCTTATTCGCGGCTCTTGACCGAGGTGATGTTCGGTTTAAACCGAAGAAATTTGAGCTTGATATGAAGAATCACGAGTCCCCACCCGCGAAACCATCTATAGAGGAAGCTCCAAAATTTGAACTACAATCTCTCCAACCTCATCTCAGGTATGAATTCTTAGGAAATGGTGACACTTTGCCGGTAATCATTGCATCAGACTTGGATGAACAACAAGTTCAGAGTTTGGTGAAGGTACTAAAAAGGTTCAAAAGAGCTATTGGGTGGACTATTGCGGACATTATTGGGATCACTCGTGGTATTTTCTCTCATAAAATCCAACTCATGCCTGATCATAGGCCGAGTATTGAGCGCCAGAGACGCTTAAATCCTCCTATGCAAGAGGTCGTGAAGAAGGAAATCGTTAAGTGGTCTTGATGGGTATTCGGGGTATAATCAGATTTCTATTGCACCAGAAGATCAAGAGAAAACCACTTTTACTTGTCCATATGGGACCTTTGCGTTCAGACGAATGCCGTTTGAGTTGTGCAATGCACCCGCAACATTTCAGAGATGTATGATGTCGATATTTTCTGACATGGTGGAGGATACTATAGAAGTTTTTATGGATGATTTTTCTGTGGTTGGTGATTCATTCGAGCGATGTTTGACCAATTTATCTGAGGTCCTTAAGAGATGTGAAGACTACAATTTAATATTAAACTGGGAAAAGTGTCATTTCATGGTGAAAGAGGGTATTGTGTTGGGTCATCGCATTTCAGAAAAGGGCATAGAGGTTGATCGAGCTAAAGTCGAGGTAATAGAGAGACTTCCCTCACCGATCTCAATGAAAGGTGTGAGAAGCTTTCTTAGGTATGCATGTTTTTACTTGAGATTCATCAAAGACTTTTCAGAGATTGCACACCCATTGTGCAAACTGCTGGAGAAAGATTGTAAATTTTGTTTTGATGAATCCTGTCTTAAAGCATTCGGTGAGCTAAAAGAAAAGTTGGTGTCTGCGCCGATGAGTATTTCTCCGGATTAGAACAGTCCATTTGAGGTGATGTGCGATGCTAGTGGGGTGGCTCTTGGTGTAGTATTGGGACAGAGAAAAAACAAAATCCTTCACCCCATTTACTATGCTAGTAAATCCCTAAATGAAGCTTAGAAGAACTACACAGTGACTGAGTAAGAACTCCTTGCAGTAGTCTTTACTTTTGAGAAATTTCGCTCCTATTTGCTAGGTACTAGAGTTATAGTGCATACTAACCACTCAACATTGAGATATTTGATGGCGAAGAAGGATGCAAAACCTAGGCTAATTCGTTGGGTATTACTTCTACAAGAATTTGACTTTGAAGTGATTGATAGAAAAGGAACTAAAAATAAGGTTGCTGATCACTTGTCTCGTCTAGAGGATGAAGCTATGAGAGAGTTAGGGGATAAGACTGACATTGATGATACTTTCCCCGATGAACATGTATTGGCTGCTTCACAATACATGATCCCATGGTTCGTAGATTTTGCGAACTATCTGGCTAGTGATATTGTTCCATCAGACTTGTCCTTTCATCAAAGGAAAAAGTTCATGTACGATGTGAAGAAGTTCTTTTGGGATGAACCATACTTGTATAGGAGTTGTGCTGACGGTATTATTCGGAGTTGTGTGCCAGAATGTGAAATGTTGAGTGTGTTGGAGGCATGCCATTCCTCACCCGTTCGTGGACATCACAGTGGTATGCGAACCGCTCATAAGATATTACAATGTGGTTACTAGTGGCCAACTCTTCATCAAGATGCTCATGGGTTTGCTAAAGCATGTGACAGATGCCAACGAGATGGTGGTAATTCAAGAAAGCAAGAGCTCCCTCTAAACCCATTCTTGTGATTCAGTTATTTGATGTTTAGGGTACTGACTTTATGGACCCTTTCGTGAGTTCTCATGGAATGAAGTACATTTTAGTAGCAGTTGATTATGTATCTAAATGGGTCAAAGCCATAGCCCTCGCAAACAATGAAGGGAAGAGTGTCACTGCATTCTTGAAAAAGAATATATTCTCTCGTTTTGGCACCCCAAGAGCCATTATTAGAGATGGGGGCTCCCACTTCTGCAACAGATTGTTCAAGGGGTCATTGGAGAAATACGGGGCTCGCCATAATGTGGCCACTCCTTACCACACTCATACTAGTGGGCAAGATGAAGTGTCGAATCGGGAGATAAAACAGATATTATCAAAAACAGTGAACGCTAGTAGAACGGATTGGTCAAGGAGGCTTGATGATGCTCTTTGGGCCTACCGGACAACATATAAGACTCCCATAGATATGTCTCCATACCAACTTCTATATGGGAAAACTTGTCATCTTCCGATTGAGTTAGAGCATAAAGCCATGTGGGCTATGAAGAAGTTAAAAATGGATTGGAGCGAAGCTGTAGAGCAACGGTTAAATGGGTTGAATGAACTCGATGAATTTCGCCAAAAAGCCTATGAAAGCTCAGCACTATACAAAGAAAAGATGAAGAAGTACCATGACAACAAAATTGAAAAGCGAGAGTTTAAGGTCGGGGATTTGGTGCTCTTATTCAATTCCAGGTTGCGCTTGTTTCCGGGCAAGCTCAAGTCAAAATGTACTAGTCCTTACTTGGTTACCCAACTATTCCCTCATGGAGCAGTTGAGTTGGAAACTAAGGAGGGTGTGAGGTTCAAGGTGAATGGACAGCGCATAAAAATCTATTTCTATGTTAGTATTTTGTATGGGTCATATCCCAAGTATTCTCCTGTATGCAATAGAAGTATTCCTTCAGCGACTCATCATCTATGTGGTGATTGGGGACACTTATAAAAAATGAAGTGAATCTATCCCAAGAACTGCTAAATGACTCTTCTGGTAGTGCCACAAAGTTGTTCACTTTATCTTTGTGATTTAGTTGCTTGGAGAACGGGTAGTAACGTGCTAATAAAATGTCCCTCAGTTGGTTCCAAGTGAAAATTGAGTTACAAGGGAGCTCGGTGAACAAATAGCAGCCTCTCCCGTCATTTAGAGAGGAAAGACTCTTAGCCGTATTACATCCAAATCCAAATCAGGCCTCCCTACACAACTTTGATACACTGCCGTTACCTTAGCTATATGGGCATGTGGTTCCTCAGAAGGTAGCCTTGAAAACAAACCGCTAGCAGTGAACATTTGCATCAGACTACTAATTACCACAAAGGTGTGGCCTTGTGGTTGACGGTGTAAGACAAGTGGCCCATCAGAGTCTGCAATGTTATCATAGCCTCTATAGTATATTTGAGGTCGTAAAGCGGGATTTTGTCCACTTTGTTAATTTTCACCAGGATCATCAGGTAATAACTGACCATGAACATCAACTGGATCTTGTATATTCTGGTTTGGATCATCATCGTTAATACCCAAGTTTCAATTCATATTGCGTAGTGTATGATTTAATTCGTGATCATAAGGAAGAAAGGGTTCTCTTCCTCTTTGTGTATTTGGCGTAGAAGGAAGATAGTTCTGCAAGAATAGAAAACAATAGAAAAGTAAAATTAAGAAAACATTGACTAATTAGTAATAAGCTTAATTTAATCTAAAAGCTACTTTTCCCCTGCAACAGCGCCAAAATTTGATAATGCTCAAACTTACTTATCAAATAAGAAGTAAAACGGTCGTATCAAGTGAAGATCCCAACTAATGAGGTTGGGATCGTTCCCATGAGAAAAATAGTTCAGACTTAACTTTAATCTATTATTACTATTATTTAGTCAATTATTTCCTTAGAAAACAAAAGACAATAAAAGGGGGGTTTTTATATCTAAATTAATGAAAATAATTAGCTGAATTAAAGTAAACAACTAAAAGATTCAAAGCTTGGAGTTTAATCAATTAATAAAAGTAACTAGGGCTTAAGTGTTTCCCACAGGTTCCAAACTTGATAATTTTAAAAATAACAATTCTTTCCTAGTATCTTGCATGCAAAGTGATAAATTTATGTATTTCTAAATACTTGTTCCGGCGTCTCTGGAAAATTTCACTCCGCACCATGGTCCGGCTACGTATGTTGCTTTACTAACCCTTACCTTTACCTCATATTAGTCATTGTATTCGATATTTGACAAAGTTATTACCTTGTACCAATCGACACTACCCTAATTGATAGTATAAACTTAATCTATGTTGATAATTCTTCTCCTATTATCTACCTCTTTTGTCTGGCAAGTAGCATTAAGGCGAGTGTTAACGTTGGTCATCCGTTAAAAAGACTTCTAAACGAAAGTATTATCAATACATGCAAGACACTATTCTAGAATTGTTATTTTAGTTAGATTTTTCCTCATTATTCACCCATGTTCCCACAAACCTAGTTATGGAGTTTAGTTACCCATAGTCATAATCAGAATATTTATATATGTAGTATAATGCACTTACTCTAATGAGAAAGAATAAAATCCAAAAATTCACTTAATTAATCAACAAACGCACCAACAATCAATTCCAGAAAAAGTATATCAATTACTGAAATTAATCCTTTAATTACTTGAACAAGAGAAATAAAGATTCTCCAAAAGTCTAACAATCAAAAAGTCTAATACCAAAGAGCCTACTAACAAAGAGTCTAACCCCAAAAACGAGGTTTTTTGAACTATTTATAAAAAAACAAAAACCAAATAAAAGAAAAACTGTAATATCTGAAAATATGTCAAAACACGTCCAAGTCGATGGATCTCGTGACGCACCGTCATTGTCACGACAGTCCATCATGACCTCCGTCGTCCTATATTTCACAAATTCTTCTCTGCTGTCTGCATTACCCTCGACGATTAGGTATGATGGCCCGTTCCAACCACGACGATCCGTCGAGGGTCTTCGTTCCGTAAAAACTTTTTGGAATTTGTGTACTGGGACTACTCTCTGATCTCCCCATCTTCCTTCAGCATCATTACTACGATTCAACCTACGGACCGTCACAAGCTCGACGGACCATGACAAGCTCTGTAGGTGGTAAATTTTCTGCATTTGTTGCCCAAAAACTTCCGCGTTCGTCTTTGTATAGATATCCTGCAACTAAAGAGAAACTTACATAAAAATCAATACAAAAAGACTTTTGGACACACTCTAAACTTAACGAAAAAGCATTAAAAATACTGTGACACCATGGTTTATCACTAACAAAAACACAAGAACATAAAATCTACAAATGTTCTTCACACTTGAAGAACTTACACTAAGAATATAAACAAAAAAGCTAACCAAATCGTAAAGCAAAGTTCCATCGGGTTTGTGTTGGAGTTTCAGGAATGGATGTGAGTTATGAGATAATTTTTGGGAATAGTGTCGTGGGTTTGATAAATTGAAATCACGAATGAATTTCTCTCTTGGACTCCTTTCTCCAAGAGAATTTTCTTTCCCATGAATTCAACAAACCTTGAAACTATGGTTGTTCCCGTTCTTGCCGAACTGCTTGTCCCTAGTATCCCTTTGATCTTAATGTGAAAAAGGTTAGTGATCATGTTGTTGGTATGTTTGCTGGTATTTTAAATATGAAGTGTGATTTTTCGTGATAATGTGTTCATGATTATGTGATTGGAATTGTATGCATGTTATTATATCAACTGAATGTATATGGAAAATGATATGTTTTTATGCTTGAATTTTATGTGCGAATGTTTGTGTAAATCATGAGGTGTAAAAGTGGTGTAATTTTGCTGGATGTAATGGTAATTTTTGACTGAATATAATCATAAAAATATAACTATTAATGATGCACCAAATGATCTATGAAATGACTTATGAATTAACGTATGAATGATGATAAAAAGAAGCTGAAAATAGTGAAAAAAATTTCAGCATTTGGTAGGTTGGTTTCGGCGAAACAAAGTGGTACAAAATGCAATGAAAGATGAATGTAAAGTAATTCAAATTACTAAGGATTGAACCCAAGAGACCATTACATTAAAGCTACAAAAATAAATCAACAACAAATTAAGACAAAAATTGATTGGAAGAGACTAAATTTCAAGCCTACTTGAAATTCTAGTCTCGACCAACTTTTGAAAAAATGAGCTTCGTTTATTTATTTTTTAAATGTGAGTTCATTGGGGATTGAAACCATGACCTCACTAAATTAAAATTTCATAAAAATTTCGTGAGAAAATACAAGGAAAAATAGGTGTGGTGAGTGGGAATTGACACCACAACCTCTTGAATGGATGAGACAGTAAGGAGAAAAATAAAGGAGATAATAAATGTGGAGAGTGGGGATTGATCCCAAAACCTCTTGGATAGATGAGAAATTTAAGATATATTAAAACAAAAATAATGAGCTTGTGGGGGATTGAACCCACAACCCCCTTGACCTAAACAAAAAGGGAGAGGAGAAAAAGAAAGGAAATATTATGGGGTTGATGGGAATTGAACTAGGGTCCTTCAAATCTAAAAAAATGCAATTATCAAGTTTAAAATAAGATAAAGTGTTGTCCAAGGGATTCGAAATCGTGTTACCTTTCCAAATTCCGTATTGACACATAAGTCATACGTAAGTAAATGTTTCATGAATGTTGCCTTTAAAGATCAAAATCAATATCTTGGCATATCTACAAGATGCATAAGTATCGAACCACATAATCTTGGGTAAACATGAATAATTTAGACAAACTATGAATGAAGCATCATGACTTGTATGTGTGGACTCATAAGTCTAGCATACAATTAAAAGTAGGTGAGCCTAAGATGTATGTGATAAAATGATGTAACCCTACATGGGTTATGTAAGAGTGTGAACACACTAAATGAGCAAGTGCATTGGCATATGATGAAATGAGAATTCACTTGAAAGGTTGAGTAATTATGAAAAGCAAATGTGTTAAAGTTAATGAATGAGGTGACAATATGATAAGATAATGTGAAAGATGAGATCATTCTGAAATGAGGCTAAATAAATGTTACCAAAACGTACTCACCTATGAGAGTGTAAAGCTAATGAAGAGACCGGTCTTTATGAACACACTAATGAAATTATTGAAGTTAATGATTACTTAATGTTAATGATGAGATGTGAAATCATCTAATGAGCTATGATGTCCTCATTCTAGAAGCCAACTTCTATGATATATGAGTTGAATATAATTGAACTTTATGCTGAGCACTGATAGGCTAACTATCAGCGGTGATGCCTTCCTTAGGGAAGCGAGGAGGTTCACGTAACTCTCATGAGATGAGACTGTCTGGCGTGCCTGTTTGGGTCTCCTTATATCTTCTAGTCTTTGAAAGTGTACTGCCAATATAGGGATCTAACAGGGTTCAATTCCCTATATAAGCTAGCATGTTTTCATTTACTTTGGCTGGTGATTCCACATCTTTTTGGTGTGGGGATTACACACTTGATTTCATGATGCTCACATGATCCATGTTGGTAAGGTTAAAGTTTCCAAAGAAAGAATTAGGCCAGCCTAAACAAATGCACATAATGAGATGAACGATACCAAATATATTAGGATAGGATAATCAAGAGGTGAGCTAGACTCAAGTGATGATACTAGGTTATTCTTAGTTATTGCACATCAATACTGATGAGAGTCTTAAACAACATCCTAAGTATGACTAGTGATTGCACTAGTGTATGAATGAATAAAAATGGAGTAAGTACGAATGAATGAAGCATACTCTGTGTTTGTTAAGAAAACTCCGTAGTTTAGGTCAAGTCCATGACTCTAAGGTCTCATGGAATATGAAACGTGATATGATATGTGCAATATGATATGTGCTGCTTGCAAAATCATAAGTATGATGATGCATGTTACTCTCATGGCAAGAATTTCCTAATCAAAATTTGGCATGTCCGCTAACTTTCCTAATCCAAATTTGGCACGTCTAGCGACTTTCCTAATCCAAATGTGGCAAGTCCACTGACTTAAATTCCATAAATCATGTTATTAGGAAAGAGCTCTTCTTACTCATGAATGTTGTTGGTGTGTGCTTGCATATACCCATACTTAGTACAAGTGTGTACGATTCCCATACAATATCTACTTTTACGTACAGGCACAGGTGGTACGATGTTGCAACTATCCAGACATGGAGCATTCATCTAGATTTGGTAGGCCCTCATGATTTCGAGGACGCTTGGCATTATAATCTAGCTTATATATAGGTTTGAGTTATTGGAGTATGTTCCACTAGCTTTTCTTTCTAATCTTATTTGAGATAATGTATAGGTGCCATTTTTGTAAGTATACACTTAATGAAGTATGATACTATTTCTTTCATTTGATGATCTTAATATTAGATGGTTGATTGTGAACGTTTATGAGTTTAAGTAGAATGTCTTAAAATTAATTTTAAGTAACAAAAACATCAAATTTTCTGCTAAAATTAACCTAGATGAAGTAACAACGATGTAGTAGGCTTGTCTGCGACCTTTGAGAGGTCAATGACGTCGGTCTCCTCTATGGTCTAGACTCTGGTACTGACCCTGTTGGTATCAAAGAGAGGTTAAATTCTAAGGATAATAATTCACATCAACCACATCAAGTAGTTTCTAAGTCATGGTAGTGAAGTGCACCACTATCTTGAATTAGAGACTGGATGATCCATAGGAAGAATTCCCTTCTTCTGATCTTATCGTGCCTTCTCTAATATAAGATTTCTTGGTGTTAAGAGCGTATCTAACATCAAATCTTGAGATTCATAAAGATGAATACGAGGAGAAACGCAGGCGGAGTAATTGGAGGAGTAGTTTTTGCAGTAAATCTAGTACTTCCCCAGGCTCCAGCTGCTGGAATGAAGATGCCGGTTAACCCAAATGGGTTGAAAGATGGAAATGTGAGGACAAAATTGGTACATATAGCCCAAGCCATAACTTTACAAGCTCAGAGTATGACAGCCTTGGCGGAGCAGCAAGGTGTTCCCAGGGATGACCCACCTGCCAGCACCATGGTTAATAGGTTAAGGGACTTCACGACGATGAATCCTCCAGTTTACATAAAATCTAATATTGCCGAGGATATCAAAGAGGAGTGTAGGGAAGATATGCTGCATGATAGCATGGAAATTTCTAGGCTTATTGTCCATGTACAACAAGTGGAGGAAAACAGGAAGAGGAAGCATACTAGGGCAGGGAACAGGTCAAGGTAAGCTGAGAAGAATTTTTCAAGGAAGAGTAGTACTGAAATCAGGGATAAGACCATTTCTACGAAGGGACTCTCCAACCAAGGAGAGTCAAGTTCATCCAAGGGTCGCCATGATAGGGATTCCGAGCACAGAGTTAAGAGAAACAATGAGGTAGATATACCTCAGGAAAGGTTACCTTGTAGGAAGTGTAGCAACTTTCATAGAGGAGAGTGTAGGAGGGGCTCTAATGCTTGTTACAGTTGTAGCAAACCGGGTCACATGATGAAGGATTGTCCGTTAATTAGAGGTCGATAAAAAGGGAAGGAGAAAGTTCAGCCGAGTGGTCCAAGTGAAGAGGTTCCAAAGAGGCAATGATTCTTTGATCTCATGTCTAGGGGTGTACGGGAAAACACCTCTGGTGATGTCTCGGGTGCGTAGCCTAAATTAGTTTTTCATGTGTATGGTTTTATGCACTAGTATGAAATAAATATGTTGGAGTTATCATCTTGGTTGCTGACTTATATCGCTTATGTGTTTATTTATGATGTATGCATTGAGACAAGATTATGAAGGAGATCCTTAGTCTATTAATGCGAAGCTTTCAAGGATGTGTTCAAACCTACTAATATGTAAATCAGATATTCGACAACAAAAATCATTGAATAGCTTACCTATGAATTTTCTCCATAAGTGTTACGCTTTAATAGTCTATCAAACCAGGGTAGTGAGGTTTCAGCTGCCAAATGAGATGGGGTATAAATGGGCAGGGCGTGGATCAATCCCACAAAGCCATATAATTTCAAATCTTAGGACCATCAAGATGTTATCTAAGTGGTTAGATATACTCCTCCTAAGGCTGGTTTTGTCTAAGAAACTCTCTGGTTTAGTGCAATAGTCGACTTGGTGTTATAAGTCCAAAATCGTATGTGTAATAATTCTACTATGTGAGTTAAAATGAATCCATGTTTGCATGTCATGTTGCTATTTTTGTATAGCGTGGACATGAATTTTCTGTTGCTTGAGTTGTGAGGTGCATCAAGTTAGGTAGGATTGAGAAGGAATTTCCTCACTCTGAAATATGAAGCTTCAGATAAGATAATTAATATACATTATCAAGAGTAAGTGTGAAACAGAAATTCACAAAGAGTAATGTCTAAAGTATGTTAACATATTTTTGAAAATCACACTCTTTATTTTAAAATGATGTGGAGTTTCATTCGGGGAAGAATGTTCCTAAAGAGGGGGGGGGGGATAGTGTAACAACCTTTAAAAAATGGATATGCTAAGTAATGTTTAATGTGTCTAGAATGCCAACGATTAGTCTGGGTTCACACGGATTGATGCGCGTAGAACCAGACCTCTAAACCCTTGCGACAGCCAAGCCAAATAACTTGGGGAGTTAGTTGAGCTAGGAAATATTGGGTTCAGCCATGTACGGCTCCCGAATATGAATATTTAACCGGATGAGCCTTATCGGACTTAAAAAGGGGAAATCTTAAGTTTGGAGGGTCTAGGATAATATGGTCCACCCTGGTTCGAACCTAAGGGGGAGCAATGATTTAACTTGATTATTGAAATTAGTTAATTAATTTAATTAATTAATATTTAAATGATCATTTAAGAAAAAGGAGAATTAGATTATTATTACAAAATAATTAATGGGGAGATTTGGATCGGGTCGACCCGGAGGGACCCGTTTTCACGATGGGGACATCACGGGTTTGAACCTTGACGGAAGCAAATTTAAGTGGATTAAATTGAGGTTTATAATCTGATTTTTGTAAGGGCATTATGGTCATTTAACATTTAATTAAAAAATCAGATTTTTACATTTGAAACAATCTTATTTTGACTCAGTCTCAACTAGAATCCTAATCCTAAGGACCTCTCTCTTTTTTTTCACGTTTCATTCACCCTCACGATCTGCCTATATCTCCCTTTATTTCACGTTCTCTCAGCCTAACAAAAACACAACAACAGAAAAGCTACAAAAGTTCTTCACACTTGAAGAACATACCTGAAAAATATAAACAAACAATCTAACAAAAAAGGTAAAGAAAAGTTTCATCGGGTTTGTGTTGGAGTTTTGGGAATTAGATATGAGGAGAAGGTTTTTGGGAAGAAAGTCGTGGGTTGAGCAACATTGAAATCAGGTATGGGTTTCTTTCCTGGACTCCTTTATCCAAGAGAATTTTCTTTACCATGAATTCAATGAATCTTGAAATTAGGGTGTTTTCGTTCTTGTCGAACTCCTTGTCCCCTAGTATCCCTTTGATCTCAATGTGAAATAGGTTAGAGATAATGTTGTTGGTATATTTGATGGTAGTTTAGCTATGAAGTCTTATTTTCGTGATAATGTGTTCATGATTATGTGTTTGAAAATGTAAGCAATGTTAAGTTATGTCAACCGAAAGTATGTGCAAAATGATACGTTTTTATGGTTAAATTTTATTTGCGAATGTTGTGTAAATCATGAGGTGTAAAACTGGTGTAATGTTGTTGGATGTGATGGTATTATTTGATGAATATAATCATATAAGATTACACTTAAAGATGCACCAAATGATACACAAAATGCCTTAAGAATTAACATATGAATGATGATAAAAAAAAACTGAAAACAGTAAACAAATTTCCAGCATTTGGTAGGTTGGTTTCGGCTAAACAAAGTGGTACAAAATGCACTGAAAAATGAATGTTAAGTAAGCGAAATCACTAAGTATTGAATTCCAGACATAATAACATGAAAGCTACCAAAATAAATCAACAAAAGATTTAGACAAAAATGGATTGGGAGAGACTAAATTTCCAGCCTGCTGAAAAATGTACTCTCGGCAAACTTTTGAAAAACTGAGCTTCGTTATTTTTTTTAAGTATGAGTTCATTGGGGTTTGAAACCATGACCTCACTAAATGAAAATTCATAAATTTTTTGAGAAAAATGCAAGGAAAAATAGATGTGGTGACTAGGGATTGAATCAAAACCTCTTGAATGGATGAGACAGTTAGAAGAAAAATAGAGGAGATAATAAATGTGGAGAGTGGGGATTGATCCCAAAACCTCTTGGATAGATGATAAAGTTAAAAGATAAATTAAAACAAAAGTAATGAGCTTGTGGGGGATTGAACCCACAACCCCCTGACCTAAACAAAAAAGGAGAGGAGAAAAAGAAAAGAAATATTATGGGGTTGATGGGGATCGAACTAGGGTCCCCCAAATCTGAAAAATTGCAATTATCAAGTTTAAAATAAGATAAAGTGTTATCCAAGGGATTCGAAATCGTGTTATCTCTCCAAATTCCGTATTTACACATAAGTCATACGTAAGTAAATGTTTAATGAATGTTGCTTCTAAAGATCGAAATCAATATCTTGGCATATCTACGAGATGCATAAGTCTCGTACCACATAATCTTGGGTAAACATGAATCAGTTAGACAAACTATGAATGAAAAATCATGGCTTGTATGTGTGGACTCATAAGTATAGCATACATTTAAAAGTAGGTGAACCTAAGATGTATGTGATAAAATGATGTAACCCTAGAAGGTTAAGTAAGAGTGTGAACACACTAAATGGCCAAGTGCATTGTCATGATGAAATGAACATTCACTTGAAGGGGTGAGTAATTATGACAAGCAACTGTTTTAATGTTAATGAATGAGGCGACAATATGATAAGAGGCTAATGTGAAAGATGAGATCATTCTCAAATGAGGCTAAATCAATATTACCAAAACGTACTCACCTATGAGAGTGTAAAGCTAATGAAGAGACCATTATTTATGAACACTCTAATGAAAGTATTAAACATAATGGATACTTAATGCTAATTATTAGATGAGAAATCATCTAATGATCTATGATGTCCTCAGGCTAGAAGACAACTTCCATTATATATGAGTTGAATGTAATGGAACTTTATGTTGAGCACCGATAGGATAGCTATGAGCGATGATGTCTTCCCTAGGGAAGGGAGGAGGTTCACGTATCTCTCATGAGATGAGACTGTCCGGCATGCCGGGTATGGGTCTCCTTATATCTTCTAGTCTTTGAACCTATACTTCCAATATAGGAATCTAGCAGTGTTCAATTCCATACATAAGCTAGCATGTTTTGGTTCACTTTGGCCGGTGATTCTAAATCTTTTTGGCGTGGGGATTTCACACTTGATTTCATAATGCTCACATGATCAATGTTGGTTAAGGTTAAAGTTCCCAAAGGACGAATTAGGCCAGCCTCAATAAATGTACATAATGAAATAAACGATCCAAAGGTATTAGGATAGGATAATCAAGAGGTGATCTAGACTCAAGTGATGACACTAGGTTATTCTTGGTTATTGCACAGAAAACCCGTTGAGCGTCATAAACAACATCCTAGGTATGACTAGTGATTGCACTAGTGTATGAATGAATGAAAATGGAGTATGCATGAATGAATGAAGCGGACTTTATGTTTGTTAAAGAAGACTCCGTAGTTGAAGTTAATTCCATGAATCTAAGGTCTCATGGAATATTAAAGAATGATGTGAACTACGTGATATGATATGTGCATTACGTTATGTGTTGCTTGCAAAATAATAGTATGATGATGCATGATACTCTCATTGAAAGACTTTCCTAATCAAAATTTGGCAATTTTACTAACATTCCTAATCCAAATTTGGTACGTCCACTGACTTTCCTAATCCAAATTTGGAAAGTCCGCTGTCTTGAATTTCCATAAATCATGTTAGTAGGAAAGAGCTCTTCTTACTCGTGCAAGTCTTTGGTGTGTGCTTGCATATACCCATACTTAGTACAAGTGTTACTAATCCCATACAATATCTACTTTTAGGTGCAGGCACAGGTGCTTACCCTCTTTTCCTCTAGAAGATATGTTAGGACAATCTCTCACCTTATTTTCTTCCTTACCACAACCATAGAAACTCCCGGTACCAATAGACAATCACCATAATGTTTCTTTCCACAAGTTAAACATGTAGGCTTGCCATTCTTGGAACCACCTCCTTTGTCAATCTTGAACTTAGCAATCCTAGATTGTTCTTGAGATTGAGCCCTTTTTTTAAACCTAGGTTGCTCTGATTACTAGCACCACTCCTTTAATGCTTCTCCCCATCCTCCTAAGTTTAGACTCTTCAATTGATTGTGCATACACCATGAGTCTAGCTACGATCATTCTTCTTCATGTAGCATAGCGGTACGGCATTCCTCCCCCACTAAGTCGGATAAATCCGTCATAAAACGAGTCATTTCATCTCTTGGATTTGAGACAAGAGAAGGGGCATATCTAGATAACATAGAGAAATTCAAAGAGTATTCCTCAACACTAATATTGACTTGCTTGAGAATGATAAACTCCTCCACCTTAACTTCACTCCTCTCACGGGGAAATTACTTACCAAAAAAATCTTACTTAAATTCTTCCAACTCAATAGGACCCGACTCCTCCGACCTATTATCCTTCCATTGAGAGCACATCATTTGATAAACATACCTCAATTGATACGAAACCAATTCTGCCTTCTTCCTAAATGTAAGTCCCATAACACTCAACACCTTGTACACTCCATCAAAAAACTGTTATGGATCCTAAACCACCTTAGAGCTAAGAAAGATAGGAGGATTCATGCTCACAAAATATCTCAACCTATACGTCATAATGCTCTCCACAACATTTAATCTAGGCACCATACTCAAATTCATTTGAGTAATCAAGGCTCGGGCTAAAGCAAGCAAAGACTCTCTAATATCCCTATTACTAAACTCCGTGGGATCCTTAGTACCTTCACCCAAAATAGGGACTCGATCACCTTGAGGAATTTGCTCAATTTCCTCAACTTGAGGAGTCATATCCTCTTGCACCTCATTTTCTTCAACTCTACTAGCCGGTTTTTGCCTCGTATTCTTCTGCCTAGAAACACAAGGAAAACCATAAGAAAATAGTACTCATAACTTTTAATCTACGGGCACGACATAGGAGTAGAAAAGAAGGGAAACTCTATTGTCCTATATCCTCTCACCCACAGATGTGTTGCGACTCAAACCGATGGTCAAGACTCTACTAGACGTGACTTAATGAGACTTTTGATTCCTAATACTACTTTCACTACCTATGATCTGATACCAAGTTTGTCACATCCCGAAACCACACCCTAGAAGTTAGAGGGAATCTCGGATTGCAACCGGCATACTTGAACTCTCATAGGTCTTGTACAAGTCCTTACATATCAATCGTCACATAAATATAGTGTAAATAGTGCGGAATCAAAACTTTTCACAACACATATCATTGTCTTTATAATCTATTTCATATAGAGTAATAGGAAATACTAAGTCTCAATCTTATCAAAATTAGGACACGAGAATACTTGGGATATGACCCATACAAAATACTAACATAGAACAAATAAGTCAATTAAAATACTTCAAATGAAAACATTAAATACATATACTCCCTCGAGTCAATGAGTACTACCTCAAGATCTCTTGAACGATTTTATGGTTCAAGTTCCTTCCCAACATGCTCCTCACCTACCAAAACAACTATAGAGATAGATAAAATCATGGAGTTAGTACAACCACATGTACTAAGTATGACATTATTCATAAAAATAATGAAAATGGACATATTGAAAAAAGCATCTTTTCTTTAAATATCATAATATAATCATTATAGAAAAATGTAACAACTTATAAAACACATAAAGAAACATTTTAAACCAAATATCATAATTCTTGGGTCACTTTGTGTGAACTCATTCATTATACATTGAAGTTCTTCACTTTTACAGTTTAAATGATTCCTTTTCAATTTTATCATTTCCTAGCATGTAGTTTTCTCACTAAAAGTCATCCTAATACTCAATTAAAGATACACAAAGAGAGGCCTCCCATATAACCTCCCTAAGCATACCTAAATGACCCTCAAGAATACATTAAATAAGGCACATACACACTTACAAGATATCATACATCAATGAAAGATTCTAATACAAAGGTGACTCTAAGTCTTACTTGAGTGAGTTGTGAAGCGACCGACTATACAATCCCTTACCACACACACTCAAGAGATCCAATAGACTACCTAGGATAGAATCATTCTCACTAAGAGTATCAACATATAAATAATATGACATTCTCCTTCCAAAGGCTATCAAAAGAATTAAGTAAATCAAGAAGATAACTTGCATGATTGACCTCATCAGCATTACTTCAGTAAAACTTAACACTACCTATGCTTAGATCATGTCACAAAATCAACTAAACTTCCCTAACTTGACTCATTCTCAAGATTTCCAAAGATAAGACATGAAGAAATCATCACATATGCCCTTTCACACATTATCTAAAGAATCCTTAAGTCACTTTAGATTAGGTACTCATTCACTTACATACTTTGTAACATAAGTCATTATTTTATGAAAGGTCTCATACATCACATAAAGGACATTTATGTAATGGTCTTGGACAAGACTTAGGGACTCTAACTAACACTTTCAAAGCCTATTGTGCAATGTCTATATAGAATCCTATACCACCACCTTAACCTCATAGAAATTTTATCAGAAAGTATCCCACATGATAAGAATAGGCAATAACCGACATCGACCATGATAGCAAGACATGGAATCCGGAGTTCTATCCTTCTTCCAATGAGGTTGTTCAACTTGCCAAGAGTAGAACTTAGACACATCCCATGTAGGCACATGGTTAAGGACATGCTTTGTAATCTAGTCTCATTCTTTAACTAGAACTACATATCTTATCATACTAACTAGGTGCTAGAATTCTTTCTCATTGAGTAATTCACGCATTAGGTTCAAATAAAGGGTTCGATACGAAGTTCATAACCCAATCACATTTACTCTACCAAAGAAAGGTCCATTAGGGTTACCTCAAAATTACGACAAGAAGCCCATGATGAATTCGTAAGGATTAATAAGATGCCATTCCAGCCAATTAACCTCAAGTCTATCATTCCTTTACTTTGAAGAATACCATTACGGCTTATGACTTCAACATTCTTACCTTACCACTATGTCAAGATTTTCACATAAAAGACACTCTTTAAATCATTTAAGGTCTCATGTCACTCATATATACAAAACTAAGAGCTTTAACATCCTAAGTAAAAGATAGAACTTATTCATAAACATTTATACATAAAGTAAGGGACACAAGCCAACCAAGACAAGTAACCACATACTTCACCTTTAGCAAACATTACATGTCATTCTACAAGCACAGAGAATTAATTTATTATCATATTTAAGTCATCATATATACTATTATACCAATACTAATACGACCAATATAGACTCATATAGTCAAGTAGGAATGACATACATCAACCGTAAGACTAAACACACAAAGCCATATTCATAGTCTAACTGATCACCTACATAACATCAATACAACACAAACACTTTCATATTGTTTAACATGTTGATAGATATCAACATACTTCATAAATAGTCACATTTCTTCAAGTAGTTCCAACAAGGCCATGATCATCATATTGCATAAAGTAACGCTGATAAGGCCATGACACTGCCACCATAATGTCAATTGTAAGTAAAACACATAACACCACCATTATAACTAGACTATACCAATCACGATAGCATTGAAGTATAACTAACACCTAAATAAAGAAAATAGGTAAGAATACCCCACTCCATAATCAACACCTCAATTCAATGCTAAATCATCCAATTCAATATCATATTACCTTACAAATGGTCGTGAACATCATTTCAAACATAAAAACTACAATAATAAATGAACTAGGTTACATTATTGTAAATTCCTCAATCTAACACAACACAGGTATCAATTTACTACAATTATTATATCAATGAATAGGACAACATAATACTACATAGGAATTCACCAACATTAAATCAATATAAAGTAACCTAAAACATAGTCAAAAACTAGTGTTCATCAATTCATGGGTTCATAGGTAATTTTGGTAAAAATCATCAATATAATTACAATTTAATTCATAATGACTGTTTTAAAATAATTGATTCAAGAACCATGGTAGAATCAGGAAATTGGACAATTCAACTTTGAAAACATCTTTAGAATTGGGCTCCATGATGAAACAAGTTTCAAGGATCAAAATCCATACCTTTATTAAGCTAAATCTTCACTTGATGAAAAAATATTCACTCAATTCCTTACACCAAGATCTTCTTTGACTTTGGACTTCAATGGAGTCTAAGGAATTTCTAAGGGATTCGGGGTTTTGATTTGGAAAAAGGATATCTTCTAAGTGTTAAACACTTATATATATGTTTAAAATACTCAAAAGAACCTTAAAGAATATCCAAACCTCTCATTTAGAAGTGGCGTTAAATTTCAAGTTCACCTTTAACTTTGCACTGAATTGCACGGAGAAAACGACTTACCAAAGGTTGGCAGTCGACGGACCTTTGTCCACAAACGGACCTTCGTGTCCTTCCGTTGGTCAGATCAGAGACGTGATACGGTTCTCCTCTAATCCAAGACTAATTAACTTCCCAATAAACCCCTTTCACTCAACTCTTTATTATAATAATGAGATACTACTTTCAATAAGATGATAATCAAACATAACATATTTGCATACTTCCTAACCAATTCAATAGTCTAGGGTTATGGATGAGGAATACTTGCTATCAACAGCACAACTACATATTAGAAAAAGAAACAATACAACCAGGTAAATCATTCTTCATAATTTGATTCAAGAAGAATCAATCTTCATACCTTATTTCCCTCTCTTTTCCTTCATACTTCAATTACAATGATTTCATACAAAAACAAAGTAAATCAAATATGTAATACATACAACATTCTATACTACACATTCATATAATCATAATTTTTCATAATTACTATAAAATTACAAGACATAATGAATAAATGGAAGAACAAGGGTTCAAAGGGGTAATCTTAACTGATTAACAATAATTGACTGTTAATACCTAATTAAACAATTTTTAAATACTACATTTCATCACAATTGATTAACAATTTTTTTTTTAAAAGAGAACCCATTACTAGATTGAAATCTTAGTTTTGGGAAGTTGAAAATCATCTTTGGAAGCAAACTCTTTTGAAATGAATCCCAAGAGTGAAAAAAACCATACCTTGGTGCTGATCTTGTCATGAATTTTAGATGAACACCTTGGTGAATTTTTCCTTGAATTGGATCCCTAGTATTATTCAATGGATGTAGATGTTTAGGGAAGAGAGAGACTAGAGGGATGTGAGTTGGGAATTGTGGGGTGTTAAAATGGGTTTAGACGTAGTGTAGCTTACATAGTAACTTAACTAACTTACTATACCAACCCCTAATATCTAATTAAGCCCATAACTTATAAATAAATAAGTTGACCACATTTAAATCGTGACAATGAAAAAAGACCTGACCTATGGTCTATAGGTCAGTCGAAGCCTCTCCCCCCCAAGCAAACAGTACAAAACTCGTTGTAGTCAGCGACCTACTTTTTGGCAACTTTTGGAAGGTGGATTATAGTGGCACTATGGGGAATTGATTGCCCGTCCCTCAAGTGACTCCCTATCAACTGCAATCATATGTAGCCAATGCCTACACTGCAAGATTCTTCAAATTTGGGTCAAATGGAAGGATCCTCCCCGAGGACCTTCAGAGTGGTCCTTGGGGATTTTTACTTGGAGGTTTGACTCTAAACACAATCCTATACTAGTTTGAAACCTTTTCACAACATTTTCATCAATTTCCGACTCCTAAAACCCCATGAAATAGGCTAAGGCACACTAACCTCTATTTTATAAATCATAGGACGTCATGGCTGTTTCTTGACGCTTTGACTCAAAAACTTCCTAAATGACAATATGTATTATTTTAGTATTAAAAAATAATACAAAGTCTAGTTTATCATGTGAGGTTCTAGATTTGTTCGTAGACTTCCATAGAATTATAGTTCCTTACGCTTCTCCTAGCGGAAGCTTTGTGTATGCTCAGGTTTGTAAAATATATGAATATCATTTGTTGTTGAAATGTTAGGCCTATATCAATGTAATCCACGTCTTGACCACTAGAGACCTACCAAGAAAGTCTTAATATATATTATAGGAACAAAAGACTACATACTTATGTGCAAACTATAACATTTCGTGGCAGTCATTGGCTATTCTGATTGAGACATTGCTGGATGTGTTCATTCATGTAAATAACCTTCAGGATACATATTCAGGTTAGCTGGTATAGCTATATCTTTGACAAGTGCCAAACAGACTCTAGTTACTTGTTCCACTATGGAATTTAAGTTCGTTTCTTGCTTTGAAGCTACCACACATAGTGTATGGGTAAAGAGTTTTATACTTGAATTTAGAATTGTTGACTCTATATGTAAGCCATTAAGGCTATATTGTGACGATTAAGATTTTCTTATGGCTAAGAATGACAAAAAATGCTAGTCCAAGCAAGAATATCGACATCAAATATCTATCCATAACAAAATGTGTTAAAGACAAGAAAGTGGTCAGTGAATACATTAGCACTAAATCAATGTTATCTATCCTTAAAGTAAAGACATGCCACCGGTAATGTAAGGATCATGTAGTCATAATAGTATTTAGTCCAACTATGCAAAATTTAGTTGTAAGAATAAATGTATATGCTCATTTAATTTTATATTCTCGTTAAGTGTGTGAACAATCAATTTTATTTTCAAAAACGTCGCTAAACTATGGACCTTGAATAAATATTAAGTTTAATTTATTATTTATATGAGCTAAAGTATAGATGTATAGTGCATTGTGATACATGGATGATACTACTGTTGCACAAGAAACTATCACCATGATTTGTTTATTTACTTCATTAATGGGGTAAAAAATACAAATCAAGTGGGAGAATGTTAGCATTTTGACAATGCTTATACGGTCTGTTTTTCATGGGTCCATTATCTCACTTCATGGACCTGTCATCCCACTAATGGGAAGGTAGATAACCATTTATTTTGCACTACATGGATCCACTATCCTACTATTCTAGTTTTTGATAACTACTCATAACCTCTGAACCATTCTTCATGGAAGCACGATTATAAATATGTCATTTGGTTCAAATATCCCTAAGCACATTACTTCGAAAAATTTCATTTCATCTAAGAGTGAGGTTTTGAGTGCTTAGAATATCTTATAAGTAAGGAAGAATTTTTGGATTAGAAAACCAACACAGAGGACATATACTATATCGCTAATACTGGTTTGAGGTATGTCTGTCACACTATATTTATACTACACCATTGCTCTTTAATTCTTACGGGATATAACGTGATTAGACATATTCTAATCTAGAATAGTACAATACTATGTTTTACTGGGCATTCCCATTAAAAAGACTCAAACATTAGAAAAATCTGAACTAGTTTTTTTTTTAATAATCAACACCAAGATAAAGCTAAAACAAAACATATTAAAATCTTAGTAAATATGGAATTCTAATCTATTCCTTATTTTGAACCTAAAAATAGGTAATACTAAATAATTCACCGTTTATCTTCGTTTCCTAATTCTGGCCATCCATGTACATCTCCACTCAGCCTCTTTGTTGTGTTTCTCCTTAGTTGATCATTGTCCTTAGATGACAAAGTGATATTCCATCAAAGTTAATCCCTATATCCTAGTGTTTCTTACTCCTGTTTTGTATCTAACATTTTTATTGGAATTGAACCATGTTACTCATTTTGAAAGGTCAAGGTTGCTCAATTACTGCTGATTCAGTTTTGCATCCCACCTATTTTCTGGTACTTTTTGTGAACTCCAATAGCTTAGGCTATGAGGCTTTGTCACATCTTGTATCTTACATACAATCCTGATTGTAGTGTGTAAATGTATCAATTGTGTCTACATTATTTCGGTATTACTTCTATAAGCATGTTTGCACTATTCTTACGATCTTGATACACATTGATTGAATCTGTTTCTTGTCTCATTGATGATTCTCCTTCCTCTACTAGATATATTATTGAAGCTTTGTGCCTTTACTTTCTCTACTTGCTCTATACCTATGTTTGTTAGATAGTCCGCTAAGGACTTTGCCTCTCGAAATATATGCTTAATCTTAACTTATTTCATTGTTACAGAATATATGTTTGATATTAAATTGATTCCCTTTTACGACCTGTTGTATCTCTTCTATCTTTTCTGCTTGCTCTAAAGGAGTTTTCCATTGCTTGGTTAATATGTTATTTATCGTCAAAGAATTTATTTCTAGGATGGTCTTCTCAAATAACCGTGTTACACAATATTGCATTGCCCTCGACTCTCATGTTACTCTAGTATCCATATTTGTGGCTATCCCACTACGTTATGCTTCTGCAACAGTAGGTCTACTGTATATACCATATTCATATGAGCTATATCCTAGGTTTCCTTTTCAAACTCTATCAGTATAGCATTTGATCCAATCTCTGTCCGGAGGTTCCTAGTAAAGCTTTAAATAATGTAAGGTTAGCTTATATGTATTCAATGCGTAAATGATCTCATGCCACTCTAGCTTCGTCCTCATTATCCATGGGTATTTGTCACGACCCAACCCGATGGGCCGTGACTAGTGCCCATTTTGGACACCCTTATACAAACCTGCTAAGAATAACCAACTGAAACTAAGATAATATGGAATTTAATCAAATCAAGCCAACCCCAACGTCATATATATATAAAGAGGACCTATCTCATAAGGAGTCATAGCCATTCAACCGTAACAAGATACGCGAGGCGACAAGGCCGCCACTATTCAACACATAATAACATACGTAAGCCGACAAGGCTGCCACTACACAATACAATGATTTACGCAGCCGAAAGGCTGCCCCTGTACAAGCGGACATCCCAACCAAACCATGTCTAGACCATTATCCAAAACATACATATACAACCCACATAATGACCACAGACCTCTAAGAGTACAGTAGTGAAACTCGACGGGATAGGGCCCCGCCATACCCATAGACGAGCAAAAGACTACACAAAATGTTATGTACCAAAACGACTGGGCTCCGGAACAGTGGAGCTCTCCCAATTAGCAGAGTAGATATCCTAGGCAGGAGGATCACCGAACTGCGCATCTACACCTGCAGGCATGAAACACAGCCCCCCGAGGAAAGGGGGGTCAGTACGGACAATGTACTGAGTATGTAAAGCATAAGGTAAAGATGACAGGATACCAATATGGCAAGTCGAAACAAAATATCGCTACACATGTACCCTTTTAAGTGAAAATCATGCATATCTTTAACATATAAAGTGCCAAGCTTCCCTAGTAAGGGGCTCGGCAAAATAATCATCACGTCATCTCCTCATATCATCATCCTCATCACCAATCATATATATAATATACATACCCGGCCCTCTAGTGAGGAACTCGGTGACATATGCAAGAAACTCCGCACGGAACATACCCGGCCCGGGACTCGGTGAAATGATAAATGAATCCATGCACGAACAGAATATTATGAGAAACCATATGCAATTAAAATACGATATGGAAACGTAAAATCTCAATGACTCTAAGAAGCACTACCATAGATATGAGAGATCATCATAGCCTTAGACATAGCCGATATATAGAGGAAAAATTGTGGAAGCAAGAATATACGTCACCTAGACACTCTAGAGGTAAGTATCAAACTTGTCCGTTATTCGCTTATTTTTAAAAGTCATGCCAAACAAAGAAAGAAGGGACAGCGTTACATACGTATAATCGAGCCGCACGTTCAATATTTACTGCTCAAGCTATTAATCTATAACAAGCAACAATCGTGCCGCAATTAGATAAACATCGCGCTTACTTTCTTGTAAGCTAGCTATAATCTAACGAAAATTTGGAAGCACTTCCCCTATTTTCCTTACTTCGTCCCAATCCGACAACAACCCAAATTATCCACAGCAATACCAATAACACATATAACCCAACGAATCATATTAAACAGCCCCCTCCCCAAAACAGTTCCGTCTCGGCAACCATAGCAGCGATGCAACGACACACCGAGCGATAACTCGTTTTATAATTCGCAACACATCTACGTTATCGTATTCATCCTTTGGAGTATATACTCATAATCACATTTAACATATACATAATGCAAAAACAGAATATTCCCACAGTTTGCTTTAATCAAAACAACCCAAGCACCAACACGACACCAGTAATATTCCGATTATGGTTTCCGTTCATACTTAGCACATTCAATAACTAAAACAAACTTCCTAAGCTACTGGTCACGCCCCCCTTCTTAAAATTAAAGGATAATTAACAAAGGTATTCTAGATAACTAACACACAAAACAAGGAGATTACTAACCAAATTATTTGCAGCTGCTTGCAGGGTTGGTTTCTCCATTCCATGGCTGCCTAAGACAAGTGGTGAAGAAGAAATATGCAGCAATGCATTTCACCACTTTATTTAGCATGGAGTGGATTTCTCCACCTCATTTAATAGTATGAAGTGGAGGCAGCCCCCCTCTACACCTGTCCACTAAGGCCAGCTCACAATCTGATCCCTTTTCTAATTTTGCCTTGAGTTGTGGGGCCCACTGGATTAAATTAATCCTAATCAGCCACTAATTTAATCCTCACTTAAAGTAATGGCACTTACATTAGCCAACTCATACTTAATATCACATTTGGAATTAACATCCTTGCCTAATATTTCTTTATTACTTGGAACTTAAAATAAAATCTCATTCCCCGGACTTACGTCTACTAGATCATGATGCGCACTACGTATAAAAAAAATACGAGGCATAACATCCTCCCCCCTTAGGAACATTCGTCCTCGAATGTTAAGTTAGCGTCTTACAAAAACAAATTCCAGCGAGGTCTCTCTAACAGTTATACCTATCAACCTGCATTTCGTAACGTACAGATGCCTCACAGAGTCACAACTACTACAATCTCACTTATCAATTAATATAGTCAAGCTAGGAATTGAATTACCTGCAGGTACGGGGAACAAGTAAGGATACTTATTCTTCATTTCGTCTTCCGCTTCCCAAGTCATCTCCTCCCTATTATTATTTTTCCACAACACTTTGACGGAAGCCACATCCTTAGTACGTAACCTTCTAACCTGGCGATCAAGTATAGCTACGGGTTTCTCCTCATATGACAACTCCTCTGTTACCTGAACATCATCTACGGGGAATACTTAGAAGGATCACCAATACATTTACGTAGCATCGATACATGGAAGACTGGATGTACCGCCTCCAAATCAGATGGTAGATCCAACTCATAGGCAACCTTGCCTATCCTACGAACAATCTGATAAGGCCCAATGTATCTCGGACTGAGCTTCCCCTTCCTTCCGAATCTCATCACACCCCTCATGGGTGATACCTTCAGGAATACCCAGTCACCAATGAAACTCCAAATCTCGACGCCGATTATCTGCATATGACTTCTGTCGACTCTGGGCTGCTAATAATTTCTTGAATAAGCTTCACCTTGTCAACAACTTGCTGAATCACATCCGGGCCTATTAACTTAGTCTCGCCAACATCAAACCAACCAATAGGTGATCTGCACTTCCTCCATATAAGGCCTCGTACGGTGCCATCTGGATACTAGAATGGTAGCTATTATTATAGGCAAACTCAATGAGCGGCAAGTGGTCATCCCAGCTACCTTTGAAGTCAATATATTACACGACCGCAACATACTTTCTAATTTCTGAATAGTACGCTCAGCCTGCCCATCAATCTGTGGTGAAATGCTGTGCTAAGGTTCACCTGTGTCCCCAATCCCTTCTGAACGATCTCCAAAAGTTGGCTGTAAATTGAGCTCCTTTGTCTGATATAATGGACGTGGGAATCCCATGAAGTCTCACTATCTCCCTGACATATAACCTCGCATAATCTTCAGCGAATAAGTAGTCTTGACTGGAGAAAATGGGCCGATTTGTCAGCCTATCTACAATAACCCATATAGAGTCATACTTCCGTTGAGTGCGAGGTAAGCCTGTAATAAAGTCCATATTAATCATCTCCCATTTCCAAGTCGGGATCTCTATCTCCTGTAATAATCCACCAGGCTTTTGATGTTCGATCTTGACTTGTTGACAATTCGGGCACTGAGCAACAAACTCCGCTATGTCCTTTTTCATGCCATCCCACCAATATAAGCATCTGAGGTCATGATACATTTTCGTTGACCGTGGGTGAATAGAGTAACGGACAGAGTGTGCCTCTCCCATAACCTGCCGTCGTAGCCCTGCAGTATCGTGTACACACAATCTGCCTTCACATCTTAACACTCCGTCAAGTGTAGCCTTAAATGGTGTCTTTTACTTTTGAAGAGCTGCATCTCTATACTGTGCCAGAATAGGGTCCTTGTATTGGTGTCTCTTTTCCTCATCTATGATTGAGGACTCAGCAACTTCTCGAATAGAAACTCCACTATCTTCTGAATTATCTAGACGTACTCCAAGGCTGGATAGCCGATGAATCTCCCGAACCATATCCCTCCTTTCTGGTTGTACATCATTCAAGCTACCCATGGACTTACGGCTAAGAGAATCTGCTACAACATTCGCTTTCCATGAATGATATAAAATATCAACATCATAATCCTTTAGTAACTCTAACCACCGCCTCTGTCGTAAGTTCAGCTCTTTCTGTTTAAAGATATATTGGAGACTCTTATTATCTGTATAGATGTCCACATGGACACCATATAAATAATGTCTCCATATCTTCAAGGTATGAACCACGACCGCTAACTCCAGATCATGAGTAGGATAGTTCCTTTCATGCTTCCTATGTTGTCGGGAGGCATAGGCTATAACTTTGCCATGCTTCATCAATACACATCCTAGCCCAACACCCGAAGCATCACAATAAATAACATAGCCGTCTGGTCCCTCCGGAAGAGTTAGGACTGGAGCTGTAGTCAATTTGTCTTTCAAAAGCTGGAAGCTTCGCTCACAAGCATCAGTCCACTGGAACTTGGCTGGCTTGGAGTTAGCCTTGTCAAAGGCGCTGAAATGAGGCAAACTTTTCTACGAATCTCCTGTAATATCCTGCTAACCCCCGCAAGCTGCGTACCTCAGTAGGTGTTGTAGGTCTCTAGGCCAAGTCTTTACCGCCTCAATCTTTACATGTCTACCCGAATACCATCAGCTCCAATAATATGCCCCAAGAATGCCACTGAAGTCAACCAGAACTCGCACTAGAAAATTAGCATACAACTTCTGGTGCTGAAGCACCGTAAGTACCGCCCCTAAATGGTCTCATGCTCCTCTTCTGAACGTGAATAGACAACAATATCGTCTATAAATACAATAACAAACATATCAAGGAATGGTTTAAATACTCGATTCATTAAATCCATGAACACGCTGGAGCATTAGTAAGCCCAAAGACAGCACTCTAAACTCATAATGCCCATATCGGGTCCGGAATGCCGTCTTTGGAATATCTGCCTCCCTTACCCGCACCTGATGATAACCTGACCGCAAGTCTATCTTTGAAAAACACTTTGCACCCTGCAACTGGTCAAATTGATCGTCAATCCTTGGGAGGGGATACTGTTCTTATTGTACCTTGTTCAGCTGCCTATAATCTATGCTATCCGCAACGACCCATCCTTCTTCCTCACGAATAGTACCAGGCTCCCCAAGGTGACGTACTAGGCCTGATGAAGCCCTTTCTAGCAAATCCCTCAATTGCTCTTTCAATTCTTTCAACTCAGCAGGTGCCATTCTATAAGGAGGTATAGATATAGGTTGGGTTTCTGGCAGTACATCTATAGTAAACTCTATCTCTCGTTCTGGAGGAAGGCTGGAAGTTCCTCGGGGAATACATCGGGAAATGCATTAACTACCGGGACTGATTGAAGAGTCGGTGCCTTTGCCTTTATGTCATGCACCCAAATCAGATGGTAAATATAGCCTTTTCTAACCATCTTCCCGGCCTTGAGGTATGAAATGAACTTACCTTTCGGCGATACTGTACTCCCCTTCCACTCTATAATCGGTTCCCCTGGAAATTGAAATCGAACTATCTTTCCTCTGCAATCGACATTAGAATAACAAGCAGCCAACCAATCTATGCCCATGATAATATCAAACTCAATCATAATTAACTCTATTAGATCTGCTACGGTACGACGACTATATATAACTACAAAACAATTCCTATGTACTTGCGTAGCTATGACAAAATCTCCTACAGGTGTAGCTACCTCAAATGGTTCTATCAACTCAGACTCTATTCCGATCCTACTAGCAACAAGGGAGATATAAATGATAAGGTGGAACCTGGGTCTATCATGCATACACACTTCGGGAGAATAGTGATAATATACCTGTGATCACATTAGGTGACGCCTCCTGATCCTACCTATTAGTCAAAGCATATATACGGTTCGAGGGACCGCTTAGAACTGGAGCTCAACCACGTCCTCTACCACGGCCTGCTGGCGCCTGAATACCCTGCCCTGTAGGGCGCATAGCCACAGAAGAAGATGAACCAGCAACGGACCCTGTACGCTGTGCCATTCCACCTTCACTACCTCTAAGGTGACACTCCCTCATAGTATGGCCCTGACGGCCACAAGAAAAACACGCACCTGTAGCCCAACGACATTCCCCAGGATGGGACTTACCACAGCGAGAACACCGAGGCAAAGGTGGCCTCGACTGGCTCAAACCCCTGCCCATCTGTGACCCTGACGCCCTAGAGCTTTGACCAGCTTCCTAATATCCCATACGATTGAACCCCCTACCCATAAAACGTGGGGGTGCACTCTGTGCTGGCTGGGAAGAAAATCTAACATGCTGCTGAGACTGCCCGCTTCGAAACTCGTCAGGATAACCTGCTGATCTAGCCCTCTTATGTTGGCCTCTATTATAATCTCTATCTGGCTGACGTCCCCGGTGCCAATCCTCTACCCCCTTGCATATGCCCGCACCCGAGCAATGTCCATACCTGGCTGAAGAGTCACTGCCATACAACCGTCAATCAGATAACGATCCAATCCCATCACATAACGATGTACCCTGTCTGCCATATCAGCCACAATAGTAGGCGCATGCCTAGCCAATGAATCAAACTCGAGGCTATACTCTCGAACGCTCCTGCCATTTTGCTTGAAACGCAAGAATCTATCGACTCTAGCTTGCTTCATCTCTGGAGGCAGGAAGTGGCCCTGGAAAGCCTCCACAAATTCATACCAAACCGCTGGAGGCGCACCCTCACCCCTAGATAACTCCCATGACTCGTACCAATTAATAGCTACATCCCGCAAGCGATACGTAGCCAACTCAACAGACTTGGTCTCCGAAGCCTTGATTATCCTCAATGTACGCTGCATCTAATGAATAAACTCTTGCGGATCATTCTGGGGCCTTGACCCAAAGAACTCTGGAGGATTACAACTTAAGAAGTCATGAGCCCTTAAGCTATCATATCTGTCCGCATGATCAACTCCTAGTCCATGCCTGCGAGCCTGATCTGCCACTAATCTAGTCTGCAATTGAACCGCATCTCTCATGGCCCTATCCTTCGCCCCTGACTGAGGAGCTAGAGGTTTAGGTGTTGGGGCCTCGGGGGCTGGTGGTGTCCCACGAACTGGAGCTGCTACTGCTCTAAGCTCCTCTGGCGGTGGCGGTGTAGCAGAGCTCTCCGACTACAGCATAATACCAGGCATAGACTGGGCACGGTCCCTAGTAACTCTCCGGGTCTGACTAGTACCTTCTGCTACCGATTTGCCCTTCTAGGCGGCTGTCGCTTTCTTTGGAGGCATAGCTGAAAACTCACGGATTCGTTAGAGAGGGATTATTCTGTTAATATAGCTCTATCGCACGATCTAGAATAAGAAGGAAGGATGAAATCCTAAATGTCCTGTAGCTTCCTGTTTATAGATGTGGTGCACACACAACCGATAAACAAGACTCTACTAGATACGGTCTGTAGACACTTCCGTGGAAGAACTGCTCTGATACCACTCTTTGTCACGACCCAACCCGATGGGCCTTGACTAGTGCCCGTTTTTGACACCCTTATACAAACCTGCTAAGTATAACCAACTGATACTAAGACAATATGGAATTTAATCAAATCAAGTCAACCCCAACGTCATATATATATATAGAGGACCTGTCTCATAAGGAGTCATAGCCATTCAACCGTAACAACATACGCGAGCCGACAAGGCCGCCACTATTCAAAGCATAACAACATACGTAAGCCGACAAGGCAGCCACTGCACAATACACAATGATGTACGCAGCCGACAAGGCTGCCCCTGTACAAGCGGACATCCCAAACAAACCATGTCCAGACCATTATCCAAAACATATATATACAACCCACCTAATGTCCACAGACCTCTAAGAGTACAGTAGTGAAACTCGACGGGACAGGGCCCCGCCATACCCATAGACGAACAAAAGACTACACACATAGTTTATGTACCAAAACGACTGGGCTTCGGAACAGTGGAGCTCTCCCAATCAGCAGAGTAGATATTCCTAGGTGGAGGGATCACCGAACTGCGCGTCTACACCTGCGGGCATGAAACGCAGCCCCCCCCAGGAAGGGGGGTCAGTACGGACAATGTACTGAGTATGTAAAGCATAAGGTAAAGATTACATGATACCAATATGGCAAGTCGAAACAAAATATCGCTACACATGTACCCTTTTAAGTGAAAATCATGCATATCTTTAACATATAAGGTGCCCAGCTTCCCTAGTAAGGGGCTCGGCAAAATAATCATCACGTCATCTCTCCATCATCATCATCATAACCATCCTCATCACCAATCAATATATAATATACATACCCGGCCCCCTCTAGTGAGGAACTCGGTGACATATGCAAGAAACTCCGCACGAACATTACCAGGCCCGGGACTCGGTGAAATGATAAACGACTCTATGCACGAGCAGATATTATGAGCAACCATATGCAATTAAAATCATTTCTTATAACTCAATGGAACAATCAACGTGAAACAGCAAGCAGTATTACCAAAGATTAATGTTTTATCAAGATTATGATCCTTTAATGCGATATGGAAACGTAAAATCTCAATGACTCTAAGAAGCACTACCATATATATGAGAGATCATCATAGCCTTAGACATAGCCGATATATAGAGGAATAATTGTGGAAGCAAGAATATACGTCACCTAGACGCTCTAGAGGTAAGTATCAAACCTGTCCGTTATTCGCTTATTTTTAAAAGTCATGCCAAACAAAGAAAGAAGGGACTTCGTTTCATACCGTATAATCAAGCCGCACGTCCAATATTTACTGCTCAAAATATTAATCTATAACAAGCAACAATGGTGCCGCAATTAGATAAACATCGCGCTTACTTTCTTGTAAGCTAGCTAATAATCTAACGAAAAATCGGCAGCACTTCCCCTATTTTCCTTACTTCGTCCCAATCCGACAACAACCCAAATTATCCACAACAATACCAATAACACATATAACCCAACGAATCATATTAAACAGCCCCCTCCCCAAAACAGTTCCGTCTCGGCAACCATAGCAGCGAAGCAACGACACACCGAGCGATAACTCGTTTTATTATTCGCAACACATCTACCTTATCGTATTCATCCTTTGGAGTATATAATCATAATCCCATTTAACATATACATAATGCCAAAACAGCCCAAGCACCAACACGATACCACTAATATTCCAATTATGGTTTCCATTCATACTTAGCACATTCAATAACTAAAACAAACTTCCTAAGGTACTGGTCACGCCCCCCTCTTAAATTAAAGGATAATTAACAAAGGTATTCTAAATAATTAACACCACCAAACAAGGAGATTACTAACCAAATTATTTGCAGCTGCTGGCCAAGAGTTGCAGGGTTGGTTTCTCCATTTCCATGGCTGCCTAAGACAAGTGGTGAAGAAGAAGATATGCAGCAATGCATTTCACCACTTTATTTAGCATGGAGTGGATTTCTCCACCTCATTTAATAGTATGAAGTGGAGGATGCCCCCCTCTACACCTGTCCACTAAGGCCAGCTCACAATCTGATCCCTTTTTTTTAATTTTTGCCTTGAGTGGTGGGGCCCGCTGGATTAAATTAATCCTAATCAGCCACTAATTAATCCTCACTCAAAGTTAATGGCACTTACATTAGCTAACTCATACTTAATATCACATTTGGAATTAACATCCTTGCCTAATATTTCTTTAATCACTTGGAACTTAAAATAAAATCTCATTCCCCGGACTTACGTCTACTAGATCATGACGCGCACTACGTATAAAAAAAATACAAGGCATAACAATATTTACCCTTGACTAGCATTTGTATTGTTTGTTGGCACTACCCCATTATCTTAGTGTAGATCATCTCTTTCCCATGTAATCTATTGTTTCTTCTCTTCCATAGTTACCAAAAGATTATTACAGGCATCACCTTTAAAAATTGCCTTAACATATGATCGTTGCACAAGTAGCAAAATGCCTCCATAGCTATTGGGCTATAAGCGTAGTTAGGAAATGGTGTTGTTTAGTCTCCCCCCCCCACCTTTATCACAACAATAGTAATGGACACCATATTCACTTGCATTGTCTTGAGAACATCATCCATGGGTATTTACTTTTTCCACACCCTCCTTAAGATTAATGGAATTTTAAAAGGGATCCCTTTTAACCATATGCAATCTCTCCATTCCGTTTCTTCTTCTTTCTCTTCACTAGTTGACATTCTAATTTAAAAGAGAAGCTTCGTTGTGATGTTCCCATCTATCACGACAAGGGTGGCAAAAATTTGCAAAAAATTGAATATTTTTGGAAAGACTCATTTGAAATTTTAAAAATAAAAAGGATTCACAATCTAAAACATCCATAAAACATAGTATATACACAATTTAATGAGATAACCCAAATATATACATAACACACGTTTCACAAATACAACACAAAACAAAAGGTGTGGTCCTCACCCTATCAGAAACAAAAAGTATTTGTCCTCAAATGCAAATAAAAGTATCCAAAAATAAAGGTATAATAAGATAGAGAGGACACAATTCACAAATACAACACAAGACAAAAGGTGTAGTCCTCACCCTATAAGAAACAAAAAGTAATCTTCCTCAAATGCAAATAAATGTATCCAAAAATAAAGGTATAATAAGATACAGAGGGAGGTAAATAAAATTCATGTTTATGTAGTCTCTCCATCTGTCTGGTTCTCTATTTTGGTGCAGCAGCCTGTACTTGGGCATCAACGCGCAAAATAATCTTAGAAGGACAGGTCTCACTGGACTCAACAACAAGTGGTACTTCCCAAGGAAGACTACACATCAATGCATAGCATAACTTTTTCAGTCTCAATCTGTATTCCTTCACAACCCCTCACTTTCTAGAAACATGTCTTCATTAGTTTCTGCTTCGGAATCAGGTTTAACTATCTTCCCATTCCATCCCCATATTCTGTGGTGGTCTAAAGCATCTCGCGCACGTTGGGAATTTCTAGTGTACAAAGGATTATAGACATATTAGTGGATTTCAAGTAGTACTCATGTTAATCATATCAACAATGGTGGTCGTTAAGTCCATCACCTCCTCTTTTTCTCCTTGATCACAGTCACACAAACAATATCCCAGCCTCTAAGGTATATATAGCAGTGCTTAGTTTCAACAAACATTATCGAGGTTAGCCTCAACCATTCCTTGAATATTGTTTCTATGTTTGTAGCCTGATAATAAACAGATTGGCTAAGCACCACACCGGATCAAGGATTCATGAGTTATCGTATCATGGGAAATAAGGTCTTTGTGATCATGAGACACCGAAGTAATGTGAAGTGTAAGTAAGAGTAGTCGTGGAAACAAAAATACCTAAAGGACCATTAACCGGAGTACAAGAAAATGTCTCTGAGTAATGGGTTCAGTAGCAATAGCTTCCTTGTACTTCTAAATTGTTTGGTCCTTAAGATATTAAAAAAAATGGATATTTTTGGAGGTGGTGCAAACCACTTTTACATTTCTCTTTGAATCTATAGACACCCGAGATCTTCTACACAACCAAGTGATAAATACTGAAGAAGGAAGAGATGTACATCTTTTTTAGATCGCATGTGACCTACGAAGCAATGATTGTTTCGAGATTTGTTCTAGTTTCCTCCGTGATGCATCCCAAAAAAGCCACCTTGGCAAGGCGAAGAATCAATTCATTCTGTGACAGCATAATTATTGTGCTAATGAACCCAAATCAATATCTTGTAGACACATTCAAATTATTCTTTTCAATAGAAACTCCTCGTTCTAATCATTTTTGAGTATCCTCATCTAAGATCAAAGGAGCAAACCACTCTTTTATCTTATAGAATTTATTTGTTCTGATTAGGTTTTCGCAGTGACCATGAATTTGAACGAATAGACCCAATAACCTATTGAATTCTGACTATAACATGCTACCTTTCTCCCTATGACGAGCACATAGTCAGTTGCTTTGAAAGACAATTCCAGTGTCTTCCACTGAGGGTACCAATGCAATGTATGAACTATAAGATTCTCTAACCCAGTTGGGTGTATGTAAGAGCCATGGGAATTTTTTGAAGATTTGAAATTATTGATGTTTCAAAGGACTCCATATCTATAGAAAACTTGTCAATAACCACGTCGATGGATAGTTATTTTTCCTCAATGATCATTAGAGTCCCATAAGACTTTTATCTATTTATTGACTAAGGTGGAGGGGGCGTGGACTATAGCGGCAAACACTATTGCCTGCTCTTGATTTGGAAAAGTTAGACTGGTAGAGTGAGGATTTCTCATCCGAGATGGATCGCTCAACCTTTTAGATCATAACTAATTCCTCCTTCCCCCCCCCAAGTCAACTTCATAAGAACCCATTCCATCACTATTATAATTTATGGGTTAGTATGTAAAAACCCGTGTTGTCGAAGCTGGATCTGGTAACTCCCAAATTTTGACTTTTCCTTGCCTTTCTCTTGAGTCGTGGAAAACTAAATGGTATTTATGGAGAATGTATACATTTTATCATTGATTGAAATTCCCTTTTCCTTCCCTTGAGTTGGTTTTTGGCTATGTCCACAAAACATTAGAGAATAGGTATCAAGCCCATAGTCGTATAAGAAATGTATTGTAGTCAAACTCGCCAAACCTTTGGTGAGCTGCCAATCGCTTTGGCGAACAAAAATTTGCTCATTGAGAGCATCTTGAGTAGCTATTTGGCAGATTGGCGATGAGAATGTCTTTTGGTGATTCGCTGAGATCTTTCAGCGATTCAGGGTCAGCCCGCCACAAAATTCTACTCTATCATGGCTTCAGGGGTGCAGAAAAAGGGGGAAATAATGGAAAAATAGTATCTTTGGCAAATTGTTGATGACTTTCAGTGATCCGACACGTCTCACCGTATGTTATAGACTATGACATAATGCATGATAAAAATTTCAGGGCGACAATGAGATATGAAATGAACCACTGAATGGTTCAGCGAGATCGACCAAATTTACCAAACTGCCCAACGTACCTATTTTGAGTCCATTCTCTCTAATTTGACCCGCAACCCCCCCAAAAAATTAAATATTCTCTACTAAAAATTATGCTCAGCCATTACATCAATCATGCTAAACACCCATTATGCAAACAAAAAACTTCAAGATTCAAGTTATTTCAACATGCCACCATAAAGATATTATAATCATCAAGATGAATACAGGAAAATATTTGCACATCAAAATAGGCATTCAAACATTATAATCATATGAGAGAGGACATATATAATCATATGATACGATTAATGCACAAGAGTCTAAAATTTGCAATAAAAACCTCGTGATTTAAGGAACTAACATCTAATGCCGATTAAAATGTGATTGAAATGCTAGGTGGTGTCATGGAATTCTATTTTTCAGCTCAAATCAACTACTTAAAAAACTAATTGAAAGGAACAATTTGGAAGATATTACCTTGATTCGATCTTGTGAAGTTTAAAAGTGTGAGAGAGAGTGAAAAAGTATAATATTTTAGTCCTTTTGATATTATAGACCATTCAATGCACGTCCATTCATAAATGTTAGTCGAGATCTCAAAGATCCACTTGGCAAAAAAACCGATTTTTACACGACCTCTAGTGTAAGTGAAGGTCTAAAAGGTGGACAATAGTAGGATTACCAACTATTTTCCGCTATTCACAAAAATGAAATTCCACACCATTTCTATGCATTAATATGCATAAGTAACACAACAATTATATATAAAGGAAAAACTAAAGTATTTAAAATGCTTGGGTTACCTCCCAAGAAACACTTTAGTTAACGTCTTTCCACAACGAAAAGTAATTTTCACTCGGTGTGTTATAAGGGTTTCCCTAGCTCACTAGGTGACCCTAGTAGATCATTGGTTGGATACTAGGAACTACAAATCTTGTCGGTGTCCTGATTAACTGGAGGTATTTAGATGAGAGTCAATCATATAATTCAATGCTTCAATATTCTCCCTCTTTTCTTTTACCACTCGTATAAACACCTCTAAAATGAATTAGGTTAAAGTAGAGACTTACATGTGTTATGAGGTTATAAATTCCTAAAATTACTTATATTGATGTTTTTAGGCAGTGTGAAAAGTTTGGTGATGTTTGGAGGTCAAACGTTCATGACGTTCGAAAGATATGCCTTAAGACGTGCTTGTATGTTTAGGTGTGCATTTGCATGTTTATGTGTTCTTTGGTTCAATTTGTTTAAGCGGTTCCTAAAATGTATATGAGTGTATTATTTTTTGAAAATCCGGGAAAAACTCCCAAAGGACCGACCAAAGAGTCCTTGAAGAGGACCAAGATTTGGGCTAGAAATTTTCCCAAGGAAACAAAAATTGGTCATGGTTGGAACTAGTCTTTGTTGCGGACTTGGTTAATGGAGGAAAAAAAGCGTGTCCGTGTCACGGGAAAGGTCGCGCACTCCATCCTCTCATAATTTATTTTCGAAAATCTTGTAGGAGCAGCTCCGCATCACAGACTTATTTCCCGACGATAATATCAAATCTTTAAGTTGAGTTTGACTTGGTTAAAGGGTCCTATAAGTTCAAGGGTATTTTTTGTATTTTAGAGACTAGTTATTTGTGGTTATTATGTCTTTTTAAATCACCATTCACCCTTCAAATCGCGAACCCTCAAGTCCAAAACAAAAACCCGTTTCATCTTTCTCTCCAAAAAACCTCATTCGATCAAGCTTTCAAGCTTCAATGAAGAAGACAACTTTTTCGAGTTTTTCTCCATCAAATTAGTGGGACTTTTCATCAAAATTAATTTATGGTTTTTATCTTAAATCTTTTCCAGTCACGGAGTTAATTTAAATAATTTCAATTAAGATAAAAAATGAATTCTTATTATTAAATCTAGCCATGGGTTCTTGCAATAAAATATTTTTAACTAATGAATAATTATTGAAATGATAATTATTTGATTATTTGGATCAAAAATTCACTTAATCCATGAAAATAATGTTTTCCTTATTTTGGCCATTTTAGGGTTTTTGATCATATCTAATTGTATTGATTTTTATGTAGATGTCTTGGGTTATTGATATATGTATCAATTGTTGTAGAATTGAATATAGGCCTTCCTTATTTTATTGTTCATATTGTGTTTTTTTGGATCATTGTATATTATTTGATTGAATTGGTGATTATGGCTATAGGTAGAGCCTTTGATATATTGAGTTGGTTAATTTTTCTATGGATTGAACTTGTGAGAAGTGAATTGGGTTATTTTGACCTAACTTTGTCTATATTGTGTAGTACAGGCCTGAATTATGATGATGATTTTTATGGTACACTTATGGTAGCAGTGCTTATATGTTATACTTATGAATAATGTAGCATCGTCAGTATTACTTTATGAATTATGGTATTATCATGTTATTACTTAAATATGTGAGTTTTATAAAGGTCTGGATGACTTATGTTCATATGTGAAGTCAAAGTATGTGTTCTTCTAGTTGATGATAAGTTATCATGATAGGCTATAATGATGCCTTCTATGTGTATACTTTATGTTGAAGTTTGAATCTTCTTAGTTAACTCTATGTTCATTATGATGAGCTATATTTATGATTCTATTGAAGTGTGTAGGGTGAATAACAATTATACTTATTTGACCTTATGTGCTACATGAATTGAATTTTACATCTGAATAGATGATAATGAAGTGTGTCTTCTTTAGGTTGACCTATGTTCCTTACTTGATACAAGAATGTGAATGCGAATCCTAAGTTAGTAGTTTAGAATACCCTTTTTCATGAATGAATATGTGAATTCAATATGATCTTTAAAATAGCAAAGAAGGTCATTTATGTGGACCTTCTAGAATGAAGGTTATGATATCCTTGAAGTTGAAGGAGTAACGGTACCCTTCTCGTGTGAATAATCTACTTAGGATTTATTGGTTAGAATGTCATGAAATCATCCTTACTAAATTCATTGAGATAACCTCTTAACCATCGTATTGTATCCCTAGGAGACCTCCTTGTTTAGGTTTGTTATGATTTGGTTGTGAACAAGATATAAAAACTCTTCATATGCTCCTTTATTGAATTAGTCTATGAGAAAAAAAGGCTACATCGAGTGAGTATTCTTGGGGAGTTTCTCTAAATAAGATAACATTAGGTAAAAAATAAACCCTTCATATTCCTTAACCATGTGCCTATATGTGTTGTGTCCTAAATCTACTATTAGCAAGTAGAAGACCCTCTGTTAGAGTTGGGTTTGACTCTGTATTCCCTACTTAGCTACCTTGTTCTATTTCATTTATTGCGTATTCGCATCATATGGGATACATTAAAGTTTTTGATAAGTTCTATGAAGTTTTAATAGTTGAAAGGATGCTATCTAGACATTGGACGGACTAGGCTTTTGAAGATATTAATATGTGAGTCCCTACGTCTTCTCCAAAACATAAGGTGAATCTACTTAAATGTTCAATGTCTCCTAAATGGTTTAATGAAAAGAATGAGTTAGTAATTTGTATGTTAACGAAAAAGGTACTGAACTAGAGTAGCTTTAAGGATTACTTATGAAGGCTTTGAGCGGGTGTATGGTCGTTTTCTTAATGAGTTACTTAGGTGAATCTTAGGGTAAATTTTAGATACGGAGTTAAAGGTGTGAAATGGGAATAATCTTATCTTACATATTCTAAAGGATATTTTTGGTGTGTGTGAATTGTTTGTATGGGCGATCGCTTCACAACTCAGTCAAGTGAGGCTTGGAATCACAATTGGTAGGAGGCTCTCATGGTTATGTGTATTGAAGTGATATTGACGTTATATTGTGTAATGTAACTATGCGTGCTTATGTTGCCTTAATGTGATCTCGTATATTTGTTTTATGATGTTTTACTCCAAAATAGAATGTTTTATACAAATGTACATTTCTCATGATTTTATGCATTATTCCATGCTTAGTACATGCATTGTAATAATTCCATACATTTTATCTATATCTTAGGTTTTAGGTGGAACGTGAAAGGCATCTCAAAGAAAAAATTGGAATTTAGGAATCTTTAAAGAAAAGTTGGGGTATGTCCTCACTTGATTCGAGGACATTACTATCATCAGATTCATTCACAAAAAGTATTGTAATAGAATTAGTTTCTATATTTCGAATGTATGGGTCATGTCCCAAGTTTCCTTGAGTCTAAGATTGGCGTATGCTTAGACTTAGTATTTTCTGTGGTTTTATATCAAAGATGTTTTGAGATATTATTCTTATGAAAAGTTTAATTAGCACTTCTTTTCATACATGTATACAATGAATGATGTCCAAGAGCTTGGACAAGATATCAGAGACTTCAAATATTCCTTTTTGAAATTCAAGAACACCATATCTTTTAGGGTCTATCCTCGGGGTGTGACAACTCGATATTGATAAGTGTTCTTTTTTATAATAATTTGTAGCGTTCTATCAAATGATTGTTCTTCCTCTCCCTAGACTAGTTTCACTTCATGAGGAGGTAGTATCTTCCTTGTTGTTCCACTAGTTTTCTACCTCTGAGATTTTTGTGGACAAGTGTTTAGCTGAGTTACCTGTGTTGTTAACATGAATTCTCACTCGATAGTAATTGAAACCTTTCTGTTCTAAAAAAGAACATTTGAAAAATAACTAAATACCTTTAGAAGAATAAGATCATGAGTTGACCTAGAACATT
>JAKWJD010001755.1:42506001-42627421 GCA_027705065.1 Solanum peruvianum
TTTGCCCATGGTTCCCATAACCCTAGTTATGGATTTTAGTTACTCATAGCCATAAAAACAATATTCAAATATAGTAGATAAGAATTCGTGTACTTACTTCAATGAGAAAGAGTAAAATCCAAAAGTTTGTTTGATTAATCTCCAAAAATCACTTGCAAGAATCTCAAAATCCAACACTAATAAACAATGTCTAGAATATGATGTCTAATCTAATAGAGTCTAACCTAACAGAGTCTAACTATCTGGTGTCTCACCTCAAAAATGAGGTTTTTCGAACTATTTATAAAAAAACAAAAACCTAATTAAACAAGGATTCTAATTGCTAGAAATCTGTCAAAATGCGGCTGAGTCGACGGACCTCGCGACAGACAGTCGTGGTCACAACGGACCGTCATGGACTCCGTCGTCCCATACTTGTGCAATTTCTTCTGCTACTCTCTTCATTCCCCTCGACGGCAAGTATGACGGACCGTCATAGGCACAACGGTCCGTCGAGGGTCTTCGTTCCAAAACACTTCAACTATTGGAATTTGGGTACTAGGATCACTTCTCTGAACTTCATGACGAACCTGCAGGATAGACCGTCATAGACACGACGGACCGTCACAAGCTTCGTAACCCCACACTTGGTCAGACTTCCCCATCTTCCTTCAGCAGCTGCACTACGCTGCCACCTACGGACCGTCGCAAGCATGACGGACCATCATAAGCTCCGTAGGTGGTGTCTTCTACATTCTTCGCTCAAAATCTCCGCATTCAGCTTTGGACAGATTTCCTGCAAAACAAAGAGAAACTTATATAAAAATTAGCACAAAAAGAATTTTGGACACACTAAACTTAAGGAAAAAGTATAAATTATACCGTGAAACAATGGTATATCACTACACCATATTAATTAAATAATTAATTACATATTTAGGGTAATTGTGATACTATCGTTATCTTGGAAAAATACCATTTTACCCCTAGACCCTCAAACCTTAAGATTTCTCCTTTTTAAGTCTGGTAAAGACTCACCAGGAAAATCTTCATATTCTCGAGCCCTACATGGCTGGACACAACCTTTTCTAGACAACTAAATCCCCAGTTAGTTGCCTTGGTTGTCACAAGGGTTCAGAGGTCTGATTCTACGCGCATCAATTCGTGTGAACCCAGTCTAATCGTAGGCATTCTAGACACATTAAACATTACTTAGCATATCCATTTTTTTAGGATTGTTACATTTATGAAAAGTATTTTATATTTAATCTTAATTAATTGTGCAACTTAATTATAAAGAATTAAGTTATCATATCATGCATAATTAATTACAATTTTAATATCTAAAAATGTCTTTATGTGATCATTAACTTCAAAATTTTGTTCGATTAAAGGTGTTTGCCTAAACATTAATTAACTAAATTATAGATCACTAAGACATTTATTTTTTAAGTGATCCATAATATAATATATAATATCATTTAATTAAGATTGTTGTGGCTAAATATCAATCAAATAAATTATATGAGTTACTGAATATTAACTCAAAATTATAGACAAGATTTATTGTTGATTATTATGCAACAAAAAACAATCTGTCTTTTATTATTATAAAATATTTTTAAAAATTTCAAAACAAGATGTTGAATTTTAAGAACCATTTTGAGGGATTTTAGAGAATTCTGAAAACTCACAAAGCAGAGAAAATTTAACGGATCTGATGCAAAATCTAAGAACTACAGAGCAATGGTGCAGCGAAAATATACTTTGATCGACATACCTTCAACAATTTTTAGCGATATAGTTAGAGTCGTCTGTGTTTGTTTTCTAATCAGACAATTTTTCTTTTCGTTAGTGGGATAATGGGTCAATAAAGTTTGATAATGGACCCATATATTATAGACCATACCAACATTAACAAAATGCTAACAATATCGAGAAATATATAACTACACAATGAGTCACATTTATATCATTCATAGCAGTTTGTATGTTTATTTCATTCATGAATGATTACTTTCTCCGTTTTAAAGAGAATATGACTATTTAACTTGATATGGAGCAATAAAAAATAAAGTTTTTTTTTTCTATTTGTGTTCCTAAATTAAAAATTTTGTAAAATATATCAAAATGTTGTAATTTTTTGTCTTAAAAATACAACATAGAAAAAATAAAAATTACAATGTTGTGAAAATGAAAAGGAATCGTTTTCTGAAAGTACATTATTCAATTTTGAAGTGGAGGAAATATTTATTTAAAATCTTCATAATAGTTTTTCTCATTTAACTTTTAAATATTTTCACACTGAATTATTTTGAGTTACAATAGTTTTTAGATTGTTTTCAAATACTTTAAAATTTAAAGGAAAATAATATTTTCTTTTCATAAAAGTTAGACGGTGTTTGAATAGACTTAAAAGTTAATCGAATCTAATTTTAAGTTAGTTTTTCATTTCTGAAAGTGTTTGACAAATATAATAATACGATAAAATAAGTAAAAAAAATGACTTAAAAATAAGTTATGAAGTATTTGATAATGTTAAAAATAATTTAAAAGGACTTAAAATAACTAAAAAAATCAATCAAGATCTCCCCTACATTTTACTTTTGGACTTAAAGTTATTTAATTTTGACTTTGAATTCTTGACTCAAAAGCTATCTTTTTAGCCAAACCAACTCTTACAGCTCATCATCAAATTTCGAAATGTGTGGCATAAATTATATCTCAATATAAAAAATCAAAACGGATCATCTCAAAACCACACCCATGGATGAAAACACGACTATATATATATATAGCCGAAGAAGAATAGATGAGAACGAACGGTGAAGTAGACAATGTTTAAATCACAGCTCATGACGGCTCTTTTCATATTGTTCTTTTGTCTTTCTCCTATTTACGGGGATTTTGATTACATGCAACTCGTTTTAAACTTGGCCACCATCCTTTTGCTATCCAAGGGTACTTGCAAGAGAACATCGAACAATTTCACGATTCACGGTCTTTGGCCCGAGAAGAAGGGGTTTCGTCTGGAGTTCTGCTCCAGCGGTAAAGCGTATAAGAAATTTGAACTACAAGTACAACAATTTTTTTTCATAACTAAATTTTATATTTGATCTCAATTATATTTTTCAATTCTATTCATGATAGTCGTTTGCTAACTTTACAGGATCATATAGTCAATGATCTGGATCACCATTGGATTCAAATGAAGTTCACCGAACAAGATGCTAAACAAAAACAACCTCTCTGGAACCACGAATACACAAGACATGGAAGGTGTTGTTTCAATCTCTACGATCAGAACGCATATTTTTTACTAGCCATGCGCTTAAAAGATAAATTAGATCTTGTAAGAACTCTCAGAAATCATGGAATTATCCCAGGGACAAAGCATACATTTGATGAAATCAAAAGTGCTATTATGACCGTTACTAATCAAGTAGATCCTGATCTCAAGTGCGTCAAGTATACAAATGGAGTACAGGAATTAAATGAGATAGGCATATGTTATACCCCCTCGGCCGGTAGTTTTTATCCATGTCGTCAGAGTAATACATGCGATGAAACGGGTACGGCAATTTTATTTAGATAATGAATGACTTCCAATGACCAACTTTTCTTTTTAGTTTATGTATAGATAAACAAGATGCGTAACTACCCATTGAAGTAAATTCAATGTCAATTTACGAAAATCATTAATAAATTTATATCTTCTACTTTAGTCCACTGTAACCAATTTGTATTCCTTTTTTTTTTATAAAGAGTTGTATTACTTTTCTGGCTTATAACAGCACATCCTTAGTAAATATTACTCGTTTAAAATCATTGTAGCGGTTCCGAACGGCGGAATTTTTTTTTTTATGGTTGTGTTAAATGATATGCCGAACTAGATAAACCAACTAGTGATTCCCGAATGAATTACGAAAGCCAATGCTGGTAAGCGTAATACTTTGAAAACCCAAACTCATGATATAAAAAAAACAATTAAATTTGTTTTGTTGATTCTATGGGTGCCCTTAAAATTGACATCAATTTTTGATCAAATATTTCAAATACATTTTAGCATTTTAGATAGAGAAATTGCACAAGTTCGTTCTTGAAAATGACCGAAATCTTATACACACTTTAATTAAACTAAGAACTATTACTTTCTAAACTTATATTTTTTGTAATTTTGTACACTTGTTGTCATACGTGGCACATTTAATGACTCCACACAATTGAGATGTGTGACATATATTTTACGCCACGTAAGTAAAAAGAATTCATAAAATTACAAAAAATATAAGTTCGGAGAAAATATAACCTTAACTTAGTTAAGGTGCGTTTATGAGATTTTGGTTATAATCTAAAACTACGTGTGCATTTTCTCTAGGGATAATTTCTTCTTTTTCTATGGAGTTTTTTGCCCACCATTTTCTCTTGCTTAAGATCCTTCCATAGTGATAAGTGTTTTGAGAGTTATTTTAGAGTTTAATAGACATCTTTGAATGTCCGATTGATGAACTATTCTATTGTTAAATCTTGTAGGTTCAAATTACGTGTTTCAAAGTCCGATTTCACTAATAATTCTTTTCTTCTATATTAGACCTATTTTAGGTTTTTTCCCCCTGTTTTATCACTGACTTTTGTTTTCAGATTAACAAATTTTCAGTTGTACCACAATTTCTTAAACTTCGCTGGAAATTGTCCGAAGTTTAAGTTTAGATTTGTTTCTTCCTAACCACCCTCAGTCTATCTCAAATCCGAGCTCCATTTATGTTTTCCCTTTTTTTTATGCTTAGTTTTTGAGCTGAAGCTGAAGGTTGAATTTGATAAAGGTTTTCTTGAGTTGTGCTAGAAATTGTGCAAGGTCTGTTTGCCTTTCGGGAGAACGGGAATTTTAAATGGTTGGTGTATTATGTTGCTCAATTTATGAAATATGAACAGTTAATTTAATAAAGTTTTGATTTTTCGTTAGAATTTTGAGGTGTTCATCTTTCGGTAAAATATAGATGGAGTGGATTTGATTGGGTATGTTGCTCAATTTTTGAAATATGAACAGTTGATTTGTAATTAATTTTTTTTTTTTTTTTTTTGGAATTTTTGAGTTGTAGAACTTTTGATAAAATATAGATGTAGCGGATTTGATTGGGATGTAGATATTTTGGTAAAATATAGAATTTTTGAGTTGTAGAGACACACAGATATGGCTCTAGGCCCGACTATGTGGCTTTACCACAAATCAGGATCCCATTTTAATTTATTTATTTTCAAAATGAGTCTTCCCTTTTTCATGAAAAGTTATGATTTTTATGAGAAGTTGTCACTTTCATGAAGAGTTACAATTTTATACAAGTGTTGTAACTTTTTCATGTGGGTTTTGCAAAGGATTTAATCCTATGAGTTATATGAGTATTTCATAGCGTAGGATTCGTGCACCCACTCGCCAAACATGTATATTTAAGCATATTTTTACTAAAAGAGTTTGGAATTTTGATTTTCTTGATATGTACTCTTGAATTTGATGTTATTCTTGAATTGGGATGAGATTGAGAAGTTTATGAGATCATTACGTTGAATTATAAAGTTATTTGTAGTTATGTTATCGGGTACATTTGTTGGATATTTGTATCTACAATGACTTTGGGAAAAATAATCGAGTTTGGGCGAATTGGAGCTACAAAACAAAGAGGAAATTTAGTTGAAAAATATGGGAACTTGCTCTGCATTAGAGATAAGTTCCCCAGATTAAGAAAATATTGTTTCACATTGCGGAAAGTCACTGACTGTTCTGTCTCAAAATTTATTTTGGGATAAAAAAATAAAATACATCTCCATGTCGCAGACCTCTTCTCAGATAGTGATTTCTTGATCTTTACTCATTTTAGCTATCTAAAAAACACACTTAAGAATCATAAGATCTTTCCTACAACATGTCACGATACTTGAATCTATGATTCAGTTCAAGAAAAGATAAAAGTCAAGCTTAGACGTCAAGATAAGATCATTGAAGTTTTCAAAGTCTATCACAAATGTTTTAACTTTGTTCGAAGACTTATATTTTAAGTTAAGCAAATTGTAAAATATTGAGTTCATTTCTTTAAAAGTTATATGGGAACTAAGTACTCTCAAGAGTTTTAAATGTTTTGACATTTGAAAAAGAAAGGGAACATCGATTCCAAGAGAGATTTTAAGCTATGTTTTGAGTAATTATCTCAAACCAAATAAAAAAGCTTGTTTTTAAAAAATATATGAGCTGAGTACATTTTGAGAGTAGTATTGAGCACAGATATAAGTGGGGACACGAGTTTACATTTAATCTAGTTTCTACTTTTTACAATTCTTTATATATATTGTATGTGTTTTATTACTTTATATTGAGTTAACTTATTCATGAGTAGAGAAGTGCAATGGTAAGTGTTCCTTTCAAATTCATTTCAACAATACGTTGTTTTTAGCATTCCAACTCGCGTACTTGTACATTATATTATTGATGCCTAGTTTCTTGAATCGTCTTATGATGCAATATGCAGGTAACTAGGATCATCACCTAGTGAATCGTTTATTCAGTTGAACACTCTAGAGTCAGTTGGTGAGCCTCCTTGCATTACGGAGATCTCTTTTATATTGATTTCACTTCTTTAAATACTTTAATAGGATGTCGTGAGGTTTGTTCCGACATCCATATCAGTTCTTTAGAGGCTTCATTGACAGTGAGACAGTTAGTAGTTCAATTGTCTATACATTATCATTTGACATGTTAATACTTGAGTTGTCCTTTTGTCCAAGTTAAATGTTGACTTTTAGATATTCTATGTTTTTTTATCATTAGATTGAGCCTGACATGTGTTCGCTTTATCGCAAAAATGATTCTCGAGGGTCGCCCATACACAGGGTGTAGGCTATGGGCGGGACAAACTTGTCTTGACCGGGGAGCAACCCCAAGTCGCGAAACGGCATACTCGACCTCTCGAAGGTCTTCTATAAAACTCTTAGCATTTGTTCATTACATAAGTATGAAAAGTAGTGCGGAATTTAAATCTTTTCACAAATAAAGTCGATAAGAAAATCTCTTTTATAAAACATATGAAAACTAAGTGTCATCATAAGCAATAATAGACTCGAACATTAAGAATATGAAATTAGGGTCATGACCCTTACATCAATTCAAAACTTATTTTCTAATAAAAAATCTACAATGAAAAGAAAGTAGAAACATAGTCCATGTCCTCGAACATATGAGGAAATATCAATCTTGAGAGAAATCTACTTCCCAAGCTCTTAATCTATAAATCCTCACTGCCACCACCTACACTTGTAGACATATAAAAACATATTGAATTATCACATTTAATGCACTAAATATGGTGAACATGCAAGAAACCCATGCAAAAGGAACATTTTATTTGAAACATGCTTTTCATGCTATTTAGATAAAAATCTCATAAGACAAGTATAAGTATAAGGTAAGACCAACAATCATTAAGAAACACATTTATCCATTCCGACCCTCTTCCTAAGGTTATCTCAACACTTACTTAGGTAAGAGATGAAGTGATCGCCCATACAACCTCTTCAATACACACCAATTTTTACAAGTCTTAAAAGAAGAAACTAAAGAAACATAGACTATGTCCTCGAATATATGAGGACACACCAAATCATGGGAGAGTCAACTTCCCAAGCCTTAGCTCCTAATCTTCCACTTGCCTTCCACCTATACACATAGAATATAGAATAGTATAAGGTTAGTAGAAATATTGTACGAAGTATGCAATTACGCAAAATCAAGCAAAAGAGGACATTTTAGTTTAAACATACAATTCATGCTATTTTGATAAAAACCGTCATGAATAATGTTACAACCTATCATATTGATCAACATTTAATACATAAGGTAGAACTTCCATGCTTCTTAACATAAATCCATTAATACAATAAAACCCATTTATCTTTTAAACTCCTCCTATCAAATGTTGTCTTAAGGCTCCCCTAGGTAAGACATGAGGAGATAGCCCAAACAACCTCTTCAATACATTCCTATGTGATACTTAAAATTAAAAGGATAAGTGTACTTCATTTTATTTAACAAGTCAACATTCATTACAAAATACTCTAGAGGAAAATATATGCATCTAGGAACTTCACATAAGGATCATATTCCAAGATAAAGCCCAAGTTACACTTAGTGCAATATGAGAGTAGCATCCCATACTACTACTCCCACAATTAGTTCCCCTTGAGAATTCCCTTACACTAGGCATATCACATTCACCATATATGTATATTTTATATATAAGACAAAATATCAACATGCTTCTTTAACATTATACATAAGTCACATTACTCCATTTACGTCATATAATGACCCATTCATACATTTTCATATAAGGACCCACAAAGAATCCCTATAAATCTACTTGTGCAACAGATAGATAAAATCTCATTCGACCACCTACCCTAAGTAGTACAACCTTGAAAAGAGTTAGTTCATCACATACTTTTTTTTTTTTGGGGGGGGGGCTAGCTTTAACCGCCATAGACCATGAGACCTACACATTTAATCCTAGTACTAACCCATACCAGATGAGGGACCCCTCTTTTCCTAAGGTAGGTTCATACTATTTAGTGTTTACATGCATTTCTAATACCTATACCTATGTGGGTACATAGTTGAGGGATTAGGAGATTGCTATTAAGTAACTCTTTCTCTATTCACGAGGAACATTCATCTCAAGAGGTACATGGATACAATATCTCTACTCATCACTATAGGCTAAGAGATAACTATTTTGCACCACATCTCAACTAACGTAAAATCTTATCCCTGGAGGTCACTTTTGAACACCACATCTCCACTCAAGAAGGGTATCCAACCTTCAACCTATCTTAGAAAGCTCTTGGGAATAGTGAGATTTCTACTAAGCACTTCATCTCAACTCAGAGAGAATGTTCACCCCAAAATCCCAATTTTGATACTATAGGAATAGTATGAATTTTGTAGACACTTCATATCTACTCACGAAGAGTTCCCCCATTTCATTAATTACTTCATTCATACGTTCAAAGTGTGTGTGTAAGTACATGTGAGCACCCTTTTACATAATCACCACAATCCATAACATTGAATTCTGAACGTGCTCATACTATATCCATTATACTTCACACTCTATCATGCTTCACATATACATATACTTCATTTAGACATAACATCTTCAAGATACATATTTTCAACTTCCTAGAACACATTATGCATATACATCATAATTATCACCTTACTTCACATACTGTTGATACGCTCAAACTTACTTCTCAAATAAGAAGTAAAGCGGTCGCGTCAAGTAAATAACCCAACTAGTGAGGTTGGGATCGTTCCCACGAGGAAAATAGTTTAGACTTAACTTCAACTTGTTATTACTATTGTTCGGTTGATGACTTCCTTAGAAAGTAAAAGCATAAAAAGGGGGGTTTGTATTGCCTAATGAGTAAAAATAACTAATGAATTTGAAAGAGACACTTAACAACTTTTAATTTTGGGTTTTAATCAATTAATCAAAGAAACTAGGGTTTACGTGTTCCCCACATGTTCATAACTTGATAATTCTAACTATAACAATTCTTTCCTAGTATCTTGCATGCAAAGTGATAAGTTATATTTTCTAAATCCTTGGTCCGGCATCTAGAAAATCTCACTCCGCACCTTGGTCCGGCTACGTGTGTTGCTTTCCTAACCCTTATCTTTACCTCATAATTAGCAGCATCATATTCGATATTTTACTAAGTTATTACCTCGTACCAATAAATACTGGCCTATTAGATAGTATACACTAAATCTATTTAATAATTCTTTTCCTATTATTTACCTCCTTGGTCCGGCAAGTAGCATTAAGTCGAGTTCTAACGTTGATCATCCGTTAAAAAGACTTCTAAGAGAAAGAATTATTAATACATGCAAGACACTATTCTAGAATTGTTATTTTAGCTAGGGTTTATCTCATTATTTGCCTATGGTTCCCACAACCCTAGTTATGGAATTTAGTTACTCATAGCCAAAACACAATATTCATATATGTTAATCAGAATTCATGTACTTATTTCAATGAGAAAGAATAAAGTCCGAAAATTTGCTTGATTAATCACCAAAAATCACTTGTAAGAATCTCCAAAAATCAAACACTAATACACAAAGTCTAATAATGATGTCTAATCTAGCAGAGTCTAACCTCAAAAACGAGGTTTTTTGAACTATTTATAAAGAATAAAAACCTAAGTAAACAAGGATTGTAATTGCTGGAAATCTGCCAAAACGCGGCTGGGTCGACGGACCACGCGACGGACCGTCGTGGTCACAACGGACCGTCGTGGACTCCGTCGTCCCATACTTGGTGCAATTTCTTCTACTGCTTTCTTCATTCCCCTCGACGGCAAGTGTGACGGACCGTCATAGTCTCAACGGTCCGTCGAGGGTCTTCGTTTCAAAATACTTCAACTCTTGGAATCTGGGTACTGGGATCACTTCTCTGATCTTCACGACGAACCTGCTGGACGGACCGTCATGGCTATGACGGACCGTCACAAGCTTCGTAATCCCACACTTGGTCAGACTTCCCCATCTTCCTTCAGCATCTGCACTACGCTGCCACCTACGGACCGTCAGGCATGACGGACCGTCATAAGCTCCGTAGGTGGTCTCTTCTGCATTTTTCGCTCAAAATCTCCGCATTCAGCTCTGGACAGATTTCCTGCAAAACAAAGAGAAACTTATATCAAAATTAGCACAAAAAGGCTTTCGGACACACTAAACTTAGGAAAAAGTATTAATTATACCGTGAAACCACGGTATATCAACACCCTCAACTTAAATTCGTTGTTTGTCCTCAAGCGACGCACTATGACTCACTACACAATGTTTGTACAATAGTATTCATGTTTTATCCTTTGCAATCATTGGCTATCAATCCCGATTAATCTCATCAAATCTATGCATGCTATCACTATTAGGCTTGAATTTTGTGGGATTCGAACATGACACAAACTCACCATGCACTAACACCTATCCTCTTCAATTTCTCACCGAGGTGCTAACAATTCCGGTATTGAAACTTGTGTCCTCACTTCAAAACAAAATCCTCATTTTTCACACAATGATTTCAGTTTGAGTATAAGGATTAAGTTTCAACACTCGCTCTCAGAACAAAGTCACACTCATTCATACCTATTGCCATAAGCTTGCCCTTTTTCACTGCCTTAAGTTTGCTATACAACCCTTAGGATCACAATAGGACTTTCTTAGCTTGTAACATAGGCTCAGAGTCAGGTAGGGTATATTTAGGTATACTTAGTGACTTTTTTGTCCTCCTTGACATATCGACTAAACCTTCCACTTTCTATCACTTTATCTCGCCCAGTTTCTCCATTCTTTCATCTTGCTATTTTCCCTTCTTTCTTCATTTGTGTAAGTGACTCTTTTCCCCCTTTTTATTTGTTTTTTTTTTTACTTCTCTTTCAACGAGTTCTTGAGTCACTTTACTTTTGTTCTTTCTCTCCTTTTGTTCTTTCAACCCCACTTTCCAGAGCATTCCTTAAAACAGTCACCCTCAACACATGGCTTTTCCATGAGTCAAGGTACACAATACCCAAAGTTGGGTCAGGGCCATAATGAAGGTTGTCTATGCATTAGCCACCCTCACTTATGCTTTTAGCATAAGCTGAGGTGCACATGTCCAAGGAGGGACCAGGGCCAACATATTGTTCCAGAAAAGATCAGTTGGGGTGAAAAAGAAAGGTCTAATTTTAAGCTCAAATTATTTGGATCAAAGAAGGATAACTTTCATTTGGTTCTTTTATTTAGGCTAGAAATGGGCTATTTTGAATAAGGGCCTATGATCCTTTCCTAATTGTCTGTTACAGCTTACTTTTAACAGGACTAACCAGGCAAAAGATGTAACGTGCTGGTTCACAGAAAAATTAATCAGTCTTTTGGGGAAAAAAGAACACAGGCAAGAAAACCCCAAAAGAGGATAGTGAGTTGGGCTACTCGGACTTCACCCTAACACTCACTTTCCATTTACCCCACCCCCAACAAAAAAGCATGCAATTGTCCCCAATGCATAAAAATCTAATATTAGAGTGGTAGGTAAAGCAAACATGTGGCGCATAGAGCCGTCGATCAGCAATATGGTGGGTCCGGTTTCCCGGAACCACGTCCTCTGAAATCTCGACACCCTCAGTGGTGTCCTCAGCAGCAACCGCACCATCAGTAGTGCCTCTTGCTGTCTCTACAGTGTGGGAGCTAGACGCCCCAGCCGCTATCTGCGATGCTCTGATTTGGTGTGACTCCGCCTCAGCAAGTGAGGCTCTCCTCGCAGCCTCTATCTCTCGGCGCTCCTCTTCCTTGCTCGCGCCTCATCCTCTGCTCGACCCCTACGCCTCTTGGCACTCTCTGGAGGGGGAGGTGGTGGAATTTCAGAAGTAGTAAACAGGGCTGCCAATACTGTGTCCTCAGCAGGATCGACAGAAGGGTTCTCAGAATCCGGCCCCCTCGCCGCTAGTATCGTGGCGATGTCTGCACGAAGACTGTCGACTGCAGTCTGAAGATTCGACACATCTACCGGAGGGGTAGGTCGAGCTAACACTCTCAACTCAAAGGCATCTAGGCGCTGGTTAACCTCAGCAATCTTCCGTTGCATCATCCTCTCTGTACGCGCTTCCGATTCAGTAATAGACTTCTGCATCCATGGCTGGATATGATGCAGAAGAGTGGCCATTTGTGCCTCCAGTTTTTGGACCCAAGCAAGCGGAGCCAGAGCAACGGTAGTGGGGCTTGGTGTGAGAGGAGCTCGGGGCTGTGCTACTACCCGGTATAGACTCGACGGGTACCGGGGTAGTGTCAGTGGATGCCTGTGTAGCTGTGCGGGCTTGGGCAACCGTATCCACAAGATCATCAGCAAGAGGGGGCAGCTCTGGATAGGGCCCTCTGCGTGGAGCCAACTCATTGACCTCGTCTCTGATAAGGCCGATGTCAACGGTGCCCTGCGGGGTCATTTACTGATCTATGTGCCATATGGTCACACCTGAAGACCTGCAAAGGGCAAAGATCATACACGGGAAGGGGTAGGTAGTAGTGACCTTGAATTCCCTCTTGTGCATGACTGCCTGGAGAAGCCATGCGAAGTCCACCTCGAAGCAGGCTATCATCGCCGCCATCAACACTGCTCGATCCCAGGTGATGATGTTATAAGCAGCTGTGGGGGAAAGGTAGTGACGGAGGAGTAGCCACAAGAACTTTGCGACGAACGTGAGGTTGGCCTTCTTGATGGCCCCCTTCGGCTCAGTGACTCAATCGGCACCCTCTCTGTCGACTGATAGGTGCAGGGCCATCCACCTCTTGGTGGTCTCTCTCAGTGCCTGCTCAAGCAAGAACTGTCCATCCTTTACTATCTGCCAGCGGTAGTCAAACACGGCAGTGATGGGGGTCCGCGTAGCATTTGCACTCTCGCCGTATAAGAACCAGTGGATAGCTGGCAGGGAAATGTCAACTGCACGCCCGGACTCGAACTGCTCCAGTGGGGCCTGTTTAGCGGGAGCAGCCCGCCTATCGATCTGTGATAGGAGAGTCGCTACGTAGGATGCGTAGAACTCTCGGACCACTTCCTCACTGTATCGTCCCAACAACGGACGGGTCTGTCCACTCTAAGCGATGCCTGGTGAATAGGTTGTGGATCTCCGGCATCGATGGGAGACTCCCTGTAAGTACCCGCCGCTCCAAGGTGAGTGTCCGAGTCATTACTCCTTTATATGTCAGGAATTTGGCGTCGGAGTAAACTTGAAACTGGCCTTCGACACACCACCGGTTTGGCTGGTTAGAGGCTGGGGGTGGGGACCTGGGCTGGTGCGCCGGATGTAGAGTCTGAACTGTCAGCCTCATCAGACGAGGCCGACGCTGCAGCAGTGGCGGGTGCGGGAACCTCAGTAGAGCCTGAAGCTTCCTCGGACCATGATACTCCTAAGGAGCCAGACGCTCCTTCCTCATTTGTGGCTGACCCAGAGGGGTGTGCCGGTCAGTGTGCGCTCTCATCAGACTGGGAGGCAGTGACTACGCCGGATGCCACCGTCTTGGGTGTGGCTCTGGGGCACGTGCAGCACAGGAAGGTGCGGAAGTGCCTTGGGGGCACATATTCAGGGTCCCGCTCATCATCAGAGCCGATGATCAAGCGTGCAGACGGAGCGACAGACTTAGATCGCCCGCGTGCGTAGTGCGGTCTTGCTTGGGTGCCATAGTAGATAGTACCTGTAAAGGATCAATATTAGTATGAGTAGTGGCAAACAAGACAGGCAAGCCCATACGACATAAAACATTGAAAATAGTGTGTTGTGATATTGAAACTGTATCACACGACGGGCCAGATGACGGCTCGTCGTGGCTATGACGGACCGTCATGAGGTCCGTCGTGTTGTACTTAGTCTATGTATATATAAAGAACCCTGAAAGAGCGGGTCTCTGACCATCATGACGGGTCGAGCAGGACGGACCGTCGTTGCTACGACGGTCCGTCGTAAGAGTCCGTCGTAGTAGAACACTTAGAAAATGTTGGAGAGACCCTTATCAGAGGGGTCTCTGACCCTAATGACGGTCGAGAAGGACGGACCGTCGTTGGTACGACGGTCCGTCGTAAGAGTCCGTCGTAGGACACTAAGAAATGTTGGGAGACCCTTAGCAGAGGGGTCTCTGACCGGTATGACGGTCATGCAGGACGGACCGTTGTGGGGTACGACGGTCCGTCACAAGTGTCCGCTAAAGGACACTTGGAAAAAAAATGGAGACCCTAGGAGAGGGGTCTCTGACGGTACGACGGTCATGCAGGACGGACCGTCGTGGGTACGACGGTCCATCACAAGTGTCCGTTGGAGGACACTTGGAAAAAAAATTGAGACCCTTAGGAGAGGGTCTCTGACGTACATGATGGTCATGCAGGACGGACCGTCGCGAGTACGACGATCCGTCACATGTGTCCTATAGGACAGGGGTGCTAGGGCTTGTGCAACGGACCCTACGACGGACCGTCGTCGGGGTCTCGTTCTGAATGACAGAGACAGAACTATATGTACCCTAAGCAACCCCGATGAACCCACATGGTCTTGTAGTGTTGTGGACCTATATGTGTCTATTCCAACTACCTAGGAAACTATTAATGTGAAATCACCTATGTCTAGGGTTGTTAACATGGCAAATTCAAACATTTTGAGCCTAGGTTTAGACAAAATCATATAAAGGAAACAAGGTACGACTAAGAACTAAGCTAATACTAACTAATAAACAAAAATACAAGATAAATGAGTATAAATTAGAGACACATACCTTGGAAATGTAGAAAAAGCAAATGGAGAATGATTCAGTGGCAAGGTAGACACCTACAGCAGCACACACCGACTAGTAGATGATAATTATAAGGCTTAGGAGGATTTTGGGGGGGGCAATGATCAGTGGGGGGAAGTGTGGAAGTTGAATGAAAAGAGAGGGAGATGAGAGGAATAAGGAAGTAATGGGGGGAAATATGGAGGGGTGGGGAGTATAAAACGGTCAGATTTTGAAAAGGGTCCACCGGTCGGGTCGGGTAGAATTCATTAATCCGCGACAGTTCCCCGACGACGGTCCGTCGCAGATGTGACGACCCGTCGTGGGTTCCGTCGTGTGTGCCCTAATTTCAACGTAGCAGAAAAAAAAGTACCTGGACAACGGATGCATACGACGGTCCGCGCATGGCAACCGGTCCGTCGATGTATCCGTCAGTGGCTGCTGCGGAGTAGTTTTCTGCAGAATTTCCTGGTGATGTGCCTGCAAATTTAAAAACCATTAATAGAAAAATGCTACCATTATTAAAAAGACGATAAGTATTGGGTTGCCTCCAACAAGCGCCTATTTAATGTCGCGGCACGACTGGGGCCACTTGATTACTCAGACTTCATCAAGATGGTATGCCTCGATTACTTCATTCGCCGATTCAGCATGCCCAAGATAGATTTTATGCTTTGTCCATTCACCTTGAACCGCACACCCTCCTTAGTTTCCAACTCAACTGCTCCATGAGGGAATAGTTGGGTAACCGTGTAAGGACCAGTCCATTTGGACTTGAGTTTGCCTGGAAACAAGCGCAATCTGGAATTGAATAAAAGCACCAAATCCCCGACCATGAACTCTCGTTTTTCAATTTTGTTGTCATGATACTTCTTCATCTTTTCTTTGTATAGGGCTGAGCTTTCATAGGCTTTCAAGCGAAATTCATCAAGTTCATTCAACCCATTTAACCGTTGCTCTGCAGCTTCGCTCCAATCCATTTGTAACTTCTTCATAGCCCACATGGCTTTATGCTCTAACTCAACCGGAAGATGACAAGCTTTCCCATATACAAGTTGGTATGGAGACATACCTATGGAGTCTTATATGCTGTCCGGTAGGCCCAAAGAGCATCATCAAGCCTCCTTGACCAATCCGTTCTACTAGCATTCACTGTTTTGGACAATATCTGTTTGATCTCCCGATTCGATACTTCAACTTGCCCACTAGTTTGAGGGTGGTAAGGAGTGGCCACATTATGGCGAACCCCGTATTTCTCCAATAACCCCTTGAACAATCTGTTGCAGAAGTGGGAGCCCCCATCACTAATAATGGCCCTTGGGTGCCAAAACGGGAGAGAATTATTCTTTTTCAAGAATGCAGTGACACTCTTCCTTCATTGTTGCGAGGGCTATGGCTTCGACCCATTTAGATACATAATCAACTGCTACTAGAATGTACTTATCCCATGAGAACTCACGAAAGGGCCCATAAAGTCAATACCAAAAACATCAAATAACTCAATCACAAGAATGGGGTTTAGAGGGAGCTCTTGCTTTCTTGAAATACCACCATCTCGTTGACATTTGTCACATGCTTTAGCAAACCCATGAGCATCTTGATGAAGAGTTGGCCAATAGTAACCACATTGCAATATCTTGTGAGCGGTTCGGATACCACTGTGATGTCCGCCAACAGGTGAAGAATGGCATGCCTCCAACACACTCAACATTTCACATTCTGGCACACAACGCCGAATAAGCCCGTCGGCACAACTCCTATACAAGTATGGTTCATCCCAAAAGAACTTCTTCACATCGTACATGAACTTTTTCCTTGATGAAAGGACAAGTCTGATGGAACAATATCACTAGCCAGATAGTTCGCAAAATCTGCGAACCATGGAATCAAGTCTTGTGAAGCAGCCAATACATGTTCATCGGGGAAGTATCATCAATGTCAGTCTTATCCCCTAATCTCTCATAGCTTCATCCTCTAGACGAGACAAATGATCAGCAACTTGATTTTCAGTCCCTTTTCTATCCAGCACTTCAAAGTCAATTCTTGCAGCAGTAATACCCAACGAATCAGCCTAGGTTTCGCATCCTTCTTCGCCATCAAATATCTCAATGCTGAATGGTCAGTATGCACTATAACTCTAGTACCTAGCAAATAGGAGCGAAATTTCTCAAAAGCAAAGACTACTGCAAGGAGTTCTTGCTCAGTCACTGTGTAGTTCTTCAGGCTTCATTTAGGGCTTTACTAGCATAGTAAATTGGGTGAAGGATTTTGTTTCTTCTCTGTCCCAATACTACACCAAGAGCCACCCCACTAGCATCGCACATACCTCAAATGGACTGTTCCAATCCGGAGAAATAATGATAGGTGCAGACACTAACTTTTCTTTTAGCTCACCGAATGCTTTAAGACAGGATTCATCAAAACAAAATTTACATTCTTTCTCCAGCAATTTACACAATGGGTGTGCAATCTTTGAAAAGTCTTTGATGAATCTCGGTATAAAAACCTGCATGCCCAAGAAAGCTTCTCACACCTTTCACAGAGATCGGCGGGGGAAGTCTCTCGATTACCTCGACTTTAGCTCGATCAACCTCTATGCCCTTTTCTGAAATGCGATGACCCAACACAATACCTTTTTCACCATGAAATGACACTTTTCCCAGTTTAGTACTAAATTGCAGTCTTCACATCTCTTAAGGACCTCAGATAAATTGGACAAACACCGCTCGAATGAATCACCAACCACAGAAAAATCATCCATAAAAACTTTTATAGTATCCTCCACCATGTCAGAAAATATTGACATCATACATCTCTGAAAGGTTGCGGGTGCATTGCACAACCCAAACGGCATTCTTTTGAACGCAAAGGTCCCATATGGACAAGTGAAAGTTGTTTTCTCTTGATCTTTGGTGCAATAGCAATCTGATTATACCCGAATACCCATCAAGAAAACAATACCACCCTTTTCCGGCAAGTCTATCCAACATCTGATCCATGAAGGGCATAGGAAAATGGTCTTTTTCAGTCCATGAGTTCAGTTTACGGTAATCCATACACACCCTCCATCCAGTAACCGGTCTCATTGGAACAAGTTCATTCTTTTCATTGGGGACCACAGTCATTCCCCCTTTCTTAGGTACACACTGAATACATCGGCGATTGGATATATTACTCCGGCATCCAACCACTTGATGATTTCCTTCTTCACAACCTCTTGCATAGGAGGGTTCAAGCGTCTCTGGTGCTCAACGCTCGGCTTATGATCAGGCATGAGTTGGATTTTATGAGAGCAAATACCGGGAGGGATCCCAATAATGTCCGCAATAGTCCACCCAATAGCTCTTTTGACCTTTTTAGTACTTCACAAAACTCTGAACCTGTTGTGCATCCAAGTCTGATGCAATGATTACCGGCAAAGTGTCACCCTTTCCTAAGAATTCATACCTGAGATGAGGTGGGAGAGCTTTAGCTTCTAATTTTGGAGCTTCCTCTATAGATGGTTTCGCGGGTGGGGACTCGCGATTCTTCATATCAAGCTCAAATTTCTTTGGTTTAAACCGAACATCACCTCGGTCAAGAGCAGCGACTAATGACTCATACTCTTCAATGCAATCGCTATCAAAGTTCATTATCACTGCCGCTAATGCTTCGACACCTAGACGTTCTTCTATTTGTGTCTCAAATGTCTCACCCATGTTGTAGGATATAGCAGATGCCGATTGGAGCTCACCACTCTGCCTCATGGACCTACAAAAATTAAAGGTCACTTCCTCATTGTTCAACCGAAATTTCATCTGCCCCTTTTCCATGTCTACTAAGGCTCTTCCCGTAGCAAGGAATGGCCTCCCAAGAATAATGGGCACTTCAAAATCGACTTCGCAATCAAGAATAACAAAATCTGTGGAAAATATGAACGACTCCACTTTTACTAACACATCGTGGAGTATCCCTATGAGCCGTTTACTGTTCGATCAGCCATCAGTAGCCGCATCGCAGTGGGCTTTGGGTCACCCAAACCCAACTTCTTGTAAATCGAGAGGGGCATGAGATTTATGCTTGCCCCAGATCACATAATGCTTTCGCAAAATGTAATAGCCCGATTGTACAAGGAATAGTGAACGCACCCGGATCTTCTTTCTTTGGACCAGAGATCTTGTAGCAATAGCACTACAATGCTGCATTCTATCATCATCCTCAAAAGTAACCGATCTTTTCTTTGTGACCAGATCTTTCATAAACTTGGCGTAACCGGGCATTGTTCTAAAGCTTCTACCAAAGGGACATTGATAGAAAGTTGCTTCAACATTGTTATAAAACGCCGATATTTGCCATCCTCGGTCTTTTTCACTAATCTTTGAGGAAATGGGGGTGGTGGCCTAGGCATAGGAATTACCTTTTGGCACTTCAGCATCTTTCTCAGTCTCATCCTCTAATTCAGCATCAACATCTACCACCTTATCAGTATCTTTTGTAACCTTATTCTCATTAGATGGCATAGGTGGGTCAATGGTTTGCTTGCCACCGCGAGTTAGTAATTGCCATACAATGTCCATCATTTTTTGGATTTTGGACAGTGTTGCTAGGAAGAGTGCCCGGTTGCCGTGTGTTCACAGTTGCAGATAATTGGGCCAATTGTAACTCAAGTTGCTTAATCGATATTGCATGTGTATCAACTTTTTGCCCAATACCTGCTAAATCATTCCTCAACTCTTTATTGTGCTCATCACTAGCATCGAACCTCCTCATCATCTTATGCAACATATCCTCAACTCGCGACATACTACCTCCACCATCCCTAGGAGTAACTTCACGATTTTGAGGAGGAACATAGGGTCCATTCCTGTCGTTTCTGTTACCATAGCTACCCCTGTTGAAGTTGTTGTCGCGATTGTAGTTTCCATCTCAGACATAATGACCCTCACGATTGTAGTTACCATAGTTCTGACCTTGGTTCCCTTGACCTTGGCGCCAATTTTCCTGATTAGAGCCTTGGTCACTTGGTCATTTACTGCATAGGAATCCTCCTCATAATAACACTCATCATTTGGAGGTGGTGGTTTAGCCAAGTAGTTGACTGCATTAATCTTTTATGCACCCCCAGTGACATGTTTTAGTACCAACCCAAGCTAGTTCTCATCTGAGCCATTTCTTCACGAATATCATCTGTTGCTGGGTTGTGAGTGGACTGCACTGTGAAGGTGTTTCTCTCCTGTATCGGACTTCCTAGTACTCCAAGCTTTGTTGATACGGGAGATTTTCTCTAATTTCTCAGCAATCTCAGCATAAGGGCATTCTCCATAAGATCCACCTGCTATAGTGTCCAACACCGCTTTATTGTTATCATCCTGTCCCCGATAGAAGTATCCTTCAGTGACTCATCATAAATACGGGTGATTTGGACAACTTCTCAAGAATGAGGTGAATCTATCCCAAGAACTACTAACTGACTCTCCTGGTAGTGCCAAAAGTTGTTCACCCTATCTTTGTGGTTTAATTTCTTGGAGACCGGATAGTAGCGTGCTAAGAAGACATCCCGTAGTTGGTTCCATGTGAAGATGGAGTTGTATGGGAGCTCAGTGAACCACATAGCAGCCTCTCCCGTCAGTGAGAGAGGAAACACTCTGAGACCTATTACATCTAGATCCAAATCAGGCCTCCCCACAAACTTTTACACACTGCCCTTACCTTAGCTATATGGGCATGTGGATCCTCAGAAGGTAGCCCTGAAAACAAACCTTTGGCAGTGAGCATTTGCATCAGGCTACTACTCACCACAAAAGTGTGGCCTGTGGGTAGAGGGGGCAAGACAAGTGGCCCATCCGAGTCTGCGATGTTATCATACCCTCTGTAGTATGCTTGGGGCCGTGGGGAACGAGATTTGTCCCCTCTGTTGATGTTCACCCGAAGGCGGGTAACATCTGACCATGAACATCCACTGGATCAGGGATGTTCTGGTTTGGATCCTAATTATTTATTCCCAAGTTTCGATTCATGTTGCACAGTGTACGCTCTAACTCACGATCGTACGGAAACAATGGTTCTCTTCCTCTCCGTTCATTTAGCATACAAGGAGGATAGTTCTGAAAGGAAATCAAAAACAATAAAAAAAAGTAAAATCAAGAAAATATCAACTAAACTATAGTAATAAGTTCAAGTTAATCTAAAGCTAAATTCCCCGGCAGCGGCGCCAAAATTTGATACGCTCAAACTTACTTCTCAAATGAGAAGTAAAGCGGTCGCGTCAAGTAAATAATCCAACTAGTGGGGGGATCGTTCCCACGAGGAAAATAGTCTAGACTTAACTTCAACTTGTTTTACTATTGTTCGGTTGATGACTTCCTTGGAAAGTAAAAGCATAAAAAGGGGGGTTTGTATGCCTAATGAGTAAAAATAATTAACGAATTGAAAGAGACACTTAACAGCTTTAAATTTTGGGTTTTAATCAATTAATCAAAGTAACTAGGGTTACGTGTTCCCCACAGGTTCATAACTGATAATTCTAACTATAACAATTCTTTCCTACTATCTTGCATGCAAAGTGATAAGTTATAATTTCTAAATCCTTGGTCCATAATCTAGAAAATATCACTCCGCACCTTGGTCCGGCTACGTGTTTGCTTTCCTAACCCTTATCTTTACCTCATATTAAGCATCGTATTCGATATTTGACTAAGTTATTACCTCGTACCAATCAATACTAGCCTATTAGATAGTACACTAAATCTATGTTAATAATTCTTTTCCTATTATCTACCTCCTTGGTTCGGCAAGTAGCATTAAGGCGAGTTCTAACGTTCATCATCCGTTAAAAAGACTTCTAAGCGAAAGAATTATTAATACATGCAAGACACTATTCTAGAATTGTTATTTTAGCTAGGGGTTATCTCATTATTTTCCTATGGTTCCCACAACCCTATTTATGTAATTTAGTTACTCATAGTATAAACACAATATTCAAAAATGTTATATCAGAATTCATGTACTTACTTCAATGAGAAAGAATAAAGTCCAAAAATTTGCTTGATTAATCATCAAAAATCACTTGTAAGAATCTCCAAAAATCAAACATTAATACACAAAGTCTAATAATATGCTGTCTAATCTAGCAGAGTCTAACCTAAAAAACGAGGTTTTTCGAACTATTTATAAAAAATAAAAAAAAACCTTAGTAAACAAGGATTCTAATTGCTGGAATCTGCCAAAACGCGGCTGGGTCGACAGGACCACGCGACGGACCGTCGTGGTCACAACGGACCGTCGTGGACTCCGTCGTCCCATACTTGGTGCATTTTCTTCTGCTGCTTTCTTCATTCCCCTCGACGGCAAGTGTGACGGACCATCATAGGCTCAACGGTCCGTCGAGGGTCTTCGTTTCAAAATACTTCAACTCTTGGAATCTGGGTACTGGGATCACTTCTCTGATCTTCACGACGAACCTGCAAGACGGACCGTCATGGCCATGACGGACCGTCACAAGCTTCGTAATCCCACACTGGGGAAGAAGTTCCACTGGTAATATATGGATACATTTGGTGACTTGTTCCCTCCTTGACATAACAGCTAAGCGTCCTACCTCTTTCATTGTCTAATATGCCCTATTCTTTCTTTTATTTTATTCTTTGCCTTGTTTTCTCATTTCTTTCTCCTTTTGTGCAAATGACTCTTCTCTAATTTTTTTTTTCAAATTCTCCACTAGATTTTCAATTTGATTAGTCACCCTTTTTTAATTTTCTTTCTTTTTCCTTCACATTAATTCTTTGACCCCACTTCTCGGGAGCATTACTTATAATAGCCATCCTCAAACTCTGGATTTAAATTATTCAAGGTACCACATACCCAGATTCGGCAGGGCCAAGACGAGATTGGGTTCGAATTAGCCACCCTAACATATTATTTGAGTTAAGTGAGGGTACACATGGCCAAAAAGAGGGACTAGAGAAAAAACTTATACACAGAAAACACAGGTGGGAGTTAGGGGTAGAGTGAAAAGAACGGTCCATTGTAATCTCAAATAATTGATAAAAAAAAGGGATTAATTTCATTTTGTTTTCTTTCATTTAGGCTAAATATGTGGCTAATAGAACAAGGGCCTATGATTCATTCCTAATTTCTAACACAGATTACTTTTGTACGACTAAATGGGAAAGTTCTAACTAGGTACCAATAATGGGCTATTCAAATTTCCTCACACTATGTTAAACACCTCATTACCCTACCAGATTTACGGACACCTAATTAGAGTGTTATTGAGGGTCATGCAATGATGGTGTATTCATTATGTCATGCTTAGAGACAACATATTCAACATTCACTATGCCAATCATGCAAGCATTTCTCTTAGAACAGTATATAATTATATTTAGACATCATGCTTCAGATTTAATATCATACTTTGTACAAGATACTAAACATCCCAGTTCTGATGTAAATTAAACTAGTTCTTGGGCAAAAGAACATAGGCAAGAAAACCACAAGAGAGGATTGTGAGTTGGGATACTCAGACTTCACCCTACCACTCACATTCCATTTACCCCACCCCAACAAGAAAGCATGCAATTGTCTCCAATGCATAATAAATATAAAACAAGGTGGTAGGTGAAGCAAACCTGAGATGCATACCGTTGATGATCAACAAGATGGCGAGTCCGGTTCCCAAGAACCCTCTACATCAGTAGTAGGGAAACCATTAGTTGTGGCAACAACAATGCCTTCAATCTCAGTGGTGCTTCTCTAAACATTATCAAGCCTGGAGCTAGACGCCCCTACATCTAACTCACAAGCCCTCATCTGTCGGGCCACCTCATCTACCAAAGAATCTCTCATCGCGTCCTCCATGTAATTTCTCTCCTTCTTCCTAACCCGAGCCTCCTCAGTCTCTGGACCGATGCCTCTTGGTATGCTAATGTGGCAATGGCGGTGGTGTAGTAGAGGTAGTGAACAGTGCAACAAGAACTATATCCTCAGCAGTTTCCGTAGGTTTGGCCTCAGAATCGGGCACCCGCACATCCAAAATGGCATCCACATCGGCCCTCAGAATCGCTAGAGCAGCCTTGAGAGTCTTCAAATCAATACTGGGGGCTGGCTATGCGAGGACTCTCAACTCAAACGCATTGAGGCGCTGGTGGACGCTAGAATCTTTTTCTCTGTCTTCTAGGCAATCCAATTTTCAATCCGATCTTCATCCTCGACAATGGAATTCCTCATCCAAGGCTAGATATGATGCCGCAATTTATCCATCCAGGCCTGAGCTTGTGGGACCCTAGCAATCAGGACCAGTGTTGCTGATGGTGTAGATCAGGAGGAAACTCGGGCTCCACTAGTGCTCGGGGCGGACTCAATCATGGTGGTTTTGGTAGGATCGGAAGAAGCATGATCATTTCTTCGGCTTGCTCTAACCGTATCTGCGAGGTTCTCACCCAATAGGTGTACCTCTACTCGGGGCCCCCTATTGGTGCTCCCTCATTGTCCTTTTTCCTGATGAGACCGATGTCCACTGTCCCAGAAGGAGTCCGGATAAACATCAATGTGCCAAATGCGTTTTCAAACAGCCCTACACAACTAAAAAATCATACGGGGAAAGCGTAAAGTGGTAAGTTATGGTGGGCTGGTAAATGGTTCGGGCCTTAAAATACCTCTCATGGATGACTGCCAGCAACAGCCTCGGTTAACCTCAAACCCCGCAACCAAGACTAGTCTCTCCCATGTAAGTATGTTGTCAGAAGATGTGGAGGATAGGCGGTGGCGAACCAAGAGCCAGATGAACTTGGCAAAAAATTTGAGGTTGTCCTTCATGATAAGGACGTTGGGGCCAACATTAAGTCGGAACCCTCACAATCTATAGAGAGGTGCTAGGGAATCCACCTCTTGTGATCTCTCTCACGTCTTTGTTGCGCTGGAAATGGCCCTGCTTAATAAAATTCCACCGTAATCAAAATGGAGGTGAGGGGGACCCTGTTGGCATCAGTATCAACACCGTATAAGAAATGGCGAATGGTGGGGAAAAGAGATGTCCACCGGCGTTCACGGACTCAAAACATAGGTAAGTGGTGACTGTTTGGCGGGATTAGACGGCCTATCCAAACAAGCCCTAATAGTCGCTATGTAAGAAGCGTAGAAATCTCGCATCAACTCCCACTGTAGCATCCCACGCTCCTAGCCATCCACATTAGATGATGTAGGGTGAAGGGTGTCATGTATATTAGGGAAAATGTGTAGACTCCTGTAAGAACCCGCCTCTGAACTGTCAAAGTCCGGAGTCATGACACCCTTATCATTGAGCATCTTGGCGTCTCTGTATATCTGGTTGTTGTCCCTATCGCACCACTGGTTAGGCTGATTACCAACCGGTGAAGGATCCTCATTTCGGGGTGACAGAGCATCCTTCGAACTCTGGACCTCATCAGACGAGGTAGGGTGGTCCGGTGTGTATCCGAAAACAGTGGCACCCTCTGAACCAAAAACCGGGGCAGTGGATTTATTCGACCCTGTAGGGTGGGATGACTCAGCATCGGAAGCCTCCTCAAAGCCAGACGCTACTTCAGTACCGAGGCAGACCTAGAGGGTTTGTGCGGTCAGTGTGCGTCCTCATCAGAATGAGAGGCAGTGACTACGGACTGGAGCACCTCTTGGGGGTGCCTGAAGTGGTCACTAGCAGCGTGTTTCGGTTGTCTTAAGTTCTTGGTGGCACGAATTTGGGATCACACTCATCGTCTGATAATCAATAACCATTTGGCGTGAAGGTGCCATGGAATTGGGACCGTCCTCTAGAATAGACTAAATCAGGGATGGGGGCCATTGGTACCTCCAAGGGAGAGTTTTAGATTCATTGTAGTCATCCTATACACACAAAAGAAGAATAAACCAAATCTGGAACAAAAACGCACAAGTGAAGTGACAGAGAACTATTAAGCTGAACGTGGGCATTATAGATGGTCCATGATGAATCGACGGTGTATCGATAGGGTCCTTCGATGTACAAATAGCACATTTTAGAAGCTACAAGTCCACAGTACTTGCAGTAGAAACGATGGACGTGCAAAATAGCCCATCCATGAAATGACAGACCGTAGCCACTTCCGTCATTGGACACTAGAAAAATTCAGAAGCAGCAGAAATCAGGGTTTCAGTTAGGAACGACGGGACGTTCAGAATGGCACGTCGATCAATCGACGGGAACCTAGTCCACTTCCGTCGTCCCAGAGTTCGAAAAATATGGGGTGGTACTATTAATGGACCCCAGTGATGGTCCACTATTGGCTGACGGTCCGTAGACGGGGGTCTCATACTATCGGTCAGAGACGGATTTATGAGCCATACTTGGCACCCCCTCAAAGGACAATTCCAAGCATATCAAGAGACATCATCTCTAAATAGCAAACAACTAAACTATTTTGTCATTTCTAGGGCTTTGATTATTCTAAATTTGATCCTAGATTCTAAGTGACTATCAATCCCTAAGTCAGAAAAACACAACGCACACAACATTCAAGGTTCATTTAAACTGTAGCACCCATAACCATTCACTTTCCATCATTCTAAGGGACCAAAGACCCAATTTTAACAAGTTAATCATGCAATTTTTTTCCCTAAGTCAAGACCCACATACAATTTCATCGTTTTCGCATCCAAAGAATAAGAATTCATTGAGCGGATGAGAATGGCATACATGTACGCTTTAGTTGAGTGAATGTGAGGATTAACTTTGTGACAAGAAACCACTGAGACCGCCTTCGAACACCAATTGTGAAATTGGTAGAGAGGGATAAGGAATAAGTATAGAAGAAATTTTGGAGATTGTGGAGATCAATGAGGGATGAAAGATCAGAGAGAAATTATGGTGGTGGTTAGTTAGAGGGAGTGGGGGAGTAAATAAATAAGGGGAGAGCAATTGTTGGGAAGAATTTGAAAAAGTGGGGTGGGTAACTTAAGGGTGTTTTTTTAAATAGTGGCCGGTCGGGTCGGGTCATCGGTTCTGGGGAACTAATGATTCCCGTCGCTGGAACGTAAGTCAATCGATTGTCGTCGTAACTATTCCGTCGAATTCTCCCTAAACTATACAAAATTGAAAATCATACCTAGGGTCCAGGGACGCCATCGACAATCAGCGATTAGACGATGGCCCGTCGATTGGTCCATGGATCAGTGCACCAGACTAATTACTGTACATTTCCTATGATTGGTCCCTGCACATTGAGCACCCAATAAGCCATTTGTTTTTGTATTTTCTGGACACTTTTTAGACACGGGACCCTAGTACTACTCTCCAGCCAACAATTTCAAAGAAATAAAAAGAAAATCCACATATGACTTTAAGTAAAAAGCAAAAAAAATTGCAACTATTCCTATAAAGACAAGAAAAACCTAATGTTGGCTAGAGGATACATATTGGGTTTCTGCCGATTAGCACTTGGTTTAACGTCGCAGCACCAGCACACAATCTTGAGGTCTCAGAATTCATAAAGATGGTATGAATTAAACACATAGATTTGGGAACCACATTTGCATTTCAGCATGCCCGAGGTAGATTTTGATTCTTTGCCCATTGACCTTGAACCTTGCACCCTCCTTGTTCTCCAACTCAACCACAACATGAGGGAAACACTTGACTGATCAAGAATGGACCAGTCCATTTGACTGAGTTTGCACGGTGAAGACAAGCGCAACCTAGAGTTGAAGAAAAGCACCAAATCCCCAACCGCAAATTTGCTCCTTTTCAATATGTTGTAATGGTACTTCTTCATATGTTCTTTGTAAAGGGCTGAACTTTTATATGCCTTTAAGCGATCTCATTAAGCTCATTACCCATTTACTTAATCTTGGTTCCGCTGCTTCATTCCAATCCAATCTTCAGTAGTTTCTCATTGCCCAAATGGACTTATGCTCTAACTCAACCGTCAAGTGACAAGCCTTACCATATACAAGTTGGTATGGAGACATACCTATGGGATTCTTGTATGTTGTTCGGTAGGCCCAAAGTACACCATCAAGCTTCTTGACCAATTCGTTCTACTAGTATTCATCTTTTATGCCAGAATTTTCTTGATTTCTCTTTTTGATACCTCAAGTTTCTCACTAGTCTGAGGATGGTAAGGAGTGGCTACATTGTAGCGAACCCCATATTTCTCAAACAACCCTTTGAAAAGTTGTTGAAAAAGTGGGATCCCTTATCACTAATAAATGGCCCTAGGGGTGCCAAATATGGAAAATATGTTCTTTTTCAAGAACGCGATGACACTCTTCCTTTATTGTTTGCAAGTGCTATGGCTTCCAACCATTTTGACACAAAATCAACAGCCACAAGAATGTACCTCATCCCATGAGAAGTCAAAAAAGGGTCCATAAAGTCAATGCCCCATACATCAAACAACTCAATTACAAGAATGAGATCTAGAGGGAGCTCTATTTTCTAGAAGTACCTCTATCTATTTTGCACCTATCACATGCTCTTGGCGAACAAATGAGCATCTGGGTGAATGGTTGACAAATAATAGCCCATTGCAAGATTTTATGGGCAGTCCGAATACCACTATGATGCCTACCCACAGGCGAGGAGTGGAATGCCTCCAAAACACTTAACATCTCAACTTCCGGCACACCAACAACGAATAATACGATCAGCACAAATCCTATATAAATGTGGCTCTCCCAGAAGAACTTTTCACATCATGCATGAACTTTTTCCTTTGAAGGAAGGATAAGTCCGATGGAACTATATCACTAGCCAAATAATTCGCGCAAAATTGGAAAAACCATGGAATGAAGTCATGAGAAGAGGCAAAAACATGACCATCAGGGAAAATATTCATCAATTTTAGCCTTTACACACAACTCTCACATTGCTTCGTCTTCTAATCGGGACAAGAGATCGGCAACTTGATTTTCGGTACCTTTTCCATCTTTCACTTCAAAGTCAAATTCTTGCAACTGTAATACCATGTGATCAACCTTGGTTTCACATCCTTTCTTTCCATTGAATATCTCAAAGTAGAATGATCAGTATGCACTATGACTCTAATGCCAAGAAAATAGGAGCAAATTTTTTGAAAATCAAATACCACCGCAAGGAGCTCTAGTTCAATCACAATATTGTTCTTTTGAACTTCATTATGGGCCTTAGTGGCTTAGTAAATGGGGTGAAGGAATTATCCATTCTTTGACCCAAAATACATCAAGAGAAACTCAACTAGCAGCACACATCACCTCAAATGGCTTACTCCAATCCGGGGAAATAATAATGGGCGCAGACACCAACTTCTCCTTCAACTCTCCAAACGACTTAAAAACGGATTCATCAAAATAAAATATACATCTTTTCTCAAGGTAAATTTCACAGAGGATGTCCAATTTTTGAAAAATAGTTAATAAACCTCTCGTAGAAGACCACATGCCCCAGCAAACTCCTAACACCTTTTACAGAGATGGGTGGAGGAAGTCTCTCTATCACCTCAACATTGGCTCGATCAACTTCTATACCCTTGTCTTATTTGTGATGACCTAATACAAAACCCTCTTTCATCATGAAGTGACATTTATCCCAATTTAGCACAAGGTTGCAATCTTCACACCTTTTAAGAACCTCGGCCAGGTGACTCAAATAACGCTCAAAGGAGTCGTGAAAACCTAAAAATCACCCATACACACCTCAATAGTGTCTTCCACCATATCAATGAATATTGACATCATACATATCTAAAAAGTAGCCGGTGCATTACAAACCCAAAAGGCATCCTCTTGAACGCAGAAATTCCATAAGGAAAGTAAAGGTGGTTTTCTCTTGATCCTCCAGTGCAATAGAGATTTTGTTGTAAGCAGAGTAACCATCAAAGAAAACCATACCACCCCTTTCCTACAAGCCTATCTAACATCTGATCCACAAAGGGCATCGGAAAATAGTCCTCCCAGTCACTGCATTCAACTTTCGGAAATCCATACAAACTCTCCATTCGGTCATCATCCTCTTAGAACAAGCTCATTCTTCGTCATTCCACCTTTTTTGGTCACACACTGGAATCTAACCACTTAATAATCTCTTTCTTCACTACCACTTGCATAAGTTGATTTAACAGTCTTTGATGCTCAATACTTAACTTGTGATCGGGCATGAGTTGGATTTTGTGTGAACAAATAACGGGTGGAAATCCCAATAATGTCTGCAATAGAACAACCAATGGCTCATTTGAACCTTTTTAGCACTTCTAAAAGACTCTCCACTTGCTCCACATTCAAATCCCATACAATGATTACCGGCAAAGTGTCATCTTTTCCCAGACAATATACCTCAGATGAGGTGTTAGAGCCTTAAGTTCCAATTTTGGGGCCTCCTCAATAGATCGTTTCAAGGGTGGAAACTTGCGGTGCTTCACATCTAACTCCAAATTCTTTGTTTTGAATAGCACATCACCTCAATCATGTGCCGCAACTAATGACCCATATTCTTCAATACCATCACTCTAAATATTCATGATCACTGCCTCTAGTGCGTCAACACCAAGGTGCTCTTCTATTTGTACCTCAGACGAACTCATAACCCTATAGGATATAGCAGATACTGATTGGAGCTCACCTCTCTACCTCATGGATCTACAAATATTAAAAGTCGCTTCTTGATTATATAATCAAAGCTTCATCTAACTTTTCTCCATGTGAACCAAGGAGCGATCGGTAGCAAAGAATGACCTTCCAAGAAAAATACGCACCTCAAAGTCAACCTCATAATCAAGAATTACAAAATAAGCCTAAAATATAAATGACTCCACCTTCACTAACACATCGTGGAGTATCCAATAGGCCTCTCACCATTCGATCAACCATCAATAACCGCATCGCAGTGGATTTGGGTAACCTAAACCCACTTTTTGTAAATAGAAGAGACATGAGATTTATGATTTCCCCATGATCACACAATCATTTAGCAAAGTGTAATAACCCAATTGTACATGGAATAGTGAAAGCGCCTGAATCTTCGTTCTTTTTTTTCACAAAAGACCTTGCAGCAATAGCACTACAATGTTGCATCTGATCATCTTCCTCAAAACTAATCGATCTCTTCTTAGTGACTATATCTTTAATAAACTTTGCATAACCGGGCATTTGTTAAGGATCTTCTATCGAAGGGACATTGATGGAAATCCATTTCAACATAGTAATAAAACACCGGTATTTGCCATCCTCGGTATTTTTCACCAATCTTTGTGGGAATGGAGGTGTTTTCTAGGAATGGGACTCATCTTTTGGGTGTCTCAACTTCTTTCCACATTTGTCTACCAACTCACCACTATCTTCCACTGCCTCATCATATCCTCTCATGTCATCTTCTAACGCTAGACGACACAGGTAGATCAATGGTATGCTTACCCCCTCGAGTAATGACTACCATGCAATGTCAATCATTTTTTGATTTAGATGGTATTGCTAGGAAGAGTATCCGATTAGCATAGGTTCAAAGTTAAAGGAAATTGGGCCATTTGCAACTCAAGATGCTTGATTGAGATTGACTGTGCATCCACCTTTTGCCAAATATTACCTAAATCACCTCTCAACTCTTTGTCTTGCTCTTCACTAGCTTGAAACCTCCTAAAATCATGTTTTGCAACATATCCTCAACTTGCGCCATACTACCTCCACCATCTCTGGGAGCAACTTCCCAATTTTGAGGTAGAAAAGAGGGTCCACTCCAATCGTTTATGTTACCATAGTTACCCGTTTAGAAGTTGTTTTCACAGTTGTAGTTTCAATATCGAACATTGTGACCCTGTCAGTTGTAATTCCCATAGTTCTAACCTTGATTTCCTTGAACTTGGCGCCAATTCTCTTGATTGGAGCATTGGGCGTTCCATCGGAAACCCCCCGTCTTCTCATTCACCGCATAAGAGTCTTTCTTATAGTACAATACAATTACCACTGGTGGTGGCCTAGTCAAATAATTCCCCGCATTCACTTTCTCTACACCCCCAGTGACATGTTTCAACACCAACCCAAGCTCAGTCCTCATTTGAGGCATCTCTTCAATAATCTCATCTGCAGTTGGGTTGTGTGTAGCTTGCACTGCAAAGGTGTTTCTCCCTGTGTTTGACTTCCTAGTTCTTCAAGCCTTGTTGTTTCGGAAAATTTTCTCCAACTTTTTCGCGATGTTTGCATAAGTGCACCAACCATAAGAACCTCCCATAATAGTATAATTTACCACCATATTGTTATCATCTTGTCCCCTATAGAAGTACTCTTTGAACGATTTATCATCAATGCGGTGGTTTGAGAATTCTCACAAATGAGGTGAACCTATCCAAGAATTACTTACCGACTCCAGGAAATGCCACAAAGTTTGTAACCTTGACTTTTGGTTAAGATTTTTTGATATCGGACAATACCTAGCTAGGGACATATCCCTCAAGTGCTCAAGTATAGATCGAATTATAAGTCAACTCAGCAAACAAAATTGCGGCCTCTCCCATCAGTGAGAGAGGAAATACCCTTAATCCAATGATATCCATGTCCAAGTGTAGCCTCCCTACAAAATTCTACACACCTACCTCGGTTGACAATGTGAGCATGTGGATCCTAAGATGGTATCCCAAAAACAAACCTCTAGCAGTGAGCATTCGCATGAAGCTACTAGTTACAATGAATGACTTACCTTGTGGTAGAGGAGGTAGGACAAGAGGTCATCTGAATCGGCGAAGTTAACATTGCCCCTATAGTACTCTTGAGTACGCGTGGCAGGAGGTTGTCTCCTCAGAGCGCGCTCATCAGGGTTTTCCACAATTACTTGGTTATGAGCATCAAACCGGTGGAGGAATTTGACGGTTGATCCCATAACCAAGGTTAGCAGGATTGTGTGGATCGTTCATTATTGCATAGTGTACAGTTCAGTTCGTAATCAAACAGAGGGTGTGGTTCTCCTCGACTCTCTGTGTACTTGGCATACACTAGAGCTGGACATGAAAGACATAAAAACAATGAAACAAAGTAAAATTAGGAAATTATTGAATAAAATGCAGTAATTGCACTTAAAGTAAATCTAAAAGTCATTTTCCCATTTTTTGTGATATAAATGTGTTCAATTATTTCTAAGTAAACAAGTAGCAAGATAAAAACATTTATTTATCAAGTGATGAGAGAAACTATAGTGTAAATGTTTCCTAAAAGTTTATAACGCGGTAATCCTAGCTATAACAATTATTTTTAGTGTCTTGCTGCAAAGTGATAAGTTAGGTATCTCTAATTCCTTGGTCTGACAACTAGAGAATTTCACTCCGTACCTTGGTCCAGCTACGAAATGAGGTTTTTAACCCTATTGATAATAACAAAGTCCTAATTAAAGGATTTTAAAATTAGGAAAGTCTATCCAGAAAGACGTCTTCAATCGACGACATCACCGACGGTCCATCGATGGAATGACGGATAATCGACTGCCTCCTTCTGTCCATACTTAGAATCTTCTTCAAACTTCATCCTTGCATCTATTCTGATCCAATCGACGGACCAACAACACGGTCCATCGATACACTTACGATACGCCGATGCCTCCGTCGTTCCACACTTACTTTTTCTTCAACTTCGGGTACATGGACTAATCTCTGATCTGATCAATGGTTTGCCAGGACTGTTAGTCGACGGACCGTCGATCCTTCCGTAGCCCCATATTTGGTCATAATTCCCCAAGTTCTTCTACATACTTGGACCTCTAGTCGACGATCACCACCTACGGTCCGTCGACGGGACGACGAGCCGTTGATGGCTTCGTGGGACCTCTTCTACACAATCTTCTACATTTTTTTTTGGACGACTTTCCTGCAATACACATATAAAAACCATTAATATTACTACAAAAAGGCCTTAGACACACACTAAACTTAAGGAAAAATCATTTAAAGTACCGTGAAACCACTGTACATGAATCCCCACGGAAGGACTCACTTAAAGAGAGAATTTAGAGTGAAGGGAGAGCATGTAAAATTGTGGATTCTAATTGCGTGTTGGGGTTTTTTATTAGGGTAATGTATTACTTAGAAAGTTCAAGACCTAATCTAGAGACTCACATGAGTGTGTAAGGGTTTTAGCAATGATTTAAGATCATAATTAATTTTTATAAGTGATGGAGGAAGTTTGAGACTCTAAGAAGTCAAGGATTGTCCACGATGTCTGGAGAATTTGAAAGAGTTGCTAGTGTGCCTTAGCCTGATTCACGAGGTGTTTTTAGTAGTCGGAATTTGATGAAATTTGGTGGAAATGTGTAATTAATATATATGAGAACCTGTTTGTGGTTAAACGTCTAGGTAAGACTCCCCAAGGAATACCCAAAGGGTCCTTGAGGAGAACCTTCCATTTTTTAAAAAAAGCTGTCACAAGACAGTATCCACCTACAATTCCATGCGATGAGGCGTAGGTGAATCGATGGGGCATCAATGCCTCCTTCAGAACAAAACTTAGACATATTTTCAAATGTCCAATTTTACAAACTCTATGAACTAAACTACGGATGTGCAGAACAGTTGGGGAAGGCGGCATAGGTTTGACCTACGGACAATAGGTCGTGATCTCGTTGGTCATGCCTGAGTATTCACTATTCAATTTTAAGGGGTCCATTTAATTAATAAATTAATTAGTCGTTTAATTAGGGTCATGGGGTGGTATTAAGTTAGTTAAGTGACTATGTAAACTACCCTATTCCTAAACTCAACTTAACACCCCACAATTCTAAAAACCAAATTTCTCTACCTACTCTCGACTTTCTCTCTCCCAAAGAAGACTCCATTGAAAGGAAAGTTCTAAGGGTTCTAGGAAAGCAAGATGGTCACCTTTCTCCATCATTTTCAAGGATTAACAAGGTATGGAAACCTTTCACCTTGGACAATTAAGGGGTTTGACTTAGTCTAGGTAGGGGTATGAGACTCTACCTATACATTACACTAGTTGGCCTTGAGGGAAGTCGTAGAAGGTTTTTATTATGTGTTATACATTAAAAGATATGCATATATTAACTTTACATGTTGAAGATCCTATATGATGTTAGTTTCATGTGCGAAGATTCTATTGTTATATATTGTTAAATATGATGATGAATACTCTTAATGCTATGTTATGTGATCTTAGACATTACTTGTGGTCCTTTGTGGGTTAATTTGTTGAGTAAGTTTCTGCGGCTTAGTTAGTCATTGCACTTCTAGACTTGATGGTGGGTTATGAGTAAGGGTCTTGCATATGTTGTGATGTTATTAACTTCTAGACATGCTTTATTGATATAATATGATGCTGGAGTTTTTTGTTGTGTACTCAAATACGCTACGATACATGTTGACTTGGTTATGCTTGATTATGTTGGTCTTGTATTGTATATGTTGTTGTCTAAGGGATATGTGGTTATTGTCTTGTATGTGTTCTTGATCGTGCATATGGCTTTTCAAAGTAACTAGCATGGTTTTTTAACAAATGTCCCCTTTAGCATGATTTCAAATGTTTTATCTGCATTTTTTCATACTTAGTACAAGTGGTGTACTAACCCATATTTCTATGTTTCTACAATTACGTAGGTTCCGGCCGTTGAGCTTCTAGAAGGGCCATTTGAGGTAACATGGACTCCATTCTCCATGTTTGGTAGGTCCTCACCTCCGAGGATGATGCCACTATCTACATATTTATGTTTTTTTAGTCTTAAAGACAATTTCGTTCTTTCTTTTCATTTAAAGACTATTTTATATATGCCTATATGTTGCTTTTGTTATAATGATGTATGAAATATGCCCGAATATTGTACTCTTTCTAGATGATTTAAATGTGAGAAAATTTCCTATTAGAATATCCTTATATATTATTCATGTGAATTAAAAGTAGAAGCCCATGTATTGATTCCTATGTGAGGAATCTATGTGAACTCTCTATGTATTTATTATGTGTAAGCGAGAGATATGTAAACCTCATATGATAGATGTTTATGAAAAGTTTTATGTTATCCACAATTTATCCTATGATATGTATTTACGAATGCTTAGAGGATAGTCTTAGCCCTCTCCGAGGACAATGTCACCAGTTAAGTCTAGGGGGTGCTCCCTGGATCTGAGAGGTAATGGTTGTTTGATGACCTAAAGTCAATATATAATGCACCCTAAAAATACAAAAACAATCCTATATCAATTGGAACTTTTTAGACATTTCAAGCTTAACATTAATTTTTGGAATTATCGTCAGACAACAAGTCTGCGATGCGGAGATATTCCCACAAGATTTTTGAAAATAAATTTCAAGACAAAAGAGTCTGCGTTTTGTTCGCAAAGTTGACCAAAGTTGTCCCTAGGTGCATGAAGTCTGTAATGCAGACTAGTTTCATGAAAGAACAACTTTGGCTGCCTTGGGCAACTTGTTGGCCCAAGGTTGGTTCCACTCAAGTACCCCCTAAAGCGGTCCTTGGGGAGTCGTACCAGACGTATGTTCTTCTAGGTCTTAGGGTCATCTACACTGCATTTAGACTCCTAACAACAAATAACACATACAACATACAAGGACACACTAGCCGCACACCAAAGGCTAATTTCTGAACGTCTTGTTCTTCCCTTGACATTTGTCTTTCTAAAATATACAAAGTGATTTGTATGCTAAATTACATTAATTTAACATATTATTAACTCACGAAACACATGTGAAGCTCTAGTTTGGCCTATTTCGTTTCGAGGGTTGTTACAATCTCCCCTCGTTATAAAACACTCATCCTTGAATGACACTAAACACTTTTGAGGACATCAAGGACACAAGTATCAAAGTACCACATATATAATCATGGAATTAGTCATTCATAGTAAATGCACAAAAATTATAATGAACACCAACTTCATATCAATAAGAATTTAATCAAAACAAGTAAATTTTGAAATAATTCCACATATCTAAGCACACACCTACTTTATCATTTACATTTCAGTTTTGAAGGAATTACGTTCTCCAACACTAATATGCTCATCATTCAATTTCAAAGCTCAACATGTAATTAAATTCAAATCAGACATCATAACTTAAACATAAAAACTTTGAAGCAATTAAGAAAATATAGTTAGCTACACATTGACACGAGAGATATAGATTAACAACAGTTCTACTCATGAAACTATGAAATCATAATAGCATTCAATTCATTATACCATCAATAAAAAATCATACATAAAGAGACATGCTACTCATTCTATCATGCAAGACTCTAAGACAAACAAAACTACAAAGGATTTAGGTCTCAAGCATGAGTAAGACCAGAAGGAAAAGATAAGTATATAAACTACCTTTATACCTACTCATTCTCCGTCAGTTAGGGTAAACCCATCTAAAGTTAATAAAAAACAACCATAAGAAACCAAGACTACGACATTCATTTCGGATTAGTTCCTTCTTTAGCTTGATGTGCATAGAAACAATTCTTCTTTGGGGCATTAGGATTAGGACCACCATGAGGAGCTTGGTTGTCCTCTTTCCTTTTTCCTTGAGGTTGGGGAAATTGCTCATCTTATGAACCATATTGGCACATCCAAAGAAACCATCCGAACCGGCAAGACATCTACCCAAGTGTTGCTTCCCAAAAGTAGTACACGTAGGCCTCTAAAAAGCATAGCCACCTCCTAGAGAATTTTTATTGGAAACCCTATCCTTTTTCCGTATGAAGAGTCTTGACTAGAAAACCTCTTCTTAGACATAGGTTAACTTGGTTCATCCAACCTAGGCCTCTTTAATTCTCTAGTCGTCTCCTAAGCTTGGACTTCTCAATTTGTTCAGCATACACCATGAGCCTAGACAAATGTTTTAACGACATTGAACCAAGTATCACTAGAAGGATTAATTGTGAAAGTTAGAATTCGGGAATGAAAGGAGTTCACTGTTAAGGAAAATGAGAGCGTGTAATCTGAAAAAGCTCATTGTAAGGTGATCTCAAATGTGAATATAATTCTATATTTGATTTTCTTTTATGTTTGGACTTTGAATATGTCTATATGAAGTATGTGAATGATATAAATGCTAGTATATGAAGGTTTTATAAGTATTTCACAAAGGTCATCATGTATGGTTTTCAAGTAAACTTTCCCTTTTAGATGCATGTTTTTGCATGGTTGCCATACTTAGTGCATTCCTGTAGTAGTAACACAATTATTCTTTACTTTTTACACAAAGTGTAGGTTATGGGTGCTTAAAGGATGTATCTATGATTGATTAGATTGATATGTGTTTCCCAAGCTCAAGGAAAGAGATCCTTAAGTTCAAGGATTTCCTACTTATGGTTTACTGTAAAGTCTTGTAATTTGTGTAGTTCTGAACTATGTTATAACGTCCGTTGTCCCTAAAGTATTCTATGATGCTGGAAAAGATAGTTAAGGTCTAAGTATGTACTTATGATATTATATATATATATATAATATATATATAATATATATATATATGATATATTATATATAATATATATATATATATATATATATATATATATATATATATATGAATTGAAGTTTCTAGCATGTGATGTGCTATAAAGAGTTTTAAATTTTCTGATAAATTTACTATGACAATGCGATGAATGATAACTATGGCTTGTATAAGACCTTCGAGAGGTAAAGTAAGCCGTGTTACTTATAGGGGGTTCTCCTTGGATGTGACGAACATGGTACTAAAGCATGAGGTTTTAAAACGTGGGTTTTAGGTTCTAAAGGTCTCATATTGCCATGTCTAGTAGAGTCTCGTATCACTGGTAGTGAGACGCAACACATAAAATTGTACGGGAGGCTATAGGATGATATAGTTTCCTTTTTTATTATTCTCATGTTGTGCCATAAAACTTAACTCTATAAGATACCTCTTATATGTTTTCTTGCCCGGTGGTTATGACTGTTTGGATGAGATGGTATCTCTATACTTGAGGGATGAGAGGTGAGTTTTGATGCTTGTCTTGTTTTTATAGTTTCATGAGTATGTTTGATGGTGAAATTTTTTATACTTTGATGATATGGTGTCCTTTTTGTCGATGAATGAGAATTATGTATAATAGCATGTTATGTTTAGAACTGTATGTCATGATATAGCTAAAGCATGTTTGAAGTCATTAAGGTAAAATGAGTTTCTTTTCTGAATAGTATGTTACTATATGACTTTGAATGATGATAGTCTTATAATACGTTTAAACATGAAATACTTTTGGAATATTTTAATGGTAAAGATACATGTTGCCAAAGAATATATGTATGTTTAAAATGTTACTTTTGTTTATATGTGTGAATTTCATAATTGTTTTTGTATGGATTGAAGTCTTTGAATAGGATTGATCGTAGGTGTAAAGTTAGTATGTTTATCCTTGTAGGGTGATGATGTGGTTGATTGACCTAGAAGTTACCTTACTCGAAGATTGAATGAAAAGAAAGAGTCCCTATGGTTAAGTCTCCTTGTTGTTTTTCCCCTAATGTTGTTTGGCTTTAGAATTTATTATATTGTTGAAAACCTTATGTTGTTGAGTAGTATGCCCTAACTTTATATTTAAGGGATAATTACCCTAAAATGGTAAGGTTAAGAATGTCTTGGTTTACTTACTGTATTTCCTTTATTGGTTGATAACTTAGATCCTCTTGAAAATTGAGGTATGTTGCTCTTTATGGGTTTACCCTATGTGAGGGATGGTGGTGGAGTAGTAGTAAGATTGTAGATATTTCTATCTTGTCCTTCTATTATTACATGATCTTGAATCCAATGGCTTCTTGGTAAGCTTGTACATGATAAGGCTTTGCATTAAAGTATGAATCGCTTGACCTGTATAGGTTTAGTATGTCTTCATTGACACTATCTTGAGAGTATTTTGAAGATTTTAAAGTACTTGAAAAAGAATTTTGATTAACTCCATGGTTTTCTCATGTTGATGTTCATCTTGATATGCTAGTTATGCATTTGACATCATGAGATAAGGTAAGAAAACATGTTTGAAGTCACTTTTGAATATAAGGTTATCCTTTATATGAGAAAATTGAGCCTCTTTAAAATAAAATATGTTGAGTTTCTTGAAAAACGTGTGACTTCCATGATTTGGAAGAATGATGGAGGCTTACTCTAAAAAGTGAACGAATAATTATCTAGTGCCCTTGTGTGTGCCTATGATTTGTGATATTTTCCCCAAATAATGCTTAATGTGAAGCTACTGCTATGTTACAAATTGGCATTTTCTGAATGGATTCCTTATTGTTCTTATGTGCTTGGTTGTGACTTAGCATTTAGACTTCACTAGGAACAAATCATGTGCATGCCATGATTAAAAGTTGAGAAATTTTATGTTACTGTAAAATTGATTTGTGTGCATTTTCTTGTGTATAAAACTCATGAGATAATTAAGTGTGTTAGGAGAAGGATATTCCTCCATGGACACAACTAATCATTGTATGGCTGAGTATGAACCTCATGGAACTAGATCTAACTAATAAATATCCTTGTTGAATCATTGACTCAAGTCAATGTGCATTAGAGTATGAGTGCCTACTTGTTCATGAGAGTTGTTGAAACTACCTAAGTGTAATTTAAAATAATTACAAGATGATCTTTTAATAAAATTTAGTTTAATGACCATGTTATGATTATAAGAAGTATGTTCTCCTATTAACATGAGAAATGCCTATGTGTTTGATGCATTAAACGGTGAGTGAATAAAAGTTTAGCTTACTTATGTTGCATGAGTGCTATATGGTTTGAAGTTGTCTTACTTATATGTTTGGTGCATTAACTTTTTATTTTGGTTTATTATTTTTATGAGCTGCTCAATGATTCATTGAAATCCTTGTGGTGATTAAACTGTTGTAAGTGTCATTTTAGGACGAACGTTCCTATGTGGGGGTCATTGTAAGACCGCCAAAATCAGTTATGGTATTTAGAGCTTAACATTTTTTCATAAAGGTATAAGGTCATAAAATTTTTATAATATTGTATTGAGGGTAGTGTGTAAGGTTTGAGGTTAATTGGAAGTCAAACGTCAAGGGACGACCTAGACGTTTGACTACTAGTCACCAAAGGGGACTTCGATGCTTCTATGTGCATATCTATGTGTCATGATCCTATGATGTCTTAAATGAGTAATAGTGATGTTTATAATCAGTTTATGGAGTTTCATGAGGTTTAGAGGTCAAACGTCCAAGAACATCCAAGAACGCCCATGACGTTCTAGAGTTAGCCCTTAAGACGTTCATTTGTGTCTTTAGTGCGCCTGCATGTTTGGTTGTGTTGTGTATTATTTATTTGGTTGAAACTTATGTGTTAGGTCCTTTATTGTTAATGTTCATATTTACATTGGAATAGACTTCCCAAGGCCCCCACAAAAGAACCCACAAGAAGGATCAATAGGCTGTCGAAACACTGCCTTGGCAGTGTCAATTGACGAGCCAAACGATGCCTCATCAATTTGGAGGCTTCGATGGTAACTTATCCTTGAGAAGTATAGTTGCATGAAATCCTTAGGCACAAACGACGGAAGGCAAAGGACGGTCCATTAGTGGACCAACACCCCGTTGTTGCGTCCGTCGATGCAGGCCTTCAGTTACTGGCATGCACGGTGCCTATTCATAGGGTTAATGGGAATTCACCCCACGTGATAAACTTACCCTAGGAGGTTTATTTAACAATATTTGTTTATATTAGGTTGTTTTAAAAACGTGAATAGGCAATATCCAATTCTCTCTATCAAAATCAAACCTCCCTTTCCCAAAATATCCTCTCTAGAAACCTCAATGAAGGTAAAGTTCAAGTAAGCTTTCAGATTGAATTTTCATGGGTTCTTCAACAAATTTTAGTGGGTTCTTCATTTAATATAGGTATGGTGATCCTCATCTCTAGTTATCCTTCCTTCTAGAGATTTAATCTCAAAGTTTTCAAACAGAAAATATGATCAAATCTCTTCTTCTTCGATCTAGTTATGGGTTCTGTCTCAAAATCTTTTTTAAGGATAGATAATGATGGATTAAAGTTAACATGTTGATTGTAATGTGAATTTTAATCCAATTGCATGTGACCAATGCTCCCTTCAAACCATCGTTTTGCCTAAGTATGGGCCTTGATGATCTTGAATGTATATCAATTGAATTGTTATTCTAGCTTTTTAAGTTACTTTTAATACAGCCTATTACGTCTATTGATGATGAATTATGTGATGCTGCATCATTAGAGATTGATGATTGATAAACTTAATCTCTACTTCTTAATAATTGTTAAGTATGGCATTCACTACAACAACACTTCTATTATGCATGAACCTGATATTCGATTGTGTAGATATATTTGTATCTACTGCCTTACATGGATGTTATTTATGAATTTTAAATAAGTGATCCATGAGAATGAATGTTTGATTAGCCTATGTTCTTTAATCTTCTATGGATTCCTCATATAGCGTGCTCACTTTAATCTCTACTATATGAGAATTGTAGTTGGATTTCGATTATACAAAGATAATTGTAGCTACAAGCTTAGGTTTATATTATGGAAGAATTGTAAGTACAAATCTTGTATGATCAAAGTAAAGGAGTCTTGGTATGAATTGATCTAGGTTCTTCTAGCCTATAAAGTGAATGTTGTAATGAATATGATATAATCTAAATGCCACGGTAGATGAAGCATCATTTCGTTTGAGTAATAATATCTTTAACTACTTCCCTACATGTATATTATTATAAATTGCCATTGATGATCAATGCAAGTGAATTAGGTTGAAGATCTATGTTCTTCTACTTTCTTGTATGTTGGTTATGTGTTGTACTAGTTTGTAGCTTCGTTTTTAGTAGCTTATGCATGACTTCATATATGATTATTGTACTTTAGCTACTGCCATTTAATTAAATTGTTGATGAATGATTAGTAATGGTCAATGATGACCAAATGCTAAAGGATTGGTAAGAATTGCTCTACTCTTCTACTCTTCTACTTCTCTATAATATTGTTAATGAAGCCTTGTATGACATTGTGTGGTATGGTCCAGTTATGGTGGAGGTGTTTACTTTATTACAAGATATATTTGATGTTCTCATGTCATTGAAGGCAAATTTAATATGAATATGTGTTAGTGGTGAATCACCTTATGTCTTATTGAGCCTAGTCTCCTACTCTAGTTGTGAATTTGGTTATGTGCTACTGTTATGATCATGTGAAGGATTCTTTTATGGTTATGGTAGGTACTTCCATTAATGAAGTATGAATAAAAAAATGACCCATATCCAGTACCTTATGTAAATGTGTGAGTAGATATGTTAGGATTCTTAAAATGTATTATGAAGTTAGCTTGCCTCCTATACTAAATTGTGTTGTGTGGTCTATGCTTGAAAGTATAATGTGTGGGTACTAAGAGGTTTGCTGGATCAATGTGTGTGTTCATATACATTATGTGATCATGTTGACCAATGTACACATACAATCACACATTATGCATCTTTAAAATGTAGTAAAGGCTCATAGTGTCTAGTGAAAGGTTGATCTCATATTCAGTAAATGTCTACTACTATGCATGTAAGGTAAATGTATGTGAAGTATGTTATGTATTCCACTAACTAGGATGACTTTATAGGTTTATCAGTATGTGGAAGAGTATGGGACCTTGTCTATGCATTGCAGATGTGGGCCTTGATACGATAGTTCCTAGGTTTGGTTTCTATGTAAATGAATATGAATGTATGGGCATGCTATGAATATGTCTTATATTCTATGATTTTAAGTATATGATAATATGAAATATTAATGTGCATAGTGTCTTAATATGTTTATATGAAAGGATTGCTCATATAGTTAAACCTATAAACTTATGCATTGATATATTAACATGTGTGACATTTGTCTATTCTGTGAAAGGTTTGCTCACACACAAGTACACACACATATTTATGGAGATCTATTCAATACAGGGGACTTGAAAGGTGTGGTCATGTGTACCTTAAAAATAGTAGGTGCTTGAATATGCTATAAGCATATAAAGAATCAATATCCTAAGCCTATGTTTTATGAAGTAAAGTAATAAAGGCTACCTTTGGCGGAAGATTGACCATTGGGTTCTCATAGAGTGTTGACTTCCCTTAAATGAATATTCACCTATGGTTCCACGTAAGGTGGGGGATTCCCTTCGAGGATGGTTCACCCATGGTTCCTCATGAGATTAGGCTCCAATGCTAATGAGCATGTAGAGGGTCATGTATCTCTTAGTTCCATGATCTATTCTTGACATATAGGATATAGAAAAGTGAATTCACTAGTGTTCTAGCATGTATTAAGATTCTACCTTGGCTAGGTAAGAATGCCTTCCATTGGTGTAAGACTATACAACACCAAATTCCATGTTTAGCACACATGGTATTAGTGTCGATTAAGGCTATAGTTTCCCTAAGTAAAATGGACAATGGAAGTAAATGAAAAAGGACCCTAACTAGGATAACCTAAGAGAAGATACTTAGGATAGGTAGAAGTAATGAACCCACCTAGACATTGCACAAGTATATATCTAAGGGAGTCCTACGAAGGTGTTTTAATCCATGTGCATATGCTTATATTTCTCTTACATTAAATTATATTAAGTGTTTACATGATGTAATGATTTTCATGATATGGAGTCCTCATTTAAGTGTGTGACTTGTTTATGAAATGCTCTAATTAAATGCATGAGTTGAGTTAAAAGGTTGTATGTATGGTTTCCTTGTTGTCTTAAGGTGAAGCTGGAGCATGATAAGTATTATTGGACATTCTTCATGCATGAACCAAGTATCACTTTAAGGATTACTTGTAAAAGTTAAGAAGTTTGGAATAAAAGGAGTTTACTGTAAAGGAAAATAGTTCATTATTTGGTGAAAAGAGCTCACTCTAAAGTGACCTGAAATGTGCCTTAAATTCTACATGTGATTTTTTATGATGTTTGGACTTTGAATATGTCTATATGAAGTATGTGAATGATATAAATTCAAATGTATCAAGGTTTTATAAATATTTCACAAAAAGGCATTCATGTATGGTTTTCAAGTAAAATATCCCTTTAAAATGCATATTTTTGCATGGTCGCCATACTTAGTGCATTCTTGTACTAACTCCATTCTTGTTTACTTTTTACACAAAGTGTAGGTTATGGATGCTTAAAGTATGTCTCTATTATTGAGGATCTTGATATGTGATTCCTAAGCTCAAGGAACGGGATCCTTAAGTCCAAGGGTTCCAACTTATGGTTTACTATTAAGACTTGTAATTTGTATAGTTGTGAATTATTTTATAAGGTTCGTGTCCCTAAAGTGATCTTATTATGTTGTCTGTAGGATTACAAAGAGACTTAAGGTTAAAATATGTACTTATGATGTTTTTTATTTATATGAAGTGAAGTTTATAGCATACGATGTACTATGAAATGTTTAAAAATTTCCAATAAATTTACTATGACAATGTGAGGAATTATAACTATGGGATTGTATAAGACCTCCAAGAGGTCAAATACGCCATGTAACTTCTAGGGCGTGCTCCCTGGATGTGAAAAATGTGGCACCAGAGCATGACAATTATAAAAGTGGTTTTAGGTTCTAAAAGTCTCACATTTCCTTGTCTAGTAGATCTCGTAACATTGGTGGCTAGTCGCAAGACATCAAATGGTACGAGAGGCTATAAGACGATAAAGTTTCCTTCATTCATCATTCTTATAACATAATGTTGACATTGTTTATATGTGTGAACCATCATGATTGTTTTTTTGTATGAATTGAAGTCCTTTGTATAGGATTTATACTAGGTGTAAAGGTAGTATATTTATCTCGGTAGAGTGATCATGTGGGTTCACTGACCTAGAAGTCACCAACCTATAAGATTGAATGAAAAGGAAGAGTACCTATGGTTAAGTCTCCTTGTTGTTTTCCCCCTAATAATGTATGACCTTGGTACTTATTATGTTGTTGAGAACCTTATGTGGTTGAATATTATGACCTAACAAGATTATTGGAGAATAATTTGCCTAAAATTGTACGTTCTAGAATGCCTTGGTTAACTTACTCTATTTACTTTATTGGTTTATAACTAAGATCCTCTTGAAAATTGGGTTAAGTTTCTCTTAATTGGGTTTACTAAGTGAGGGATGGTGATGGAGTAGTAAGGTTGTAGATATTTCTATCATGTCCTTCTATTCTTACTTGATATTGAATCTAATGACTTCTTAGTAAGCTTGTACATGATGAGAGTTTTGCATTAAAGTATGAATTCCATGACCTCTATATGTTTTGTATGTGTTGATTGACACTTTATTGAGCGTATTTTGAAGATTATTATGTACTTGAGAAAGAATTTTGAGTAACTTCATGGTTTTCTGATTTTGATTGTGCATATCATATGCTAGTTGTGCATTTTACTTTATGAGATAAGGTAAGAAGCATGTTTGAATTCACTTTTGATATGTAAGGTTTACCTTATAATAAGAAATTGAGCCTCTTTAAAATGAAATATGTTGAGTCTCTTGAAAACTATGCGACTTTTATGATTTTGAAAGCATGATTGTAGGCTCACTCTTAAAACGTTAAGGCGTGATTAGCTAGTTCCCTTATGTGTACCAATGATTTGTGTTATTTTTCCCAAATGATGATTAGTGTGAAGGCTATTGCTATTTTAGAAATTGACATTTTCTAAAATGGCTTCCTAGTTGTTGTGATTTGCTTGGTGTGACTTACCAGTTAGACTTCACTAGGAAGAAATAATGAGCATGCCATGATTAAAAATTGAGAAATTATCATGTTACAGTAAAGTTAACCCTTGTGCATTTGCTTGGGTATGAACTCATGACACATGTAAGTGTGTTGAGGAGAAAGACATTCCCCCATCAACAAAACTTAGTATTTTATGGTTGAGTATGACCCTCATGGAACTAGGTCTAACTAATAGAGATCCTTGTTGATTCAATTGACTCTAAGTCTATGTGCATTGAAGTATGAGTGCCTACTTGTTCTTGAGAGTTGTTGAAACTGCCTAAGTGTAATTTAAAAAAAATTCCAAGATGAGCTCTTAATAAGTGAATCGTAATGAACATGTTATGATTAGAAGAAGTATGTTCCTCCTAATAGCATGACAAGAGACTTTGTGTTTGATGCATTAAAGTGTGAGTGAATAAATCTTTTGCTTGCTTATGTTGCATTGAGTGGTAATGGTTTGAATTTTTGTTCCTTTTATGTTTGGTGAATTAACTTCTATATGATGATTGTATGATTGTTGTGAGCTTCTTAATGACTCATTGAAGTCCTTGTTGTGATTAAAGTGTTTTATGTGTCATTCGGGGATGAATGTCCACATGTGGGGGATATTGTAAGACCCCCAAATTGATTTAGGGTAGTTACAGCCTAACATTTTTTTAATAAGGTCATAATGTCCTAATTTTTTTTTTAAAAATGGTATTTAGGCAGTGTGTAAAGTTTTAGGCGAATTGGAAGTCAAACGTCAAGGGACTATCAAGATGTTCGACGACTAGTCACCAAAGGGGCCTTATATGCATCTATGTGCTTATGTATGAGTAACGAGACTATGAAGTGTTAAAATAATTAAAGATGATTTTCATATGCAGTGTATGGAGTTTCATGAGGTTAAGAGGTCAAATGTCCAAGAACGCTCAAGACGTTCGCAAGTTAGCCCTTGAGACGTTCATGTGTGTCTTGCATGATTTGACGTGTTGTGTGTTATTTTTTTTATCAAACTGATGTGGAATGTCCTTTCCTCTTTAATTTTCATATTTATATTGTAAAATCCCTGGTATGACTTCCCAAGGACCCTGCAAACGGGACCACAAGAAGGATTCAAAGGCTGTCGAGACAATGCCTTGAAAGTGTTAATCGATGAGACAAATAACGCCTCGTCAGTGGACTGACGCCCCGCGGATGCGGAAGCGTCAATGGGCACTTATAATGGAGAAGTATTACCGCATGACAGCCTCATATCTAAAAGATGGAGGGAACAGGATGGTCTGTCGATGGACCAATGCCACGTCGTTGGGTCCGACGATGCAGGCCTTCATTTACTGCCATGCACGCTGCCTATTCATGGGGTGAATGGGAAATTCACCCCATGTGCTAACCTGATCCTAGGAGGTTTATTTAACTATTTTTGTGTAAATTAGGTTTGTTAAAAACGTGAATAGCCCATACCTAATCCTCCTATCTAAATCAAACCTCCCTCTCTCAAAATATCCTCTCTAGAGACCTCTATTGAAGGGTAAGTTTAAGGTCAGCTTGTACATTGAATTATCATGGGTTCTTCACAATTTTTTCGTGGGTTCTTTATGTAATAAAGGTATGGTGATCCTTCATCTCTAGTTATCCTTCAATCTAGAGAGTGAATCTCAATGTTTTCAAAGAGAAAATATGATCAAATCTCTTCTTCTTCAATCTAGCCATTGGTTCTTTCTCAAAACATTTTTAAAGTCTTCCTAATGATGAATTGAAGTTAACATGTTGATTATAACGTGAATTTTATTCAAATTTGATGATGAACCCATGCTCCCTTGAAATCATCGTTTTAGCCTAAGTATGGGTTGTATGATCTTGAATGTGTATCAATTGAATTGTGATTCTAGATTGTTGAATAATTTGTATCGACGGCCTATTACGTGTATTCATGATGAATTATGTTATATTGGATAATGGATTGTTGCTTGAAGAACTTGATCTCTACTTACTAATTATTGTAAAGTATGACATTCACTATAACCTTGCCTCTACTATGCCTGTATATGGGATTCGATTGTGTAGGTATAATTGTATCTACTACCTTACTTTATTGTTATTGGTGAATTTTAAATAAGTGATCCATGTGAATATATGTTTGATTAGCCTATGTTCTTCTATCTTCCATGGATTCCTAATATAGCGTGCTCTTTGTAATCTCGACTGTATGACAATTGTTGTAGGATTTCGATTATGCAAAGATCGTTGTAACTACTGCCTTAGGTTGATATTATGGAATAATTGTGAGTGTGAATCTAGTATGATCAAAGTAAAGGAGTCTTGGTATGAGCTAATCTATGTTCTTCGAGACTATAAAATGAATGTTGTAATGTTTATGATATGATCTAAATGCCAGGGTAGATGAACCATCATTTCATTTGAGTAATGATATATTTAACTACTTCCCTACATGTATATTGTTGATAAATTGCCTTCGATGATCAATGCAAGTTAATTAGGTTAAATTTCTATGTTCTTCTATATTCTAGTATGTTAGTGATTTGTTGTACTAGTTTATAGCTTAGTCTTGTAGAAGCTTGTGCATGACTTCAAATATGATTATTATACTTTATATACTTCCATATAATTAAATTTTTGATGAATGATTAGTAATGGTCAATGATGACCAAAGGCTAAAGGATTGGTAAGAATTTCTCTACTCTTCTACTACTCTACTTCTCTATAGTATTGTTAATGATGCCTTGTGTGACATTGTGTGGTATGGTCCACTTATGGTGGATATGGTTACTTTATTTCAATATATATGTGATTTAATCATCGCCTTGAAGGAAATTATACTATGAATGTGTGTTGGTGATGAATCACGTTATGTCTTATTTGTGCCTAGTCTGCTACTTTAGTTGTGACTCTAGGTTATGTGCTATTGTTATGAGCATGTGAATGATTGTGTTAGGGTTATGGGTAGGTGGTGCCATTAGTTAAGTATTAATAAATGATGACCCCTACCCATGTACCCTATATAAATGTGAGAGTAGCTAATGTTATGAGTCTTAAAGTGTAATATGAAGTTAGCTTACCTCCTACGCTAAATTGTATTGCGTGGTCTATGCTTGAAAGTAAATTTTAGTCCTAAGAGGATATGTGTGATACACTCAAACTTACTTCTAAAATAAGAAGTAAAGGGGTCGTGTCAAGTAAATAACCCAACTAGTGAGGTAGGGATCGTTCCCACGAGGAAAATAGTCTAGACTTAACTTCAACCTGTTATTACTATTGTTTGGTCAATGACTTCCTTGGAAAGTAAAAACATAAAAAGGAGGGTTTCTATTTATAAATGAGTGAAAATAATAACGAATCTGAAAGAGACACTTAACAGCTTTGACAGTTGGATTTTAATCAATTAATCAAAGTAACTAGGGTTTACGTGTTCCCCAAAGGTTCATAACTTGATAATTCTAACTATAACAATTCTTTCCTGGTATCTTGCATGCAAAATGATAATTTATGTATTTCTAAATCCTTGTCCCGCATCTAGAAAATCTCACTCCGCACCTTGGTCCGGCTACGTGTGTTGCTATCCTAACCCTTATCCTTACCTCATATTAAGAATGTATTTGATATTTGACTAAGTTATTACCTCGTACCAATCAATACTAGCCTATTATATAGTATACACTAAATATATGTTAATATTTTTTTTCCTATTATCTACCTCCTTGGTCCGGCAAGTAGCATTAAGGCGAGTTCTGACGTTGGCCATCCGTTAAAAAGACTTCCAAGCTTAAGAATTATTAATACATGCAAGACACTATTCTAGAATTGTTATTTTAGTTAGGGTTTATCTCATTATTTGCCTATGGTTTCCACAACCCTAGTTATGGAGTTTAGTTCTCATGACCATAAACACAATATTCAAATATATTAAATAATATTTCATGTACTTACTTCAATGAGAAAGAGTAAAATCAAAAAGTTTGCTTGATTAATCACCAAAAATACCTTGCAAGAATCTCTAAATCTAACACTAAATACACAAAGTCTAATAATATGATGTCTAACAATACGAAGTCTAACAATCTTATAATCTAACAATTTAAGAGTCTAACAATCTAAGAGTCTCACAATCTAAGAGTCTAACCTCAAAAACAAGGTTTTTCAAACTATTTACAAAAAAAAAACTAATTAAACAAGGACTCTGTTTGCTGGAAATCTGCCAAAACGCGGCTAGGTCGACGGACCTCACGACGGATCGTCGTGGTCACGACGGACCGTCATGGACTCCGTTGTCCCATACTTGTGCAATTTCATCTGCTGCTCTCTTCACCACCCTCGACGGTAAGTATAATGGACCGTCTTAGGAACAACGGTTAGTCGAGGGTCTTTGTTTCAAAAAACTTCAACTCTTGGAATCAGGGTATTGGGATTACTTCTCTGAACTTCATGATGAACCTGCAGGATGGACCGTCATAGCCACGACGGACCGTCACAAGCTTCGTAACCCCACACTTGGTCAGACTTCCCCATCTTCCTTCAGCAGCTTCACTACGCTACCACCTACGGACCATCAAAAGCACCACGGACCGTCATAAGCTCCGTAGATGGTCTCTTCTGCATTTCTTTGCTCAAAATCTCCGCATTAAGCTTTGGACAAATTTCCTACAAAACAAAGAGAAACTTATATAAAAATTTTCACAAAAAAGGCTTTTGGACACACTAAAATTAAGGATAAAGTATTAATTATACCGTGAAACTATGGTATATCAACACCCTAAACTTAAATTCATTGTTTTTCCTCAAGCGGCGCACTATGAATCACTACACAATCTTTGTACAATAGTATCCATGTTTTATCCTTTGCAATCATTTGGCTATCAATCCCGATTAATATCATCAAACTATGCATGCTATCACTATTAGGCTTCAATTTTGTGGGATCAGAACATGACACAGACTCACCATGCACTAACACCTATCCTCTTAAATTTCTCGCCGAGGTGCTAACAATTCCGGTATTGCAACTACTGTCCTCACTTTAAAACAAAATCCTCATTTTTCACACAATGATTTTAGTTTGAGTATAAGGATTAGTTTTTCGATACTCACTCTCAGAACAAAGTCACACTCATTCATACCTATTGCCATTTGCTTCCCTTATTTTCACTGCCTTAAGTTCGCTATACAACCCTTAGGATAACGATAGGACTTTGTTAGCTAGTAACATAGGCTCAGAGTCAGGTAGGGTATATTTAGGTATACTTTAGTGACTTTATGCCCTCCTTGACTTATTGGCTAAACCTTCCACTTTCTATCATTTTATCTCGCCCAATTTCTCATATTCTTTCACCTTTCTAATTTCTCTTCTTTCTTTATTTGTGTAAGTGACTCGCTTCTTTTCTTGCTTGTATTTATTGTGTATTATTCTTTTTATTTACTTTTGTTTCAACTAATTCTTGAGTCACTTTACTTTTGTTCTTTCTCTCTTTTTGTTCTTTCAACTCCACTTTCAAGAGCATTCCTTATAATAGCCACCCTCAACTCATGGATTTGCCATGAGTCAAGGTACACAATACCCAAAATTGGGTCAGGGACATAATGAAGGTTCTTTACTGCATTAGCCACCCTCAACTTATGCTTTTGGCATAAGCTGAGGTGCAGATGTCCAAGGAGGGACCAGGGCTAAAACATCGTTCCCAGGAAAGATCACTTGGGGTGAAAAAGAAAGGTCTAATTTAAGCTCTGATTATTTGGATCAAAGAAGGATAAATTTCATTTGGTTTCTTTATTTTAGGATAGAAATGGGCTATATTGAATAAGGGCCTATGATCCTTTCCTAATTTTCTATTACAACTTACTTTTAGCAGGACTATCTAGGCAAGTTCTATCTCAGTACCAATAGTGGACTTATTATAATTTTCCTCACACTCACTTTACATCTCATCACTATACCAGATTATCAGACATCTAGTTCGAATTTAAGACTTAGGTTAATGCAATGGTGTAACTCTATGTCATGCTTAGAGCCACACAATTATCAGTTACTATGCCTAGTCATGTATCATTTTCCAGTTTATCATGATATCATTTTAGCCATCATGCTTCAGAATTAAACTATGTACAAAAGATATAAACATGCCGGTTCAACTTTTGGGGAAAAAGAACACAGGCAAGAAAACCCCAAAAGAAGATAGTGAGTTGGGCTACTCAGACTTCACCCTAATGTTCACTTTCCATTGACCCCACCTCCAACAAAAAAACATGCAATTGTCTCCAATGCATAAAAATTTAAATAATAGAGTGGTAGGTGAAGCAAAGCTGTGGCGCAAAGCGCCGTCGATCAGCAAGATGGTGGGTCCGGTTCCCCGGAACCCACGTCCTCTGCAATCTGGACACCCTCAGTGGTGTCCTCAGAAACAACTTCACCATCAGTAGTGCCTCCTGCTATCTCCATAGTGCGGGAGCTAGACACCCCAGCCGCTAACTCTGATGCTCTCATTTGGTGCGCCTCCTCCTCAGCAAGTGAGGCTCTCCTCGCAGCCTCTATCTCTCGGCGCTCCTTCTTCCGTGCTCGTGCCTTGTCTTATGATCGACCCCTACGCCTCTTGGCACTTTCTTGAGGAGGAGGTGGTGGAATTTTTGAAGTAGCGAAAAGGGCCGCCAACACTGTGTCATCAGCAGGCTCAACAGAAGGGGCCTCTGACTTTGGCACCCTAGCCTCTAAGATAGTGTCGATGTCTGCACGAAGACTGTCGACTGCATCCTGAAGAGTCGACACATCCACTAAAGGGGCTGGTCGGGCTAGAACCCTTCTCTAAAAGGCGTCCAAGCGCTGGTCAACGTGAGCGATCTTCCGCTCTGTAAACTGGACCATTTTCCTCTCTAGGCGCTCTTCTGACTCAGTAATAGACTTCTGCATCCACAGCTGGAGATGATGCAGAAGTGTGGCCATTTGCGCCTCTAGTTATTGGACCGTAGCAAGCGGGACTAATGCCGGTAGATGGGCTGTGTGAGAGGAGCTCGCGGCAGTGCTACTACCCAGGATAGACTCGACCGGGGTAGTGTTAGTGGACGCCGCCTGTGTAGCCGTGTAGGCCAGGGATACTGTATCATCAAGATCATTAGCAAGTGGGGGCAGCTCTGGACGGGGCCCTCTGCGTGGATCCAACTCATTTGCCTTATCTCTGATGAGGCCGACGTCAACAGTGCCCTATGGGGTCTTAAGATGATCTACGTGCCATATAGGCAGACCTGCGGACCTGCAGAGAGAAAAGATCATGCACGGGAAATGGTAGGTATTAGTGACCTATAATGCCCTCTCGTGCATGACTGCCTGTAGAATCCAAGCGAAGTCGATTTCAAACTCGGCTATCATCGCCACAATCAAGACAGCGCGATCCCAGGTAACGATATTATCTGCAGCTGTGGGGGAAAGGAAGTGACGGACAAGCAGCCACAAAAACTTCGCCGTGAAAGTGAGGTTGGCCTTCTTGATGGCCCCTTTGGCTCAGTCACTCAATCGGCACCCTCTCCATGTACTGACAGGTGCAGGTCCATTCACCGTTTGGTGGTCTCTCTCAGTGATGGCTCGCGTAGGAACTGGCCATCTTTAACTATCTGCCAGCAGAAGTCAAACTCGGCAGTGAGAGGGGTAAGAGTAGCATCAACACCCTCGCCGTACGGAAACCGGCGGAGGGCAGGCAGTGAAATGTCAACCTGTACACCCCGTACTCGCTCCTGCTCCAGTGGGGCCTGTTTAGCGGGGCAGCCCGCCTATCTTTCTGTGATCGGAGAGTCAATACGTAGGATGCGTAGAACTCTCGGACCATTTCTTCACTGTAACGTCCCAACGGACGTGCTGTCCACTCCATGCGATGCCTGGTGATGAGATTGTGAATCTCAGGCATCGTCGGGAGACTCCCTGTAAGGAACCGCCGTTCCAAGGTGAATGTTCGAGTCATCACTCCTTTATCAGTCAGGAACTTGGCGTCGTAGTAGACTTGAAATTGTCTGTCGACACACCACTGGTTGGGCTGGTCAGTGGCTGGGGTGGGTACCGGAACTGGTTAGCCTGATGTAGATTCTGAACTGTCAGCCTCATCAGACGAGGCCGACGCTGCAGCGCTGGCGGGTGCGGGAACCTCAGCAGAGCCGGAGGCTTCCACGGACCATGATACTCCTAAGGAGCCAGACGCTCCTTCTTCATTTGTAGCTGACCCATAGGGTGTGCCGGTTAGTGTGCGCTCCTTATCAGACTGGGAGGCAGTGACTACGCCGGACGCCACCTTTTTTTTGGGTGTGGATCTAGGAGCACGTGCAGCATGGGAAGGTGTGGAAGTTCCTGGGGGCATATACTCAGGGTCACGCTCATCATCAGAGCCGATGACCATGCAGTTTGATCGCCCGCGTGCGTAGATTCGGTCTTGCTTGGGTGCCATTATAGATAGTACCTGCAAAGGATCAATATTAGTATGAGTAGTGGCAAACAAGACAAGCAAAACATACGAAATAAAACATTGAAAACAGTATGTCATTTCTATAGAAACAATGACACATGACGTGCCTGGTGACGGCTCATCGTGACTATGACGGACCGTCATGAGGTCTGTCGTGTTTTTCTTAGACTATGTATATATAGAGAACCCTGAAGGAGAGTCTCTGACTAGCATGATGTATGTGCAGGACAGACTGTCACAGGTACGACGGTCCGTCGTAGTACACTTAAAAAAATATGGAGACCCTTAGCAGAGGGGTCTCTGACCGGCATGACGGTCGTGCAGGACGGACCGTCGTGGGTATGACGGTCCGTCACATGTGTCCGTTGAAAAACACTTGGGATAAAATGAAAGACCCTTATAACAGGGTCTGTGACAACCGGAACGGTTGTGCAGGACGGACCGTTGTGAAGATGAAAATCCATCACATGTGTCCGTTGGGACAGGGTGCTAGGGCTTTTTGAACGGACCCTACGATGGTCCGTCGTGGGTACGACGGTCCGGCATTGGGGTCTCGTTCTGTATAACAGTGACACAATAGGGGGTACCCCATGCATCCCCGATGAATCCACATCAAACTTGTAGTGTTTTGGACCTACATTTTTCTATCCCAACTACCTAGGAATCCTGCAATGCAAAAACACCTATGTCTAGGGTTACCAACATGGCAATTTCGAACATTTTAAACCTAGGTTAGACAGAATAGTATAAAGGAAACAACGCCTGATGACGAACTAAGCTAATACTAACTAATAAACAAAAATGCAAAATAAATGAGTAGAAATTAGAGACATATACCTTAGAAATGGAGAAAAACAACTGGCCAAGTACTCGGTGGTCAGGCAGACACCCACAACAGTAGCTCTGACTAGTAGATGATAACTTCTAGGGCTTTGGAGAATATTGGGTGAACAATGATTGAGGGAGAGAATGTGGAAGTTGAAAAGAGAGGGAAATGGGAGATAAAATGAAGGAATGGGGTGAAATGAGGGGTTGGGGGGTTTAAACAGTCAAAGTGTACAGTAAAGCCCAAACGGGTCGGGTCGGGTATTCCTCATTAATCACGCAACGATTCCCCGACGACGGTCCGTCGCAGTTGGTGACGACCCATCGTGGGTTCCGTCGTGTGTGCCCTAGTATGAAAATAACAAAAAGGCGTACCTGGTACGACGGAGGTATACAACAGTCTGTCACAGGCGCAACGGTCCATCGCTGTATCCGTCAGTGACTGCTGCAAAGTAATTTTATGCAGAATTTCCTGGTGATGTGCCTATAAATTTAAAAACCCATTAGTAGAAAAATGCTACCATTACTAAAAAGACTATAAGTATTCGGTTGCTTCCCCACAAGCCCCAGATTTAATGTCGCGGCACGACTGGGGACACTTGATTACTCAGACTTCATCAAGATTATTTGCCTCTATTAGTTTATTTCCCGATGCTTTATGCCCAAAATAGAGCTTTATTCGTTCTCTATTCATCTTACACCACACTCCCTCCTTGGCTTTTAGCTCAACTGCTCCATGAGCGAATACTTGGGTAATCAAGTAAGGGCCAGTCCATTTGGACTTGAGCTTGCCCGGAAGACTAGGCGACCCAGAACTGTCTACAAGCACCAAATCTCCAACCCTAAACTCTTGTTTTTCACTTTTTTGTTCATTCTCTTTCTTCATCTTTTCTTTGTGGGATATGGCTGATACTGATTGGAGATCACCACTCTGCCTCATGGTCCTACAAATGTTGAAGGTCGCTTCTTCATTATTTAACCGAAATGTCATCTGTATCTTATCTATATTAACTAAGGCTCTACCTGTAGCAAGGAATGGCCTTCCAAGAATAATAAGCACTTCAAAATCGACCTCACAATCAAGAATAACGAAATCAGCCAGAAAGATGAATGACTCCAATTTTACTAGCACATCATGGAGTATCCCTATAGGCCGTTTCACTGTCCGATCAACCATAAGTAGCCGCATCGCAGTGGGTTTTTGATCCCCCCAACCCAACTTCTTGTAAATTGAGAGGGGCATGAGATTCATGCTTGCCCCCAGATCACATAATGCTTTCGCAAAATGTAATGACCCAACTGTACAAGGAATAGTGAACGCACCCGAATCTTCTTTCTTTTGTATGAGGGATCTTGTAGCAATTGCACTAGAATGCTGCAGTCTAACGTCATCCTCAAAAGGGACCGATCTTTTCTTGGTTACTAGATCTTTCATAAATTTGGAATAACCGGGCATTTGTTCTAGAGCTTCTACCAAAGGGTTATTGATAGAAAGCTGCTTTAACATTGTTATGAAACGCCGGTATTTACCATCCTCGGTCTTTTTCACTAATCTCTGAGGGAAAGGTGGTGGTGGCCTAGGCATGGGAATCACCTTCATAGGTACTCCTGTATCTTTTCCATTACATTCCTCTACTTCACCACTATCCTTTCTCATATTTTCCTCAGTAGTCAGCATAGGTAGTTCAATGGTTTGCTTACCACCCCGAGTAGTGATTGCCATACAGTGCTCATTATTCTTTTGATTTTGGATAGTGTTGCTAGGAAGTGTGCCCGGTTTCCGTGTGTTCACTGTCGCAGATTATTGGGCCATTTGCAATTCGATCTGTTTAATCGAAATTGCATGTGTATCAAATTTTTGCCCAATACTAGCTAAATCAACCCTTAACTCTTTAATGTGCTCATAACTAGCATCGAACCTCCTCATCATTTTGTGCAATATATCCTCAACTTGCGCCATACTATCTCCACCATCCCTAGGAGTAACTTCACGATTTTGAGGAGGAACATAGGGTCCATTCCTGTCGTTTCTATTAGCATAGCTACCCCTGTTAAAGTTGTTGTCGCGGTTGTAGTTTCCATCTCGGACTTAATGACCCTCACGATTGTAGTTACCATAGTTCCGACCTTGGTTCCCTTGACCATGGCGACATTTATCCTTATTTGAGCCTTGGGAGCTTGGTCGGAACCCCCCGTCTGCTCTTTTACTGCATAAGTGTCCTCTGCATAATAGCATTCATCACTAGGAGGTGGTGGTTTAGCAAAGTAGTTGACTGCATTTATCTTTTCTGCACCCCCAGTGACATGTTTTAGTACCAACCCAAGCTCGGTTCTCATCTGAGCCATTTCTTCACGAATCTCATCTGTGGATGGGTTGTGAGTGGACTGCACTGCGAAGGTGTTTCTCCCTGTATAAGACTTCCTAGTACTCCAAGCTTTGTTATTCCGGGAGATTTTTTTAAATTTTTCAGCAATCTCAGCATAAGGGCATTCTCCATAAGATCCACCTGCTATATTGTCCAACACCGCTATGTTGTTATCATCCTGTCCTTGATAGAAGTATTCCTTCAGTGACTCATCATCTATATGGTGATTTGGAACACTTCTCAAGAATGAGGTGAATCTATCCCAAGAACTACTAACTGACCCTCGTGGTAGTGCCACAAAGTTGTTCACTCTGTCTTTGTGGTTTAGTTTCTTGGAGACCGGATAGTAGCGTGCTAAGAAAACATCCCTTAATAGGTTCCAAGTAAAGATTGAGTTGTATGGTAGCTCACTGAACCATATAGTAGCCTCTCCCGTCAGTGAGAGAGGAAACACTCTGAGCCCTATTACATCTAGATCCAAATTAGGCCTCCCTACACAACTTTTACACACTACCCTTACATTATATATATGGGCATGTCGATCCTCAGAAGGTAGCTCTGAAAACAAACCTCTAGCAGTGAGCATTTGCATCAGGCTACCAGTTACCACAAAGGTGTGTCCTGTGGGTAGAGGGGGCAAGACAACTGGCCCATCCGAGTCTTCTATGGTATCATACCCTCTGTTGTATGATTGGTGCCGCGGAGCGGGATTTTATCCCCTCTGTTGATGTTCACCCGGAGCATCGGGTAACATCTGACCATGAACATCAACCGGAGCTGGGATGTTCTGGTTCGGATCATCATCATTTATTCCCAAGTTTCGATTTATATTGCGCAGTGTATGCTCTAGCTCGTGATCGTAGGGAAACAAGGGTTTTGTTCCACTCCGTGTATTTGGCATAAATGGAGGATAGTTCTGAAAAAAAATCAAAAACAATAAAACAAAGTAAAATCAAGAAATATATCAACTAAACTATATTTTTAAGTTCAAGTTAATCTAAAAGCTATAATCCCCGGAAGTGGCGCCAAAATTTGATACGCTCAAACTTACTTCTCAAATAAGAAGTAAAGCGGTCGTGTCAAGTTAATAACCCAACTAGTGAGGTTGGGATCGTTCCTACGAGGAAAATAGTCTAGACTTAACTTCAACCTGTTATTACTATTGTTTGGTCAATGACTTCCTTGGAAAGTAAAAACATAAAAAGGGGGGTTTCTATTTCAAATTCAGTGAAGATAAATAAAGAACTTGAAAGCGACACTTAACATCTTCGACAGTTGAATTTTAATCAATAATTCAAAGTAACTAGGGTTTACGTGTTCCCCAGAGGTTCATAACTTGATTATTATAACTATAACAGTTCTTTCCTAGTTTCTTGCATGCAAAGTGATAAGTTATGTATATCTAAATCCTTGGTCCGGCTTCTAGAAAATCTCACTCCGCACCTTGGTCCGGCTACGTGTGTTGCTAACCGTTATCCTTACCTCATATTAAGAATGTATTCGATATTTGACTAAGTTATTACCCCCTACCAATCAATACGAGCCTATTAGATAGTATACACTAAATCTATGTTAATAAATCCTTTCCTATTATCTACGTCCTTGGTCCGGAAAGTAGCATTAAGGCGAGTTCTAACGTTGGCCATCCGTTAAAAAGTCTTCTAAGCGAGAGAATTATTAATACATGCAAGACACTATTCTAGAATTGTTATTTTCGTTACGGTTTATCTCATTATTTGCCTATGGTTTTTACAACCCTAGTTATGGAGTTTAATTACTCATGGCCATAAACACTATATTCAAATATATTAAATAAGAGTTCATGTACTTACTTCAATGAGAGAGAGTAAAATCCAAAAGTTTGCTTGATTAATCACCAAAAATTCCTTGCAAGATTCTCCAAATCTAACACTAATACACAAAGTCTAATAATATGATGTCTAACAATACGGAGTCTAACTCTAAGAGTCTAAAAATTTAAGAGTCTACCCTCAAAAACGAGGTTTTTTGAACTATTTATAAAAAATAAAAAAAACCTAATTAAACAAGGACTATGTTTGCTGGAAATCTGCCAAAACGCGGCTGGATCGACGGACCTCATGACGGATAGTCGTGGTCATGACGGACCGTCATGGACTATGTCGTCCCATACTTGTGCAATTTCTTCTGCTGCTCTCTTCACCACCCTCGACGGCAAGTATGACGGACCGACATAGGCACAACGGTCCGTCGATGGTCTTCATTTCAAGACACTTCAACTCTTGGAATCTGGGTACTGGAATTACTTCTCTGAACTTCATGACGAACTTGCAGGACGGACCGTCATAGCCACGACGGACCGTCACAGCCACGACGGACCGTCACAAGCTTCGTAACCCCACACTTGGTCAGACTTCCCCATCTTCTTTCAGCAGCTTCGCTACGCTGCCACCTACGGGTCGTCACAAGCATGATTGAGCGTTATAAGCTCCATAGGTGGTCTCTTCTGCATTTCTTCGCTCAAAATCTCCGCATTCAGCTATGGACAGATTTCCTGCAAAACAAAGAGAAACTTATATAAAAATTAGCACAAAAAAGGCTTTTGGACACACTAAACTTAATGAAAAATAATTAATTATACTGTGAAACCACGGTATATCAATGTGCCACATTGTGTTGTTGATAGCCATTTTGTGATAATGTTGACCAATATAGACATACAGTCCACATTATGCATGCTTAGAATGTAGTAAAGGCTCATAGTGTCTACTGAAAGGTTGATCTCATATTCACTAAGTGTCTACTACTATGAAGGTAAGGTAAATGTATGTGAAGTATTTTATATATTCCATTAACTAGGATGACTTGATAGGTGTACTAGTATGAGCAACGGTATGGGACCTTGCACATGTGTGCTTTTATAGGATAGTTCCTAGGTTTGGTTTCTATGTACATGAACATAAATGTGTTGAAATTCTATGAATAGGTGTTATATGCTATGATCTTAAGTATATGATAAGATGAAATATAATTGTCCATAGTGTTTTAAAGTGTTGGTATGAAAGGATTTTGTCCAATAGTTACACCTCTAGTCTTATGCATTGATATATGAATATGTGTGACATTTATGTGTTATGTGAAAGGTTTGCTCACATACAAGTACACACACATGTATTAAGATCTATGAATAGATGGGTCTTTTAATGTGTACTCACGTGTACCCTAAAACTAAATAGGTGCTTGAATATGCTATAAGCATATAAGGAATCAATATCCTAACCCTATAATTTATAAAGTAAACTAATAATTTGAACATGACAATGAGAGGTGTTGGATTTCCTTGGAGGAATATTCACCATTGGGTTCTCATAGAGTGTTGATTTCCCTTAAAGGAATATTTACCTATGGTTGCACATGAGGTGGTGGTTTCCCTTTGAGCAAGGTTCACCCATGATTTCTCATGACATGAGGCTCAAATTCTAATGAGCATGTAGAGTGTCATGTCTATCTCTTAGTTCCATAAACTATGCTTGCTTGATAGGATCTAGTAAGTGAATTCACTAGTATGCTAGCTTTTGTCAAGGCTCTACATTGGCTAGGAAAGAACATGTTTCATTGGTGTAAAGCTGTACAACACAAAATTCCATGTTTAGAAACCATGGTATTAGAGTTTGTTAACTGTATAGTTTCCCTAAGTAAAATTGAAAATGGAAGTAAATGAATAAGGACCCTAACTAGGATAACCTAAGAGAAGATACTTAGGATACATGGAAGTAATGAACCCACCTAGACATTGCACAAGTACCTATCTAAGGGAGTCCAAGGAAGGTGTTCTAATGCATGACCATATGCTTATGATTGCATGATATGGAGTTCTAATGTTAAGTATGTACCTTGTTTATGAAATTGTCCTATGAATGCATGAGTTGAGTTAAAAGATTGTATTTATGGTTTCCTTGTGGTCTTAAGGTGAAGCTTAAGATTTATTAGTGTTATGAGACATTCTTCATGCATTTCACCAAGTATCACTAGAAGGATAACATAGGAAAGTTAAGAAGTAGGGAATAAAAGTAGTTCACTCTAAAGGAAAATAATACACTATAAGGTGAAAAGAGCTCACTGTAAAGTGACCTGAAAAGTGCCTTAAATTCAATATGTGATTTTATATGATGTTTGGACTTTTATTGTGTCTATATTAAGTATGTGAATGCTATAAATGCTAGTATATCAAGGTTTTATAAAGATTTAAGAAAAAGGCATCATGTGTGGTTTTCAAGTAAAATGTCCCTTGTAGTTTCATGTTTTTTCATGGTCGCCATACGTAGTGCATTCTTTTACTAACTCCATTATTCTTTACTTTTTACACAAAGTGTAGGTTATGGATTCTTAAAGGATGTCTCTATGATTGATGATCTTGATATGTGATTCTAAGCTCAAGAAAAGGGATCCTCATGTCCAAGGATTTCCTAGTTATGGTTTAGTATAAAGTCTTGTAATTTTTGTACAGATGTGAATTATTTTATAAGGGTTTTGTCCCTAAAGTACTCTTATGATGGTTTGTCTACGATTGCAAAGAGACTGAAGGTCTAAATATGTACTTATGATATTTTATATAGATGTGAAGGAAGTTTCTAGTATATGATATTTTATGAAAAGTTCTAAATTTTTTGCTAAATTTGATATGATAAGGCGATGAATTATAATTATTGGCTTGTATAAGACTTCGGAGAGGTTAAGTACGCCATGTTACTTCTAGGGAGTTCTCCTCGGATGTGACAAACGGACCTTCCCTTAATGGTCTCTCATCCCTCCATTGCTCAAAAACACTTGAGTCACATCCTTTAGTTGATAAGCGGCTAGTTTTGCTTTCTCTCTAGGAATCGCACCCATAGAATCCACCAAGTTGAAGACCTCATCTATGAATCCTTGTAGATTTTCATCCACCTTAGTGCATGGAGAGTAGGAGGGTTAATTCTCATGAAATTCGGGATATTATAAGTGGGAGTACTTGCATTGTGTTGAGGTCAAACTCCTAGGTTAGCTTGGGCAATGACATAATTAGTGACGACTTGAGGCTTGAGTCGTAATGAGTTGAGTAATATCCCAAAGGGAAGCCCTTATCTCCGCAATAGAAATATCCCCTTCAACAAAGGGAGCTTGTGGACCTCGGGGTACTTGAGGATCTTGAGGTACTCTAAGTGTCACATCCCGAGAGTATACCCTAGAATTTAGGGCAACCTTTCGGTTAGACACAACATACTTGACCTCACGAAGGTCTAGTAAAAGACCTTAGACATTATTCATTGCATACTTGTATGCAAAGTAGGGAAAAATTAAAACGTTTCACAACATTATAACAGTCTTCCAAAATATCTTTCATATAAAACCAAAGTAAATACTAAGCCTCATATCATAAAATAGTAGACTCAAAAATACTTAGGACACATCCCATACATCGAAATATAGAAATACTATGTCTATTTCAATGCTTTAACAAAGAACTCTAAAGAAGTCATTCCCTCTAGTCAAATGAGGACATACTTCAACTTTGCTTGATAGATCCTATAATCCAAGCTTTGCCCCCAAAATTCCCTTCACATAAAAATAACTTAAGATATAGACAAAATAAATGGAATTAGTATAAATACATGTATTAAGTGTGGCATAATGTATAAAATCATGATAAAAGGACATTTGAGTAAACCATGTTTTTTGTGAGTAAAACATCACTTTATAAGCATACGAACAACATTTAACACCTTAGAAAAATATGAGACATCACATAAGTATTTTATCAAATATTGAAGAATGTTACAGTGAATTATGTAACTTTACAGTGAACTAAGTTAAACTTCACAGTGACATCTTCTATCATGCAACCCTCTCACCAAGGTTATAGTAAGACTCACATAAGTAAGACAAAGAGAGAACACCCATACACCCTCTCCAAGCACATGTAAATGAACCTTAGGACTACCAATACTGAGATAAATTCACTTACATTACACCAAAACACATAACATGATATCTTTCTACAAAAGGTGATTATAAAGCTCAATTAACTATGTTATGTAATGACCGCCCATACGACCCATTCACACACATCAAAGAGATCTATTAGACTACCTATGATAAGATCATTCTAACTTCAATATTCAACTTTCCTCTCTAGACTTATCCTTTAGACTTATCTAGGTAAAACATGAAGAAACCATTCTTATGCCCCCTTCACACCATAACTAGGAAATCCATAAAGTAACTCTAGACTAGGTAGTTATTCATTAACATGCTTTCAGAATTAAGTCATCACTTCCATTAGTCAAATTAAGAGACATTAAAAATTAAAGGACATTCAAGTAATGATATTAGAAAGACCTAGTGACTCTCTTACTAATATCTTTAAAGCCTAATTGTAAAATGCCCAGACAGCGTTCCATACAACTACCTAAACTTCATAGATTATCTTCAATCGTAATATGTATCCCACATGAAGAGAATAGGCAACAACCGACATAGACCATCGTAGCTAGGCATGGAATCCGAAGTAGTATCCTACTCAAACGGAGGGTGTTCTACTTGCTAATGGTAGAACTTGGACACATGCTTTGTAGGCACATAGTTAAAGAATATCGAGGGTTTATTTGTTTTCTGTTCTCATATTTAAAATAGATCTACTTCCCAAGCATATTTACTCAGTTCTAGCCTTTGTTCTTATAGAGTAGTTCAATAAAGGAGTATATGAAGAGGTTCCATATCGAGTTCACAACCAAATCATAACACCTTGAAAAAGAGGTTCCCTATGGTTGGCTTACAAATGTTAAGATGATAGCTCAATGATTTTCCTCAGGATGATTCATGCAGTTCCTGACAATGAACCCTAATTCCACCATTCACATAAGAAGGAAACCATCACGACTTTCGACTTTAAGGATATCAATACCATATTTCTAAAAGGTTCCACATAAATGACCTTCTTTACATAGTTCAAGGTCATACTTACAAGACGAGGGTTCACTAAGCTTACCTTGTCAAAATGTAACATATTCAAATATCATTCATGCATCAAGAAGATGGACTTAAGTCTATGTTTAGACACATCAATACTTCACTTCATTACATATAGCCTATCATCTAAGAAGCACATAAAGACACACAAGTAAACTATAGGTTACCCGATACACTACCATAGAATCACCAATATAAGCATTACAAGAGTCATATAACCAAGTAGGAAAAATCAAGCATCAACCCTAAGAATACACACATAAGTCATAGTCTAACATGATCACGTAACGTTAACAGAGGAACACCTACTTTCATCTTACTCACATGTAGGTAGATATGATCACACATTACACAAATCACTACAAAAACGATCATAATACATCAAATAATGCAAACAAGGTCATGATCATCATAATTCATAAAGTCATTTCGATGAAGCCAAATAATTCACAATTATAACAAATAGCACCACAACCATCAGTTGACCATACAAATCATAAACATTATTAAAAATCTAAATTACAATATGAACAGAATTAGGGCAGAATACCACCAATCCACTCTCACCACTTCAATCCGTAGCTCAATTAACCAACATGATACCCAAAGGCCCTTACCCAATGGCCATGATAACCAATTAAATTCAATAACTACAATACATAATTAATATAAATAAATTCAATATGAATTTATCAATCTAAGACAGCCTACAATGATTCTAACATAATTATTTCATAATTAAAAAGCCCATAACAATCTACATAAGAATTCCATACTATAAAGTCATAATAAAATCAACCACATTAGGGCTAAAAGCAAAAGATGATGATTTACATGGGTTCATAGAGAATTTAGTCTAAATTCATCAAATTAACATCAATTCAACAAATATTAAATCATTCAAAATGATTTATGAAAGAACCCGTGGCTAGATGTCAAAATAGGGCAATTCATCTTTTGACAAATATTTAGAAAACACTTTGAAGCTTGTATCCATGAATAAAGAGAGTTCAAGGATGAGCAAACAAACCTTTATTAAAATTAACCCACGAAATTTAGTCGAAAACCTTGAGAAATTCGTCCTCATCCTTGAAGCTTGAGGTTTCAATAATGGAGGAATTGATTTGACAGAGAACTTTGGGGTCTTGAAATAATGAATTAATGGAAGGTTTTAAGACTTAAACTATTTATATTATTGATTTAAACCTTTTAATGTCTACCCCAATCAATAAAAAGTTGAATGGGACTAATTTGGAAAATAAATTTTGGACAGCTCGCTCATTGACCACGGCCACCTTCACGGACCGTGAAGGTGGTTCACGACCCATATAATGGTCCGTGGTCCTTGGAGCAGTGTTTTCCTTGACTTTACTAGCCTCCAAGTGTCTATGGAAGTTCCACAACCATATTTAGGGATTGTTGTCCACTCCATTGGCCGTGAAGTTGTCCGTGAACATGAAGGCAGCGAGCTGCTAATTTGAGACAGCTTTTTCCCACAAGTTGGGTCCTTCTCAAGTACCCTTTGGTTGGTCCTTGAGGAGTTTTGCCCGTAATTTTTAACACAAATACCCTTATACACATGTTAGGAACCCTTAACAACAATTTCATCTCGAGCGAACACGTAAAACTAGCCGAAACACACTAAGACACACAAGAGCCCTTCAAAGAAAAATCTTTCGAACATCATGGACGTTTCACCTCCAAACTTAACCAAACATTATACAATGCCTATAAAAATCATTGTAAACAATTTTAGGACTTTATAAACTGATTACACAAGCTTTAGACTCTAGTTTCACCTAAGTCATTTAAGAGGTGTTGCACGAGGGGGAACCACCTCATTCACTTCCTCTTGGTCAACTATCGGGACTTTCTAACCCCGGGGAGGAATTTTCTCATTAAATACTCCTTTCTCCTGCCTTAAAGAGGGTGTCCTCTTCGTATTTATTTCCTATAATCACAAAAGAAGAGGTTGCAAAAAGACACTTATAGAACTCAACTCTTTGGCAAGACACTAGAGGAATGAAGAAAGTGAAACTTCTATTCCTTTATAGGCTCTCGCTAATGGATCACACCAAAGAACAAGAATCTATTCGACATGGCTTGTGAGACGTTTGACCCTAAAATATTTCTCAAAACCTTATGCTCTGATATCACGTTTGTAACTATCCGCAAGTACACAGTAGAAGGAAGACCACTCTAGAGTCGTCACAAGGCGTACATGATCTCACAGAGGTTTTTCACAAGCCTTTTAGATATAATTCATTACATAAGTATGAAAAGTATTATGGAATTAAAACTTTTCACAACAATATAATAAGAAACTCCTTTATAAAAGACAAAGGAATAAGTCTCATCGTCACAATCAAACTTAATTACCCATCATAAATATCTTAGGGACACGACATTTTACATTAAAAGAAATACATAATAAGTCTTTACAAGTATTAAAACAAGAAACTAAAGAAACATAGAATGACTCGAATATATGAGGACATACTACATCTTGAGAGAGTCAACTTCCCAAGCCTTGCCTCCTAAACATCCACTTGCCTTCTACCTAAATACATAGAATATAGAATAGTATAAGGACAGTACAAACATTGTACTAAGTATGAAAATATGTAAAATCATGCAAAAGGGGACATTATAATTGAAAAATATAAGGCATGCCATTTTGATAAAAAAACATAATGAATTAAGTTACAACAAATCATGTAGATCAATATTTAAGACATAAGGTAGAACTTCCATGCTTCTTAGCATAAAGCCATACATTCAATAAAACACATTTATCTTATAAAATCCTTCTATCCAAAGATGTACCAAGGCTCACCTATATAAGAGATGATGAGATAGCCCATACAACCTCTTCAATACGTGCCTAAGTGATCCTTTAAACTACCAAGGATAAATACACTTCATTAAATTTAACAAGTCATCGTTCATTACAAAAGACACTAGAGGAACATACGTGCATTTAGGATATTCACATAAGGACCATCCTCAAAGAAAACCCCAAAGTTACACTTAATGCAATGTGAGTGTAGTATCTCATACTACTACTCCCACCCTTAGTGTCCCTTTACAACTCCCTTAGACTAGGACATCACATTCACCATATACGTAATTTTTATCATACAAGACATAATATAAACATGATTCTTTAACATTATATATAAGTTAATTACTTCATTTACATCACATAATGACTCATTCATACATTTTAATTTTAGGAACCACCGAGACTTTATCCAAATGTCTACTTGTGCAACGGATAGATAACGTCCCATTCCACCACCTACCCTAACTTTTACACCCTTGATAAGATTACTTCATGACATTTACATTTGGGTCTATCTTTAACCGACATAGACCATGAGAGATATACATGGAATCCCGGTATTAACCCCAACCGGATGAGGGAATCGTACTTGCCTAAGGTAGGGTCTTACTCTTTTGCCTAAGAGTTTTATCCCTAGAGGTTACTTTGAACCCCACATCACAAAGGGTATCAATCCTCAACCCTATATTAGAAAGATCTTAGGAATAGTGAGTTCTCTACTAAACACTTCAGCTCAACTCAAAAGAGTGTTCACTCAAAAATCGTCCTTTTTATACTATAGGAATAGTAGGGATGGTCTAGATAGTTCATCTGTACTCACGAAGAATGTCTAGCCTATAAATCCCCCATTTCATACATAAATTTATTCGTACATTCAAATTATGTGTGCGAGTACACACAAATAACCATAGTCCATAACATTGACTTCTAAACATGCTCATACCTACATTCAACATACTTCACACTTCATCGTTCTTCAGATATATCTATACTTCATTAGATATAACATTTTCAAGATACAGATTTTCAAAATTCTAAAACATATCCTTCATATTCATAATAATCATCACCTTAATTCACATACTATTACTTGAAGGCCATACTTACAATATACAAATATATTCATATACTTCAAGTAAACACCACCACCAAAGGTGGACCATACCTCTCAAGATTAGTTCACAATAAGAACTAAGCTAGATAGAACAAGTTACCATTCATCCAAGACATGAAAACCTTTTCTCAATATCTCAATCAATTGATCCCAATAGACAATTTAAGGAATACCAAATCGCAATATAACATAAATAAACTAGTAGTTCTAAAATTATCAAATCATGTACATTAAACCCACTCTATAAGTCAAAAGTTGAGGAAATGAAAGAGCATGGGGTAATTGTGTTTTTGACATTAAAATCATCAACTAATATCAATAATATCATATTTCGTTCATTAAAATTTTTTATGCAAGACCCATGGTTAGAGTTCAAAAATAGAAGAGTTTGGAGTTTGAAAACCCTTTTTGAAAAGCCTTTGAATGGATCCTTGAATGAAAAAAAAAGCCAAGGATGAACTACAATAACTTAATATGAACAAACCAACAATATTTGTTGTGAAAATTTCAAGAATTTTGTGTTCTTCATTGGAGGTTCAAGTTCACCAATGGAGGATACAACTTAGACAGAGAATTTAGAGAGAAGGGAGAGCAAGTAAAATTTTGAATTCTTATTTACGGTTGAATCTTTTTATTTAGGGTAAAGGGTGTTTGATGACCTACAATCGTTATATAATACACCCCAAAAACAACAAAAACGACCCTACATAAATTGGACCTTTTTAGACAAGTCAAATTTAACATTTATTTTCCGAATTATCAATGGGAAACAAGTCCGCGAGGCGAGCTGTTCCCACAAGATTTTCGAAAATAAAATTTGAGACGGTAGAGACCGTGATCAGACCAAAAGTTTGGAACAATATCACCTTGTCAGCGACGCATACTAGTTTCACCAAAGAACAACATTGGATGCCTTGGGCAGCTTGTAGGACTAAGGTTGGGTCCTCCTCAAGGAACCCCTAGGGCGGTCCTTGGGGAGTCGTAACCAAACATTTTAACACTCAACATGTCCTTCTAGGTACTAGGTTCATCCCCACTGTTTTTATACTCCAATAATACATGAAAACACATACAACATACAAGGACACACTAGCCGCAAACACAAGTCTAGTTGTCGAACATCTTTGACGTTTGACTTCCAAACTCTAAAAAATAACTTCTAATGCTAAACTACATTAATTTAACACATTATGAACTCGACAAAACACATGTGAATCCCTATTTTGAACTTGTTTATTTTGAGGGTCGTTAACCACATGAATTCAACATAATAGATCATAATCATTATACCTTTAGACCCAAAATTAGGAATTCAACAATGGGTTCATGGAATTTTTTATTATAAAAGAATCAATTATCAGTGAATATTTCGTAAATAATTAATTAATACCTTTTAATTCAAAGAACTCATGCTTATAATTCGGAAGTGTTTTAGAAATTTTGAGTTCTTTGAAAATCAATTCAAATTGGGTCCTTGAAATATATAAGGATCAAGGATGAAATCACCATACATTATTTACACCTTTCAACAAAATTAGGCTTGAAACCTTGGAGAATTTGACAGTAACACCTTAAAATGAACAAAGGTGAACTAGATCTTCGTGATGGTTTCTTGAGCTAATTTAGTGTTAACATGAGTTATATTCATGTCCTTGAGTCCAAATGTCCAAAGGTGTCACTTAGAAAGTGCTTGTGTGTCTTGAGGTCTTTGAGTGCGTTTTACGTGTTTATTTTATTTAAAATTGATATGGGATATTTCTAAGACCTCGAATTTTTTTTAGGGGTTTAACTTTGGGGTACGACTCCAGCTAGAAATCACAAGGGGCTCTAGAGAAGGGCCAAAATAAGGACCCAAAACTGTGTTGACAGTGTCCACCAACGAGGGAAAACGATTGCCAGTGGTCAAACCAACGGCCCGTCGACATTCCCCGTCGTCTGGACCTTCAAGGTAAGTTGTACAGGCTCAAAATGGAGCAAAGTATCAACCCACGAAACCCCTCCTAACGGATCATTGATGGACAGACGGTCCGTTGGTTACATCCGTTGATGGTGCTGTCCAAAAGTTGCTGAAAAATCTACCAAGGCTTGGGGTGTTCGGTAAATTCACCCCAGGTTTATTATGAACCTAGTAAGTAATTTTTGGGGTTATTCAGGTATATTAAATTGTTTCACATCCTAAAAAACTTATTTTAGACTCCATCTCCTAAAACTCAAAATACCCTCCCTCTTGAAAGACTCTCTCAAGTCACCATAGAAGCTAGAAGTGAAGAAGGAACTAGGAGCGATATTGGTGGATGTTTATTAATCAAAAATCATTGGGGTTAATTATATGTGAGGTATGGTATCCATACTTGAACTCTCTTCCATTCAAGGAGTCACTTCTAATGGCTTTTCAAAAAGGGTTTTCACAACCGTAGTTTCCTCATCTTCAACTCTAACTATGGGTCTTGCATGAAAACATTTCTAATGATTCAAATATGATTTTTCGAATGTTATATGATTATTTTAATGCTAAATATACAAAGAAATCATTATAAAGCTTATTATCAAATTGTGGTAGAAGAAATGGGTTAAATAAATTGGGTTTGTAGTCTTTAAAATTGGCTTTACTTCTGTTGTTAGTGATTTTTAGCTACTGCCCTAAGCGATAATTTAGGATGAATCAGTCAGTGAAATGTTATAAGTGATGGAATCATGGACTAAAGGGTAATTTGGTCATGTTGTTTTGCTACAATATTGAAATGCTTTTGAGTGGTATGGTCCACCTTCTCGATCGCGCTGTTTACTTGAATTGTATGAATGTGAAGTTACTTGTTTATTTTGAATAAGGCTATGAAGGCTTGTTATGTGAAGTAAGATGATATTAATGTTATTCTTCTTAAATTTGCCTTATGATGCTATTATGTGAAGTAGGCTAGAGAGTATGCTAAAATGAAGTATAAGATTATGTGAAACATGTAAAGTGTGTTATCTGAGGAATAAAGGTCTAAGCATGAATAGAACTTAAATATAAATGAAATGATGCTTATATGCAAGTTTTGATCAACTTAACCCACACACTCACACTTGAATTAATGAATGAAGCTAAGTTAAGTCAAAAGGGGAGTTTTGGGATGAACACTCTTCGTGAATTGAGGTGAAGTGTTTAGTAAAATCCTCACTACATCCTTAGAGATTTCTAGGATAGATCGGAGGATGAATTCCCTTCGTGATTTGAGATGTGCTGTTCACTAGTTATCCTTAACCTATAGGTTATAATGTTTAGAATCTGTGGGGAGTTATGCCTAGCACCGCGAGTATATTAAGAAAGGTTGGTTACACTTCATGAGTTGTGATGTTGTATTCCAATGTACCTTTTGAGATTAGTACCCCTCGTTAGTAGAGAATGAGTTATTTAGTAGCAATGTCCTTATCCCATAACTGGGCATACGCATTGGTGTTGCTATTGGTAAAGCCATGTAAAAGCTAAGTGAATGACCTTACTCTAGGAAACTGAGGAACCCTCATTAGATAGAGGCCAATTTTGAGATTCCATGTCTAGCTCTCATGGTGTAAGTCGGTTAAGCTAACCCCCAAAAAAGTAATGCAAAATGCTAAGTCTTCTAAATTAGTTGATTACTTAGGGTAGGTAGTGGAATAGGACGCTATTCATCTATCGCAATAGGTAGGCTTTGCGAAAGGGGAGTCTTTGTGAGCCTTATATGAATTTAATCAACTTATTCTTCTAAAAGAACGTACTACTTAGGGTAGGTAGTGGAATGATACGCTATCTATCAATTGCACTAGGTAGACCTTCCGAAAGGGGAGTCTTGGTGGCAAGCCTTCCAAAAGAGTGTACTAATTAGGGTAGGTTGTGGTATGGGATGCCATCTAGGAATTGCAGTAAATAGGAATTCCAAAAAGGGAATCCTGGTGTGTTTCTTGAGTCTTCTTCTAATGTCTTGTTATTGAGTGGTGGCTTGTTCTCCCAAGGTGAGTAAGCCGAAAGGGATAGTCTTGACGATCACTTTGGTGTGTATTGAAAGAGGAAAAGCCGAAAGGGAAACTACGCTCCGGAATGAGTGAGTTTCTCTTTGCTTGCCCTTGGAAGTTGACTTCTTTAGAATAAGAGTATTTCATTGTAAAAGTCAAAATACACTAACTTTGTAATATTTTGGAAGTTTACTATAAACACACACTTTTTTTATTAAAATTAAGGAAATTCTTCTCTATGTGTAATGATGATTCTTATGTTGTTTGACTTCTATATTCATAAATTTTTTAATTAAATGGCATGAAAATGTAATTTTACTAAAATATCTCTTTTTGCATATATTTGCATATGCCATACTTAGTACGTTGTTTTGTATTGAGATCATACTTATCTATAATCTATAAGTATAGATTTTGAAGAAAAATAGAAGTCTAGAAGGTGAAGCTTGGGAAATCTAACCCTCTCAAGATTTGGTATTTCCTCATATATTCGAGGACATAGTCTATGTTTCGTAGTTTTGTTATAAGACTTATTATGTATTTTCTTTCAATATAAAGGGTCGTGTCCCAGAGATATTATTTCGTTTCGTTATTTTTGCTTGTGAAGATGAGATTTTCTAAGCATTTATGAAAGACTTACTTTTTATATTAAATGTCATGAAAGGCTTTAAATTCCACACTACTTTTCATGTCTTTTTTATTAACGATAGTAAAGGGATTGTGCAAGACACAAAGGGGTGAAGTACGCCAGGTCATGTGTCGAGGGTTCTCCCTAAATTATAGAGGGTTCTTTGGGGTCGTGACAGACTTGGTATCAGAGCATAAGTTTATGGGAAATAGTTTAGGGTCTAAAAATCTCACAAGCCACGCCTATTAGAATATTGGTCATTGTTGTTAGTCGCGACACATCCGTGGACAAGAGGCTATAGGACTAAAGATTTTCACTTTCTTCATTACTCTTGAATTGTTCCATAGAACATAACTCTATAAGGCCTCACTCTCTTATGTTCCTTTGTCCGGTGGTCTTGTAGGTATGCTTTCTTGTAAGGGGATATATTTCTATGTTTTAGGGAGAGAAAAGTTTGAGTTTTGATGTTATGATGGTTTTATGGCTAGAAGAGTAAAGGTGAAGGTTAGTTTTGAGAGTTGTGATGAGAAACTTTATGGTGATGTAGTTCTAACCATTGTAAGAGTCAGAATGATTGAATGAAGTTCCATTGAGAGCAAATGACTTATCATGTGATTATGTTCAATGATGGTTAAAATACTTTAAAGTGTAAATTTGAGGAATGTTGAGAGAATGTGTAGATATTTTAGAAGTTGAGGGTAACCTTCTTGTGTGACTAATGTTTAATAGTTGTTGTTACTATTTGGTTAAGGTTGTTGTGTAGGATCACACTAAGGGGAAAATGTGGCATGAATACCCAGTAAGGTAGTTTTATTCCATGAGATTGAGTTAAGTGATGCCTAAGAGTAGAATCAGGTGATGCTTAAGGTAGTTTGTCTAGGATTGAATCATAAGACGGGAGTGTGATGCTTCACTAGTAGAGTTGATGTTGATTCTTGATGTCCATAAGGCGAGGGTAGTGTGAGTTCCTAACTTGTGAGAGGAATAATGGTGCTTTGAAGTATGAGACCTTGAAGATGGTTTTACCCTAAGTGGGGTAGAATGAGCTGAGTAGAAAAGTTTGTTTTCAGTACCATGTGTATGAATGAGTTATCTTGTATTGTATATAAAGTGATCTGACTTAAGGTCTAATGTTAAAGAAGCAGGTTAAAGTTAAGTTTTGCATAATGAATGTTAATAAATTTGTTTATGTAGCATACTTAGTCCAAGAGAGTCCTTAAGGTCAACAAGTGGGAGTCGTAGTATGGGATGCTACTCTCATAATGCACTTAGTGTAACTTACGCAGTCTCTTTGGAGTAAGTTAGTTTAGTATTGTCGTTCATATTTTCATGACATCTTGTTAGAGTTGCTTGAAAGGTGCATTATAGAATTTTTAATAAAGCTATACAATGAAGTTTTGAGCTCATTGTAAAATATCAAATTTGGAGAAAACAGCGTTTTTCATGAGCAATGGTTTCAATGTGTTTGGAAATGATGTTTTTGAGAATGTTTATTATTCGTGAAGGTAGTTACTCCATAAGTGAATAAATTAAAATAAGATTGAATTTGTGAAGTTTTGCAAAGTTGCCTTTGTTACAGTGATGCTCACTGTGAAAATAATCATTTTTAAAAACAATGTGTGTAAAGGTGTTGTATATGAGCATTTTTAATGTTGGAGAAGGCAGTTCCTCCATAAGTGAAGGATAAGAGTGGATTTTCAAATGTGAAAATTGTTACAAAGTGTTTGTGTTGCAAATTGTTTGAAAATGTAAAATCGTGCTCTTGTTAGTTGATGCTTTTATTATGAGTGCTTTGATTATGATTGTAATCTGTCATGTTTTGTTAATGCAGTCCTTAATGGTCTTAATGTTTTAGTGTCATTCGAGGACGAACGTAATTCCAAGTAGGGAAGAATGTTACGCCCAAAAAAAACTAAGGTGAACTAGAGACTCATTATTGTTTAATGAAATAATTTGTGTGAAAGTGAGTTATATTTATGTAGTTAGGAAGTGTATGAAGTTTTGTGAAGTTTTGTGGTCAAACGTCCATGAAGTTCGGAAGGTGTGTCTTAGAAAGTTCTTTTGTGTGTCTTGAGGTGTTTGAGTGAGCTTTATGTGTTCATTTTATTTGAAATTAAGGTGGGATGTTCCTAATAACTAAACAAATTCTTTTAGGGGCTTAACCTCCGATTATGACCCCACCTAGGACCGACAAGGGGCCCTAGAAAAGGGCCCAAGGAAAGGACCCAAAACTGCCTTGGCAGTGTCCACCAACGTTGGAAAAACGACGGACAGGGGTTCAACAAAGGCCTGTTGACTTTCCCAGTTGATTGGACCTGCAATGTAGGTTGTCCACGATCCAAGTGGAGCTATTTATCAACCCACGAAACCCCACAATTGACCGTTGAAGGACAGACGGTTCATTGGTTACATTAGTCGATAGTGTTGTCTAAAAGCTGCTGAAATATTCTGCCAAGGTATGGGTTGTTTTATAAATTCACCCCAATTTTTTTATGAATCTAGTAAGTAATTTTGGGGTTATTAGGTATATTAAAGTGTTTCAAACCCTAGAAAATAATTTTAGACTCCATCTCAAAAAACCCAAAACCCCTCCCTCTTAAAAGACTCTCTTAAGTAATCATAGAAGCTATAAGTGAAGAAGAAACTAGGAGGGGTATGGTGGACGTTATTCATCAAAAATCATCAGGGTTTATTCTATGTGAGGTATGGTATCCATATATGAACTCTCTTCAATCAAAGAGTCACTTATAATGGTTTTAAAAAAAAGGGTTTTCAACCCTTATTTACTTAATCTTAAACTCTAAATATTGGTCTTGCATGAAAACGTTTCGAATGATTCAAATATTAAGTTTGTAATGTTAGTTGATCATTTTAATTCTAAAACTACAAAGAAATCATAATAAATCTTATATCAAATTGTGGCATAACAAATGGGTTAAATGGTTTTGTAGTCTTTGAGATTTGCTTTACTTGTGTTGTTAGTGATTTTTAGCTACTGCCATAAGGGATATTTAGGATGAATCATTCAGTAAAATGTTATAAGTGATGGAAGCATGGACTAAAGGGTAATTTGGTCATGTTGTTTATCTTAAATATTGAAATTCTCTTGAGTGGTATGGTCCACCTTCTTGGTGGCGGTGTTTCCTTGAATTGTACGAATATGAAGTTACTTTTTTATTGTGAATGAGTCCATGAAGGCTTTTTATGTGAAGAAAAATGAAAATAATGTTATTCTTGTTAAATGTGTCGTATGAAGTTATTATTTGAAGTAGGCTAGACAGTATGCTTAAATGAAGTATATGATAATGTGAAGCATGTAAAGTGTGTGATTGGATGAATAAAAGTCTAAGCATGCATAGAAGTTAAATTTAAATTATATGATGCTTATATTCAAGGTGTGCTCACATGAACCCACACACTCACACTTGAATGAATTAATGAAGCTAAGTTAAGTCAAAAGGGGAGTTTTGCGACGAACACTCTTCGTGAGTTGAGATGAAGTGTTTAGTAGCAATGTCACTAAAATCTAAGATATTTTTAAGATTGATTGGAGGATAAACGCCATTCTTGATTTGAGATGTGGTGTTCACTAGTTCGTTTATAATGTTGAAAATTCATGGAGAGTTATGCGTAGCATCGAGAGGATATGAAGAAGGGGAGTTTACACTTCGTGAGTTGATATGTTGTATTGCAATGTACCTCTTTAGATGAGTACTCCTCGTTAGTATTTATGAGTTACTTAGTAGCAATCTCCTTAGCCTTTAACTAGGCGCCTGCATAGGTGTAGCTATTGGGTAAGCCATGTAAAATCTAAGAGAATAACCTTTGTCTAGGCAAGTGAGGATCCGTCATCCGATAGGGTTTAATGTCGGGATTCCATGTCGGGACCCTATTTATCTATTGCACTAGGTAGGCATTCTTAAAGGGGAGTCTTGGTTACCCTTATATGAATTGAATGAACTAAGTCTCCTAAAAGAACATACTAGTTAAGGTAGGTAGTGGAATAGGGCGCTATATATCCATTTCACTAAGTAGACCTTTCGAAAGGGGAGCCTTGGTTCCAAGCCTTCTAATAGAGTGTACTAATAGGGTAGGTGGTGGTATGGGACACCATCTAATCATTGCACTAAGTAGGCATTCTGAAAGATGAGTCTTGGTGTGTTTCTTGACTGTTCTTCTAACTTCTTGTTACTGAGTTGTGGCTTGTTCTCCCGAAGTAAGTAAGCCAAAATGGGTAGTCTTGAGGATTGCTTTGGTCTTTATTGAAGCAGGTTTAGGTTAATTTCCTTCATGTCTTACCTTGTTAAGTCTTATGATAACCTTGGTTAGGGAAACTCCTATGGGAATGGGTTCACTTCCTCTTTGCTTGGCCTTGGAAGTGTACTCCTTTAGAATAAGAGTAGTTCACTGTTAAAGTCAAAATGAACTCACTATAATATTTTGGAACTTTACTGTAAATGCTCCTTTTTTTAATTATGGAAATTGTTCTCTAAGTGTTGAATAATTATTATTATGTTTTTTTACCTCTATATTCATAAATCTTTTACATAAATGGCATGAAAATGTGTTTTTGCTAAAATGTCCCTTTTTGCATGTTTTTGCATATGCCATACTTAGTACATTGTTTTGTACAAACCCCATACTTCTATATACTCTATAAGTAAAGGTTTGGAATAAAAGAATAAGTCTAGAAGACGAAGCTTGGGAAATCTACTCTCTCATGATTTGATATTTCCTAATATATTCGAGGACATAGTCTATGTTTCTTAGTTTTGTTATAAGACATATTATGTATTTTCTTTAAATGTAAAGGGTCGTGTCCCTAAGATATTATTTCGTGTCTTTAAATTTGATTATGACGATGAGATTCTCTAATTATTTATGAAATACTTCCTTTTTATATTAAATGTCGTGAAATGTTTTGAATTCCATACTACTTTTGATATCTTATGTAATGAACAATAGTTAAGGGATTGTGTAAGACCCCAAAGGGTTTAGGTACGCCAAGTAATGACTCAAGGGTTATCTAACTTCTAGGGGGTAGTTTCGGGTCGTGACATTGACCTTAATCCTTGGAACTTGAAGGTTCATCAATGGAGGATGTTGACTAGAGAGAGAATTTAGAGATAAGGGGGATCATATATTTTATTTGGTCTAATTGAGGGTTATGGTTGTTGCTTAGGGTAATGGGTGTGTAAAGACCTAAAATAAATATATTATACACCCCCATAATACTCATAACACCCCTACATTAGTTAGATCTTTTTAAACAAGTCAAACTTAACTTAAAATTTCATAATTACCGTCGGGGAACAAGTTCGAATAGCGAAGCTATTTCCACAAGATTTTGGAATTTAAATTTTGGGACAGTAGAGTCTATGACACGTCCCAAAAGCACCAACACTTTGGTCCATGGTGAACTTAGTCCGTGACGCATACTTTTTTCTACCATACACAATAGCTTGCTGCCTTGGCACCTTGTCGGCCAATGGTTGTGTCCTCCTCAAGGACCTTTAGGTCTGTCCTTTGCGAGTCGTAACCATATTTTGACCCTAAACATGTTCCTCTAGGTTTTAGGGTCATAACTACTGACTTCAGACTCCCAAAACACATAAAAACATGCACAACGTAGAAGGACACACTAGCACACACAAAACTAGTTTCCAAACGTCTTGGTCATCCCTTGATGTTTGACATCAAAATCTTTAAAATCACTTATAAAGCTATTATTCACTATTTTAATAAGTTATTACATAATGTGACCCATGTGAGGATCTAGTTCACCCTAGTTCATTTTGAGGGTTATCACAAAACTATATATCAAAAGAAAATAGTTTAAGAATCCTAATGAGTCTATGAAGCCATGTATTTTGAGTCCAAGATATCGTTGTTATGTCTGCCACATATATAATTGGAAGTCTGAATAATTTAGGAGATTTTTTCACTTATTTCACACTCATTTCGTGAATTAGAGTTTGATCTGTAAAAATTTCCTTCTAATTCGTTCCTGTATGTACTTTTAGATAATCATGCCTCCACGAATGACTCTCTAAGGTCGTCCTGCTAGAAGTATTGCTACTTCCAGATGCACATGAAGTGTAACCTCAAGGAGAAGTCACAAATGTGGAGTGCTATTACGCTATCCGGATGTTCAGCCAAGTTGGGAAACAAAGAAGAACTCAATATGAAGTCAATAAAACTTTGATGATATAAGAGTTCTTGAGAATGAATCCTTCAAGTATATGTGTTCAAGCAGGGTTGAGGATCCATAGAGTATTATTGAGGATTTTAAGAAGGTATTTGAGGTCATGCATGCAGCCGATGCTGAGGGGGTTGAATTAGATGCATATCAACTTAAGAATGTTGTTAGGACTATGTTTGACTAGTGGAAAGAGGGTAGATATGAGGATACACAACGTGCGAGTTGGGATTTTTTTGAGGTGTTTTTCTTAGGGTTTTTGATTCCTCGAGAACTGAAATAGGTTAAGGTACGATATTTCTACACACTTAATAAAGATTCTTTGAGTGTTTTCATGAGTATGGGTTGAATATAACCTAATTCTTCTTTTATGCGCCGAAGATGGTTGCGGATATGAGGAGTAGAATAAGTTTGTGTTTTGCAGGATTGTCCCATCTATCAAGAAATAAGGACAGGGCAGCAATGCTAATTGGGGACATGGATATATCAACTTTGATGGTGTATGTGCAGCAGCTTGAAAAAGAGAAGTTGAGGGACGGGGAAAAAATAAAAATATAATATAGCTAAGACAGGGAGTGAATCCGGCCAACAAAAAGGTAATGTTAATTGTTCATCCTTTCAGCAAAAGCAAAATGGACGTTCTCCATCATCTTCTAGTTTGCCTGCACCTAGAAACAAAAGTGCGTATGATTGGAAGAATCCACAACACTTTTAAGATAAATTGGCACAGTAACAAGGTAGTGTGACACAAGGAGATAGGTGGGTTCCTGCATGTGCTAGGTGTTGTAGAATCCCCCCAAGTAAGTCTCTTGACTGCCTTTTTAGCTTTTTTCAAGTGTGGATAAGAGGGTCAATTTATGAAATAGTGCCCAATGATTACGAAAAGTAGTAGAAATCTAGACAATAAAGCCAAATCTTCATCAGATGCTCCACTCGACGGGTCTGCAAGCAGAAGAGATACTTTTGGTACTGGCTGGCTGAGGAGCAAACTTTCTTTCTAAAATCGCTAGTCGTCAAGCGTAACATAACTCTTCAGATGTTGTCACTAGTATGATTAGTATCTTCACTATTTATGTTTATTCTTTTCTATACCCGGGAGTAAGTTTATCTTTTGTAACCCCTAATGCTTGTAATAAGTTTAATTTTATTCTTTAGAAACTCGGTGAATCCTTTTGTGTTTCTACATCTGTTGAGGACTTTATGTAATATTTTGAAAGTTCATTACATGGTCAAGAGCCACACGTGATGATAAAGGAATGAAAACACTTCTTCTAAAGTCAGAACGTCAAAAAATGTCAGTGACGTCCGCTGAATTTTGAAATGTGTGTTAGTGTGCCTTGGAATGTTTCATGGGGTTTTCAGAGTTGGAAATTAGTGAAATTTTGTAATAAGGTATGAAATATGTGTTAGAGTATTTTTAGGTTTGGAACGCCTGGTAACAAATCCTGAAGGACCACTCTAGGCGTCGTTGAGGGAGATTCATCCATTTACCCCAAAACATTCCCATTTGACATGTGAGCAACCACAAGCATCAACGACGAGCTATCGATTAGAAGAGGCTCCATCGTTTGGGGCTGTTGGTTTAAAATTAGTCAAATTCAAAGAAACTTCCAAAAACCAAGTCTTCGTCACCATCGACAACCTGCTAACACGGGCTGTCGATGGAAATACGTGACGTCGACAGGGTCTCATCGATTGAGACCCCACTTCACTATCCGAAGACGATTTAGTTATGGGTGGTTAGGAAAATTAATTAATTGATTAATTAATTCATTTATTAAATACGTCTTTGGTAGGTTTTATTTAATTAATTAAGGACGATTTAGGTATCCTAAGTCAATTAACTGACCGAACACATCATTAATTCCCAAAACCCACATCTCTCCAACATCTCTGTAGTCTCGCTCTTCCTAAAACATAAACCTCTATTGAAGAACACTAGATCTTCAATTCAAGGACGAGTTCACCAAGGTTTTAATGTCAAATTCGTTAAAAGATCATCACTAAGGTATGATTTCTTTAAGTATTGTCATTTCGTTCCCCAAGAGGCCCTTTCAAATATGATTTTCAGCATCCTAAAAACTAGAGTTTCAATCTAGACATGAAGTATCTTTTCAAAACGAATTGTTAATCAATTGTGATAGATTATAGTCTTTTATCATTGTTTAAGTAAGTATTAATGTTCAATTATTGTTAATAAATGAAGATTACGCCTTTGAACCCCTATCCTTCTCTACATTCATTATATCTTGTAATTCTGTCGTAATTATGAAAGAAGATGATTATATGAATGTGTAGAATAGTAATTATTCCGTATTACTTCTTTAATTTACTTTGATTATGCATTGGCCATGTAATTCTTTGTCATTGAATTTTAAAGGCAATGGAAGGGGAATAAATTATGAAGATTGATTTCACTTGAATTCGATTACAAAGTATGATTTACTTATATTGTAATGCTTATATGTCTAATGTGTGGTTGTGATGTTGATAGCAAGTATTTCTCATCCTTAACCCTAGACTGTTGAATTGTCTATGAAGTATGAATATATGTAAAAATAGGCTTAAGTCATCTATAACCCCTTAAAGTTGTCCGCATAATTCACTTAGACACTTCAACTAAGATTTTTATCTATTGAACACCTTTACCCTCCCAATTTGAACCATCTGAACATTTTTTGCTTACCTGGCACATTGTTTGTGTTTCACCCCAAAGAGGCGCGTGAGAGGCCTTTAGGTAGGCTTTTTTTAGGAAAAAACTGTTCTTCTTCTTCCTCCCTATTTACCCATCACTTCCTCCACCACACTAGTCATTGCCGCCATTATACATCCATCTTTTTCCTCATTTTTTCTCCGGATACTTCACTTCTATCTCCATCATTGTTTTTTGTTTCTCCATTGCCTTCTACCTCCATCAATTTTTTTTTGTTTCTATTACCATAGTACTAGGGAGGATTGGTGGTACCTTCATTGCCGCCATGGCAGCCACCATCATTAGGGAGCTTGAATTTGAAATTTTTTTCTTGTTGTTAATGTAGTGTTTTGGTGTTAAACTGATGGAGATTTGGTGTGATTTTTGTTAAAGGACTTTTCTATTTATTTTTTTTTTGCTCACATTTTTGTAGGGCGTTCTTCAATCGAAAAATATAATCACCTCTGGAACTCAAAAAGAAATCCACTATTCATCGAAAACTGATTAAATTTTCCGACAAAGTTCATCTTTTCGTCAAAAATGAAACGAGGAAGACAACTTAAATTTTATTTTTTTTTTTACATATGGCCAACTCTTCCGTAACTCATCAAAAATAGCAATAAATCGTAATCCTTTTGCTTGAACTCTATGATGCAGATGAACTAAGAAGATTAAAAAATAATAGAATATTTACAGAGGGTTGCCGTGGGGGCTGGGGCACTGTAGAAGGAGAGGAGTTTTGGCCTCCATGGAATAGAAGGGTAGGTAAGCTATAGGATTTATATGACATCTTTTTTAATTTTTAACATAAAAATGTATATTTTTTTACTTTATAATATATTTTATATTAAATTTTTGGACTCTAAAATACCAAATGTCTGTATTTAATTCGTCAAATTGCCATGTCATCGCGAGTGTATTTCACACACATTATACTTTTAGATTATTGTCAAAAAAATGTTTAAATGGTTCAAATTGGGAGGGTAAAGGTGTTCAATTGGTACAATTCTTAGTTGAGGTGTCTAAATGAATTATGCGGACAACTTTGAGGGGCTATAGATGACTTAAGCCTGTAAAAATATGATCATTATATGATTAAAAGTAACTACTCATGATTATAATAGCGTATTGAGTGAAAGGTTTATTCACTTGGAAGTGGTTTCCTAAAGTGAAAAGATAGTTCTCACTTATGAATACCTATGATCTATTTGAAGAATTGTTCAAATTGGTGTCTTGAAGAGACTATTGTGATCTTTTATGAAGAGTTTGATGACTACTAAAGGTAATAGATGTTTAGCGCCGAAAGAGCATGTATATTAGTTGGAGGTCTCATATTTAGTAAGTTTGGCCTCCCACATGTGTTTCTTCAGTTTAGTCAGTCTGGATTCCCAATATATGCATTATCTCATGAGATGGAAACCTCCACATTTGTAGGTCAGAGTTTCTAGTAACAATCTCCTTGATCCTTAACTATGTTCCCACATAGGACTATACCTTAGTGGATCCACCTAGATTGCTATGTAATATTGGCTACACCTTATCCAAGTTCTAACCCTCTCTTTCCGGTGTGGAAGGAGAAAACCGAATTCTATACAGCTCACATGGTTGCATGTTTATTATTGCACTGTATTCCCTTATGTAATAAGGTAAATGAATAAGTCAAGTATGTGAACTAATATTGGAGTTTTTATTAAAGCCTACTACATAAGGTGAGGGAGGGTATGGAACTTCTCTTACGCATTGCACATGTGGGATCCTTAGGGACGAATGTAGTAGTGAGTTGTATGATCAAGTTGGTTAAATTTTTATGCATGTTAATTTTTATATGACATTATAAATAAACTATGTTTAAGTATGAGATTATGTGTATGGATATGGTAAGTGACTTAATGTGATTCTTAGCTTTGGATATGGTTATGGAGTTTTATTCTTCGCATTGCACGAGTATTCCTTTAGTTTGCTTATGTGTTTAGTTAATATCATGTCACGAACCGCAAGTACACTCTTGAGGAATGGAGCAGTCTTGAGTCATCAAAAGGTGTACTTTACCCTTCAGTGTCTTATACAAGCCTCTTAACTATCTATCATTGCATAAGATATTAAAAGTAGTGCAGAATTAAATCTTTTCAGAACAATAATAATAATAATGAGGAAATATGTTTTATAATTACTAATGATAAGTCTCGTTATCATAAGACAGACACAAGATGAGTATCTTAAGGACACGACCATTTACAGTGATAGACAATACATAATAAGCCTGATACAAATATTAAAAGAGAACCAAAGAAACGTAGACTATGTCCTCGACTATCGAGTCTTGAGAGAGTCAACTTCCAATATTGCCTTCTAAACTTCCACTTGCCTCTAACCTATACTTGTAGAGTATGGAAAAGTATGGGGTTGGTAAAAAAAATTGTACTAAGTACGTGACTAGGGTAAAACATATGAAACGGACATTTTAGTTTAAATAAACCTTTCATTAAATATAAGTAAAACCTTCATGAATATAGATTAAAACAATATACAACTCATCATTTAGCACATAAGATCAAACTTCCATAATGTGTGCACCAAACTACACTTTACAGTGAACTCATTTCCTTTGAAGTGCCCCTATTCAAAATTATCCTAACACTCACTAAGGTAATACATGATGGAACCTACCATATAATCCCTTCATTACACACCTAAGCAATCTCCAAGACGACCGATCATAGGCTTACTTCACATGGTTAACAAGCCCACACTCAACATCAAAGACACTAAGTCACATAACTTCACTTACTTTGCATAAAGACCCATTCATACATTGCATATAAGAACACACCAAGACAACCTTTAGATGCCTAGTTTTGCAATGAGTAGATAGCGTCCCATACCACCACCACCCTAAGTTGTACACCCTTTAGGTGACTTAGTTCTTTACATTGTTTTAGTGGGGGATAAATTTAACCGACATAGACCATGAGATCTGCATATAGAATCCCTAAATGAAATCCTACCGATGAGGGATCCCCACTTGCCTAGGGTGGGGTGATTCTTGAAATTTTACATGGATTCCCCACTAGCTACTCGTATGCGGGCGCATAGTAAAGGTATAAGGAGATTGCTTCTATGTAACTCATTATCTACTAACGAGGAGTACTCATCTCAAGAGGTACATTGTGGTACACATTTCAACTCACGAAGTGTAATCACCCACTTCTTCAAATCCTCTCGATGCTAATAATAACTCCCATACAGATTCTTAAACATTCATTACTAATGGTCAATGGATAATTATTGGACACCACATCTCAACTCACTAAGAGTTTCCATCATCTATCCTATCTTAGAATGATCTTGGGAATGGTGTGGTTGCTACTTAATAGTTCATCTCAACTCACAATGAGTGTCTACCCAAAAAATCACCTTCTTCTTACAATACGAATAGTAGGAATGGTCTAGACACTTCATATATACTTACGAAGAGTGACCACCCAAATATCCCTTATTCACATTCAATAACTTCATTTATTTATTCAAAGTGTGTGTATATGACTACAAATGAGCACATTTTTCACAAAATCACTATTTTCATAACATTGACTTCTAAGCATGCTTACACATTGATTCATCATAATCCACACATTATCATGTTCTTCACACATTCATGATTCACATGTACACATAACTTCACTTAGACATAATATCTACAAATCAAGCTTCATAAAACATATCAACATGAGCATCACCAAGGTACACCTTTCAACTTTCTAAAACACATCATGAATCAACATCATAATCCTCACTTCACTTAACATACTATGCCTTCAAGGCCAATTCACAAGACAAACATTCATACATATATCCATATACTTCAAGTAAACACTGCCACCTAAGGTGGGCCATACCACTAAGAACATTTCATAATAAGAACTAAGCAATATAACCAACTTACCATTAATCCAAGCTTTAACCAACTATTATCAATTATTCCAATAATTCAGCATAAAATATCCCTTAGGGCAGTATCTGATCACAATATTACTATAAAGAAACAAGAATTCTAACAATATCTAATCATGTTCATTGAACCTATTTCATAATCTATGGAATTATGCATAAGCATGGGTTAATGAGGTTTTGACATTGTAGTCATCCATTAGTACGAAACCTATTTAAATAATTAAAATTCTTTGGTGCAAAGACCCATGCTTAGAGTAAAAAATTGAAGGAGTTGGAGTTTCAAAACCTTTATTTAATCTCTTTGAATTGACTCCATAAATGAAAGAAAGTTAAACGATGAACTACCATACCTTAATATGAAGAAAACCACAAGATTTGGTGAATAAAACGTCCAAAACCTTCAACCGTAACTCATTCATGAGTTCTAGCTTCGATGGAGTTTGAGAGTGCTTGTAGGGGAGACGTACATTTTGAGGGTTTTGAAATTTGGATTTTTTATTGATGGTTTTGGGTTTTTTGTTGGGTAAATTTTTTGTGCAATGGCCTAAAATCAATATATAACACACCCCTAAAATACCAAAAACACCCCTACAATAAATGGACCTTTTTAGAGAAGTAAACTTCACTTTAATTTTTGGAATTATCATTGGGAAACAAGTCCGCGATGTGGACATGTTCCCGCAATATTTTTGAAAAAAAATTTGAGAGAAGGGAGTCCGCAAAGTGTCCGCGTCGCAGACCATGATATTTGGCCTAAGATAGACCAGGTCTGCGACGTGCAAATGTTTCACCTAGGTGCAAAACATGATGCCTTAGGAAGCTTTCTTGGCCAATGTTTGGGTCCTCCTCAAGGACCCTTAGATTGGTCCTTGAGAGTCCTACCTGGACGTTTTGGGCATAAACATGTACCTCTAAGTTATAAATTCATCCCCACCTTATTTAGACTCCAAACTACACATAAAAACACATACAATATATAAGTTCATCCCCACTGTTTTTAGACTCCAAACACAACATAAAAACATATACAACATACAAAGAGAAACTAGCACAGACACAAGGATAGTTTGAAAATGTCTTGGTCGTCTCCTGACGTTGTACTTTCAAACTTACTAAACTTAATTCAAACATTAAAATTACCTATTTTAACACATTACTAACTCATGAACACTAGATAAGGTGTGATCCAACCTAGTTCATTATGATGGTCATTACATATCATGTTGGGTTGACTTATGACGTTCTATGTATGTATAGGTTGGGACACTGAACATGATTCATGGTTCTGCCTAAATTGTGCCTTTTATCATGCATGAATTATTTTATTCATAGGATCCATTCGTGGTACATATGTTTTTTACTAACCAATATTGCTTCCCTTTTTCCCCAACATTGTAGGTTCCGACCATTGAAGAGCTTCTAGGTGACTTTGTAAGGTACTTGGATTTCTTCCTCAAAGTAGTTGGTGAGTCTTCGAAGTTCGAGGATTGAGCCTTTGATATACCCTAGTTTTATTGATGTAGTCTAAAAAGGCATTCTTTTCTTCCTTATTCATCAAGACAATTGTTGTAAGCCCTATATGGCAATATGTATTTGTGTAAGGAATATGCACAAATATTTTAATTTATTTAAATGCTTTAATGTGAGATGGTCTCAATAAACTTAATCCTTATATGTTGGTTATGTTAATCAAATGAGCAGCCTATGTAATCTTCCTATTCAAGGAGTCTAAGTAAGCTCCATATGTATATATCTAAAGTAAGTGAGAGGTCTATGTATACCTCAATATGTACAAAGTTTCAAATTTTTCCGCATTTTGACCTATGTTATGTAATGATGAATGCTAATGGATAGTCTATGCCTTTTTGAAGATAAAGACGCCGGTTATGACTAGCAGGTGCTCTCCGATCATGAAAAACATTGTATTAGAGCACGAGGTTAAATAATATAAGAATGGATATGTCATTAAACCACATAAATTAGAGTGTTGTTCATGATTTCTAAGCGCTCCAAAATTATGAATGAACGGCTATGTGATGCTTACAAAAGTTTCATTTTGTTTGTATTTTTTAAGTCGTGCCTCTAGAGTCTTAACTCTACATGTCCTTATCTTCTAATCTCTTTATTGTGATTATGCGCAATGAGGAAAAGAAGGAACAACGCTTGAAGGGTGAAGCCCCCTGAAGTTCCTATAGAAGAAGGGGCTATGTCTAATGTTCAGATAGTGGCGGTCATTCATAGCTTGTCCCAAGTAGTGGCTACTAAAGTTCCTAAGGATAGTAGGGTTCAATAGGTTCCCAATCCTAGCACTACCAGATAAAGTATAAGGGATTTCGTAAGAATATATTCCCCTAATTGCTTTGGCTCTAAGGTAGAGGAGGACTCACAAGTTTTCATTAATGAATTGTTCAAGGTTCTAGATTCTATGGGGGTGTCTTTCAAGAAAATACAGAACTGGACACTTACCAACTCAATGATGTGGCTAAATATTGATATGAGAAATGGAAGGATGAGAGGTGGTTAGAGAATTTCGGATTACTTGGGGAGCTTTCAAGGCAGCCTTCTGTGATAGATTCTTTCCCAAGGAACTAAGGGAGAGAAAAGTGCAAGAATTAATAATTATATGCTAAGGGGGTATGAGTGTAAAGGAGTAGAGAATCAATTTCACTCAACTATGAAAGTATGCTCTTGCTATTCTAGCAGATTCTAGGACAAAGATGAACAAATTCGTTATGGGGTATTTGATGTTTGTTTAATGAATGTAGGTCGCCTATGTTAATTCCTTGCATGAACATCTCTCGTCTCATGGTTCATTTGGAACAAATGAAAGAGCAAAAAATTAAGCAAGTCCGTAGAGAGTTGATGAGGACAAGGGTCAATGATAAAAATTCTTCTAAGACTAGATTTGAGGTGCAACATAAAACAAGGTTCAAGTAAAGATTCCCCAATCAATGTCCATCTACCACACAAAGGGTCAACAAGGGTAAATGATATACACCTAATTCTAAGGAGGAGAAAGGTAATGGTCGTTCTGTTAAAAAGTCTACTTGTACTAAATGTTGTAGAAAACATAAAAGCAAGTATCTAGTTGGTACAGGAAATTGCGATTGTTGTGGAAATGTGGTAACATCAAGAGGGAATGTCCTATGATGAAGGCTCAAGCAATATAAAATTCTCAAGATCAATCAAGTGCTCCCAATCCCGATGCTTCTAAGAATAATTGCTTATATACTCTCTGTTTTAGATTTTAACGAGAGTAGTCTCCTGATGTCATCACCGGTATTTTACAAGTATTTTTATTTAATGTCTATGCTTTACTAGATGTTGGTGCTACTTTATCATTCATAATTCATTTAGTAGCTATATAGTTTAATATATTACCCGATGTTGTAGTGGAACCTTTTACTGTTTCGACCCTTGAGGATGACTCCGTTGTGGTTAGAAGATTCTTTACGAATTGTCTTATATTTTTAAACAATAGAACATGATATCGCTGATTTTGATGCCAACTTGGGGATTGATTGTTTCCTTTGTTGTTTTCCTTCATTAGATTGTTAAATAAGGGTAGTCAAGTTCCAATTCCCATATCAACTCATCTTAGAATGGAAAAGGTGTAGCTCAATCGCTAGAGGTCAAATTATTTCGTGTCTAAAAGCATGATCTCTAAAGGGTGTCTTTATCATGTTGTAAGGGTAAAGGACCTTGAATATGAAATTCATTCATTATAGTTGGTGTCCGTAGTGAGGTATTTTCCAAATGTCTTTCCTGATGACTTGCCCAAAATTTATCCCTAACGGTAGATACACTTTTGCATAGACTTGTTGTTGGATACGAAACCGAACTCAATCCGTCCTTAATGGATGGCTTCGGCCGAGTTGCAAGAACATAAGCTTTAATTTAATGATTTCGTTGACAAAGTTTTAAAAAGAGTAAGTATTTCTCCTTGGGGTGCTCATGTGTTGTTTGTAAATAAGAAGGATGGGTCCCTTAGGATATGCATCAATTATCATCAACTAAATAAGGTTACCATATAGAAAAACTATCCTCTACCTATGATCGACAATTTGTTTGATAATTACAAACGACAAACTACTTTTGTATGATTGACACGAGGTCGAGTTATCACCAACATAGGGTGAGAGGAGAGGACATACCAAAATTGGCTTTCCGAACTAGGTATGGTTACTATGAGTTCCTAGTTATGTATAACAAGTGTGAATTTTGGTTGAGATAGGTGGCGTTTATTTGTCATATTATCTCAAGTGAGGGTATTGAGGTCGATCTAAAGAAAATCGAGGCGGTTAAGAATTAGCATAGACTATTGACTCCAACAGAACTTAGATGTTTCTTGTGTTTAGCCGGGTATTATAGGAGGTTTGTGGATGGTTTTGCGTCCATTGCTTCTCCTTTGACTACCTTGACACAAAAGAGAGTTAAATTTGAGTGGTCGGAGGAATGTGAAAGAGGTTTTGAAATTTTGAAAGATAGGATTACTTCCGCTCTTGTGTTGACTTTACCGGAGGGTACCGGAGGTTTTTTGGTATATTGTGATGCTTTTTGAGTGGGATTTTGTTGTTTTCTTATGAAACATATGAAGGTAGTATCCTATACATCTTTAAAACTCAGGTTACATGAGAACAATTACACAAATCATGACCTTAAGTTATCAGTCGTAGTGTTTGCAGAAAAAATATGGCGGCATTACTTGTATGCTATCTATGTGTATGTGTTACCAAGAAAAAAGCCTTTAATATGAGTTCACTCAAAAGGAGTTGAATCTTCGACAAAGAATATAGTTTGAACTTTTGAAGGATTACGACACGAGTATTCTATACCACCCCAAAAAGGACAATGTTTTTTTTTTGATGATTTAAGTCGTATTATTATTGGAAGTGTGTCTCAGGTTGATGAGTGGGAGAAGGATCTAGTAAAAGATTTTAATAGGTGGCTTGGTTGGGTGTTCGGTTGGAAAATTCTCCAAATGGTGGTTTTGTGGTTCATCATAACTTCGAATAGTTTGTATTGGTTTAGGTGATGTCCAATCAATATCTGGATAATCTATTGAGGGAGTTGAATGAGTCTGTACTTGGCAAGTTTAATGAGTCATTCTCCCGAGGGGATGGTGTACTTATTATGTACCAGATGTTGAAAACATGAGGGGTAAAATTTTAGAAGAAAATCATGGGTCCCGATAATATTTTCTTCTGGGTGACACCAAAATGTACCGTGATCTTTAAGAAGTCTATTAGTGGGAAGGTTTGGAAAGGGACATAGCAGAACTTTTGGCTGGGTGCCCAAATTGTCAACAAGTTGTAAGGACCCTAAAAATGAATAAAGGTGCTTAGTGACTCACATTTGTCTAAGAATGTTTAAAATATGTTAATTAAATGTTTAGAGTATAAATACTTTATTTGAAGTCATCTGGAGGTCAAACGTCCAAAACATTCGAAAGTTGATCTTTAGACGGGCTAGTGTGTCCTTGTATGTTTTCCTTTTTTTTTTATGTGTTGTTTGAAATCCAAAAACAGTAAGGGTTACCCTAGAATCTTAATATACATGTTTAGGGTCATGACATTTGGGTACGACTCCCGGAGGACCACTCTAATGTCCCCAGAGGAGGACCAAACATTGGTCAAGGAGGCTGCAAGAAGTGTAGGTTGTGCTTGCGTCGCGCGCCTAGCACAGAGTGTGCCTTTGCGTCGCGGCACTCTACTCAAGGCTCAATGCCTAAAAATTTATTTGGAGCAAAATCAGAGGTTTCCTCCGGATGCAAAGATACTTTCCTTATTTTATTGCATCGTTGTAAAGTCAATTTTGGTATATCTAAAAGTCCAATTGAGTATGGGGTGTTTTGGTAACTTTGTAAACGGTTATAAAATGTTTTTAGGACTTATTTTAACCCTTTTACCATGTCGAACCCCAACACCCAGTAAGAAATCATAATCCCAAATCTCTCTTCTCGTCCAAATTTTCTAAAACGTCCACTGGCAGAAAAACATAAGGTTCAAGCATGGGCTGGATTTTGATGGATCTTCCCCAATTTATTGTTGGATTTTCATTTATAATGGTATGGTGATCCTTCATACTTCGTTATACATTCATCTAAGGAGTTCCTTAAATGGGTTTTCAAAGGGAATTTATGATAAAAAATTTTATCTTTCAATCTAGCCAGGGGTTCTTTCTCAAATTGATTTAAAAGTCAGGCTCATGATAGATTAATGATTATCTACTATTTTAAAGTTGAATTTCATTCCAATGTCATGATGAACTCATGATCCTTATAGTTTCTCAATTTATGATATAATATGGGTCTTACGATCTTTAATAGATGATGATTATATTGGTTTTACATTATATTGAATTTTTTAAATTTGCATTTATCTATACCAATGAAAATGAATTGTTGAGTATTGGATGTGAATTACTGATAATTGGTCAGTGGTGATCATAGCTTTGAAGTATTGGTGAGTTGACCCAGATCTCTCTATTTAGTATAGAATTGACATTGAATTATGTTGATTGGTATGGTCAACTTATGGTGGCGGTGTTTATATTCTTGTCTCTATATATATATATATATATATATTGATCATGTCCTTGAAGTCAATTGACTTAATGTGAAGAGTTGTTATCATGATCACACAATGTGAAGTAATATGCCTACTTTTGCGATGCTAGTATCATGTTCTTGCTGTGTTGATTATGCTGCTTCTATGTTTAAAAGACTATGTTAGGTCTAGGTATGGTCTACATGTTGATGTTTGAATACTCTTATGTAGTATGATCCATACTGATGAACCTCTATATGAATGTATAGTCTAAGCACGATTAGGGGTCTTAGATACCATGATGAAGGTCTCTTATCTCCTATTCTATAATGTGGTGTCTGGTCTATGCTTTAATGCATGTTGTGACCTTTGTAAGGTGGCTGCCTCAAATTTAGGATTTTTGCCATTATATGATCATGTTTACCAATGTACACACACTCAACCGTCATGCATGCTTATAAGGAATATAGGTTCATGGTGTCTAAAAAAAGGATATTCTCATATGCACTAATATCTACTACTATACATGTAAAGTATATGTCCATGAAACATGAAATGTATCTTAATTAGGATGACTTGATAGATGTATTAGTGTAGGCAATGGTATGATACTTTGCCTATATATTGCACATGTCTACCTTGATAGAATAGTTCCTAGGATTGTATCTCTATGAACATGAATATTAATGCATGCATAAGTTCTGAACATGAAAGTATATTCTGTGATTATACGATGAAGTATGAGCATGTAGTGGTTAAATGAGTTTATATGAAAAGTCTTCTCATGTAAGTACATATACACAAACATAAATGCATCTAATGAAGCATGTATATGATCTAGTAAAGAGGGAGTCTCTTGAAAGGTATTTTCAATTGTACTCTAAACTAGATTGTGCTTAAATATGCTATGTCCATGTGAAAGGTTTTCTCACATGAATCAGGTTGGTGAAAGGAAATTATCATCAATAATCTATGAGCTAAGAATATGAGGGTTTAATTCTCCTAAATCCATTTTTTGATGTAAAGTTAATAAGACTTTTCAATAAAAGGAAGTTAGTGTGACACCTCTAAAATTTCTTAGGTGTAACTACAACCTAACATGTTTTTCATGAGGATATAAGATCATGAAATAGATTAAAATGTGTTAATGAAAAGTGTCCAATGAAATAGGTGAATTGTAAGTGAAATGTCAAAGGACGACCAAGACGTTTGACCACTAGTCACCTATATGACTTATGTATTTTTATGTTCTTCTGTGTGTGTTTCATGATCTTATGAGGTAGTTATATGAGTAATCGTAGTGGTTTTATGAAGAGTGTACAATTTCATGAAGTTTGGAGGTCAAACATCCAACAACGTCAATGACGTTCGAAAGGTTTGCGTTGAAATGACCTAGTGTGTCTTAGAATGTTCTGTCGAGTTTTACGTGTTATTTTTGGATGAAATTGATATGAGAGGTCCCAAAATAGTATACAATCATATTCAAGGTTGTAAACGACCAGTTAAACATCCCTAAGGACAAACCATGGGTTCTTGAGGATGGATCCATCTTTGTGGTAAAAACATCCAAAGGCACTCCTACCTACTAGGCAATTGACGCCTAGTAGGCTGGGCGACACCCCATAGATTCAGGGCGTTGGTTAAAACTGAGGCGTCGCAGGATTGATTTCGAAATACCATCCTCTAACTCAAACCACAGACCAAAAGGACAGTCTGTTTGTTGGGTGATGGTCCGTAGGTGACCAGGCGTCGACGGTGCCCGAAATTCTCCTACTTCATTATAAGTGAAGGGGTGAATTTTTAAATTCACCCCACATTAAAATAATAGTTTGGGAGATTAATTAAGGGTATTTTTGGTATTTTAAGTGGATTTATAATTCCTAAAAACGTAGATAAATTAATTATTGTAAATTGAAACCCAAAATCTATAAGAAACTCTAGAATTCCATTGAACCAAAAGTCAAGAAAGATCTTGTATTGGAGTTTGGTTGGTTATTATTCATAAAGTTTCTTGGTTTAGCTTCATTGAGGTATGTTACTCCTCAAGGAGCCAAACTTCAAAGTGATTTCTAAAGTCTTTAATGATGAACTTGTCCATATTTGTGATCTAGCCATTTTTATTGCATAAAATGTTTTGAATCAATGATATTGACTTAATTGTTGTCAATTGGATGGTTTTAACCTAAATTATTCATGAACCCATGCAAAACATAAATTCTTTAATTGCTATAATTGGGGTTATATGATCATATGTCTTAATGCTTATGAATTCTACTGTAGTTTCTTTGGGTTATTAAATGATGTAAGTATTTTATTTGACTGATGTATAGGTTGTATTTTATTGATAAATTTCTATTGAATTGACTTATATTATTTGAGTGTTTGTGATTTTTGTATTTAATTAATCAACATGGCCAATGATAAGACGTTTTGGTATTGTGTTGGATGATTAAGCTATGGTTTGAAGTAGTGAGAAAAGATTGGTGGTACATTTCACTAATTCTCTTTAAATTATCTAACTTAGGTCATGAATTATGTTTTTATTTGAATGGTCCGCTTATGGTGGTGGGGCTATGTGTTATATATGTGAGTTATGTAAATTAGGTTGTCTACTAGTTAAATTTCAGTAGTTCCCGGACATCATGGTCATCCCTTGATGTTTAGACTCTACCACATCTACATAAAGTTTATTACATTATTATAGGTCGGGAAACATCATTTTAAATATTATTCAATTTGTCAGGCTCTAAACTAGGTCATTGGATTTCCGAGTTATAACAATATCCCCCCAGGAGACATTCGACCTCGAATAACATTGTAAACATCTTATTGAATTGTATGACTCAAGATTAGAATCCTAACAAGAAAGTGAATATTATTATATTAAATAACAAAGGAGGAATCATTCACTCCATTCTCAAACAAAAAAATGCATCATTATGAGGTAGAACTATGTGAACTACCCATTATGCATACATCTCATAATTTTATATTTTGCAAGGAATTAGGTCCTTCTACTTATAATATAATCAACATATTCAATTAGGAGCAATACGTAATTTCATCACTTCAAACTTGAGCAATTTCATAATAAGAAATAACACATAACTCACTATACCAACCATATATTCAAGTACATCAAATATGAAGAACTATAACTCAAGATACATATGAAATATGGATTTTCAAAAGAATATGCATACTAAAGGTAAATCGTAGAAGTTCAAATACACTTAAGACACTTCATATGAAATCCTAGGAGAAGTTACTAAACTCAACTTTGACTAGAAGAGGAAAGAAAAATATTAGGATATAACATCAGATCGGCATCGGCCTCCCAAGTATCATTTTCCACAATATGATTCTTCCAAAGAACCTTTAAGGAACCTACTTCGTTATAGCTCAACCTGTTCACATGACGTTCAATGTCAACCAAAACCTTTTCATTGTAAAGGTTAACATCAACTTCTAAACCTTCTATAGGAAGGATTGACAACGGATCACGAATGCACTTTTTGAGCATTGATACATGGAACACAGGATGCACCAGAGCCAACTTAATATGTAATTTCAACTCAAATGCAACACTTCCAACCTGTTTCACAACCACATATTGCCCCACATACCGGGGACGAAGTTTTTCCCCATTTTTTTCAAACTTCTTAACCCTTATAATGGGAGATATCTTCAAATAGACATAGTCACCCACCATAAATCCAAGGTCCCTCTATTTTTTTCGGCGTAAGATTTTTTTATGATTTTGGGTTGTCTTAAATAACTTCCATATGATTTGGCCTTTCTCCATAACCACATACATTGATTTGGGACCTATTAGAGCAAACTCACCTACTTCAAACAACCCAATCGAAGATGTACATCTCCTCCCACAGAGGATATCAAAGAGTTCTATGTCCATAATTCAATGATATCTATTATTGTGGGCAAATTCAATCAATGGTAGATGGTCATTCGAATTGCCTTGAAGTCAATGACACATTCCCTCAACATATCCTCAAAGGTTTGGATGGTCCATTCTTTCCAAACAATCTATTTGTGGATGAAATGAGGTAGTAAGTTTCACCTTGCTGCCTAGCCTACTTTTGAATGCCATTCAAAAATAAGGCGTAAATACTGGACTCCTATCCGAAATGATTGACAAATGAGACCTTTGCATTCACAAAATCTCCTGAAGATACAACCTCATTCTTCCGTCAAATAAGTAGCTTTGACGGGGATAAAATGAGATGATCTGGTTAATCTAATAAATAATAAGCCAAATAAAAAATATTTGCAACATACCGGTAACAACATCTGAAAAATCCTCTTGATCACCATAGATTTGAGAGCATAAAAATGGTTCTTCTTAGGAGAATCGAAATTAATATCACTTGCACGAGCTTGGTTACTCTAACTTCTTTGAGTCTTGTACAAGAACAATCTTTTACCATGTGGCCACCTTTTCCACAGCCAAATCGATTACTCAAAACCATAAATGCTTACCCAAGGGTCTCTTGCCACCTTTGGAACAATTAGTGCTCTCACTTGATGAACCACCAACTTTTAATCCATGAGTATTACAGTTAGTCACCCTATCCTTGTTACCCTTTGAGAAATTAGAAGGAACTTTGATGGAGAATCTCTTCATAAACATTGGTTTGTCTTTGATTTCAAACTCACCCTTAGAAGTACCTCCATCATAAGGACTTGCCCTCTTGGCATCCCTGTGATTCCCCTAAAGACTACTCTCTTTAACTTGTTGAGAATAAACAATCAAACGAGAAAGGTCTTCTCATGAAGCATTTCAGCCCACCACTCTTCCACAAGATCATCGGACACACTCGTATAAAATGACTCATTTCATCTCTAGGATTAAACATCAAAGAATAAGCATACTTAGACAAAGCTTGATGAATGCTTCCACTTTTTCCTCCCTTTTCTTACTTGGGAAAAAACTATCAAGGAATTCCCCCCTAAATACTTCCCAACTTATGGGACGTGCTCTCAAATCCCTATTGTCCTTCCACTGAGTGTAAGTTTGAGCCTCATCCTTAAATTGATAAGCGGCTAGCTCGGTATTCAAATTTGAACTCACCTATAGCATACAACATCTTGTAATCCTCATCTACAAGTCTTGAATATCTTCATTTACCTTACACTTAAAAAACATTGGAGGATTCATCCTAGTGAAGTCGCTAAAGTTAGAAGCCATTGTACTTACATTTTGATCCTCATAGGGTGCAACTTCTCAATTTGTTGTGCCATCATAGCTTGAGCTTCAGTAGTAAAGTCTTAATCTTTAGTAGACATAACATGAGTCAAATTTAGGAAAGCCGCCCTTATTTTTCATCAACTCTATAGAAAGAAGAAGAATATAGATCAACTCACCATGCTCTCCAAACTATGATCACGTTGTATCATTTCTCCACACTTAATATTAAATTCACACCAATAACAATAGTAGTAGGAAATTCAAAACAATCTAATCACAATTCACATAACCCAGAATTAACATCACAAAGACCCACATTATGGACCAATTTGAGAAATTAGTAAAGATTATGGATTCTTCATGTTATTGGATTTAATTCATCATAAAATCAGTAATTAATCATTTATTCATCATTACAATGCTTTGAAATCACATTGATAATGAAACAATGACTAGATTGAGAATTGTGAATTTCGATCATGAAATATTATTCAAAAACTTTAGAAGGAACTCTTTAAATGAATAGTTAATTAAGGATGATGGATCACCATACCTAAATAAAGGAAAAAACCACGAAATAATAGAACAAAACCTTGAAGAACCTTCAACTTCAACTTCCACGACTTCCTTCTTCATCCGAGAGTTAGAGAGAAGAACATTGGGCTTATGAAAGTAATGATCTTATTACTTGTTAAAAGACATTAAACTTTTTATATTTAATGTATAAACCATTTAAATTCAACCCAAATTAACAAATTATTTAAATTAATATATTTAAAATCACCAATTTAAGGTAGTCCCGCAATGGACCAAGTCCACCTTCATTGCCGTGAAGATGGTTCACAACCAAGTGCTACAGTTCATGTGTCGTGGTCACGACAACTGGCTGTGAATTGGCCCGTGGAAGTTTGGGCAGTAGGTTGGCCAATTTCCTTTCCTAATATACCAAAAACTCCTATCCAAGACCACCTTCAAGAGTTGTGGTCACCACCACTGTCCATGAAGTGGTTCTGAAAGTTGAGGCAGTGAGTTTCGAATCATGGGGCAACCTTGTATCTTTAGTTAAGGCTTGCCCTTTTTGGATTTTCTCTTTTCAAGTACCTTCAACCAACAACAATCAAGGTAACTATAGACTTTATCATAGCACTTTCCTTAACGTTGACTCACAATACTCATTCAAATAAGTCTAGGGATAATGTACATGTAAAACGTGCAAGGGAACACTAGAACACACTAGCATGTCTCAAAGCTAACTTTAGAATGTTACCAGACGTTCTTGGATGTTTGACCTCAAAATAACTTCAAATCAAGTATGCATACAGTAAAACACTTAATTAACACATTATTAAACTTTTTAGGAAGAAGAGAGGCTCTAGGTACCTTAATTCTTTTTTAGGGACCTTAGAGAAGACTACCCTTGTGTGTGCGCTAGTGTGTCCTATTTTGTTGTGCATGTTTTTAGGTGTTTTTTGGAGTCTAATATCAGTGGGGATTACCATAGAACCTAGAGGGACATGCCTAGGGTCAAAACTGTCACAATCGGGGAGCACCACCTAGAAGTAACCTGGCATGCTTGACCTCTTAAAGGTCTTATACCAGCCGATAGAAAACATTCATCGCATTATCATAGAAATTTAGAGGATGAATTAAAACTTTTAATAGCATAACGTAATATTGTAACATCTTTTCATATATTTAAAATATCATAAGTACATAGTTAGACTTTATGTTTTTTTGTCATCGTAGACTCATATCAATAAAGTAGAATAGGGACACGACTCTTAAAAACATAAAATAATATCTAGTCTATTACATAAATTTGAATAAAATCTTGACATAGGATATCCTTGAATATGATGGACCCCTTTTTGAGATAGGGAAACATCTATGAATTCTTCATATTAGGAGACATCGTTTAGCCATCACAACCTAACATTGTGGAAAAGATGAAGAAGAATGGTATAAGTACAAAAATGTACTAATTATGAAAATGATGCAAAAACATGCATTTAAAGAATACATTTAGTTAGAAATCATGCATCATGACTTTTAATAAACCTTTATAAACATTTGATACAACAAGCATAATGTTGATCACATACTTCATTTAGACATGTAGAATATCCATAACATCACATAAATTCACATATCACATAAAATTCAGATTAATAATTTACATAGAATTATTTTTCTTTTACCTTAATTCCTTTTTCCCAAAGTAACCCTTTAGTAATACTTGGTGCAATGCATGAATAATGTCCATTCCACTATCCACACTCAAGAATCAACTTAAGGTCACAAAGATGAACATTCATACAAAATTCATTAACTCAAACATATAAATTCAGAGAATCATATTATACCATGAACACATACTTCACATATGACCTAACATATTCATGAACTTCATATAAGAGTAATTCACTTATTACTTCCTAATTATAATAGTAAGGTCTCACAAAATAAAGTAAGGTTCTTAGAGCCTCACATGTGCCTAAAAAGTTTTAAAATATTTTAATTAAGTTATTTACAGTAGGCATACTTTATTTTAAGTGATTTGGAGGTCATACATCCAAGAACGTCCGATGATGTTCAAAAGTTAGCCTTGAGACTTTCTTGTGTATCTTAGTGTGTCTTGGCATGTGTATGTGTTTTTTGGTTGAAATTGATAAGGATGGTACATAACTTGTATATAATTGCATATATGTTTGAAACGACTCTCCAAGGGCCCCGAATAAGGTCCTTGAGGAGGACCTAAAGGCAGCCTGGACACTGCCATGGCAATGTCAATTGACGAGTCAAGATCACACCCCGTCGATTTGGAGCTAAATACACCAATGTTGAGACTCAGATCAAAACTACGGTTGCCAGCACGGCCCCTCGATGGGTCTACAAGGAGTAGGTTGTGGGCATTAATGCAGCGTGCAACTTCACTGCCATGCACATTGGTCATTAAAGGGGTGAGGGAGAAATTCTCTTCACGTCCTGAACCAACCCTAGGAAATTATTTGATGTATATTTTTGTTATTAACCTGATTAATAACATGAAACCCCATACTCAATTCATTCTTAAAAAAATAAACTCCCCTTTGAAAAACAATACCTCTCTATAATCCTCTATTCAAGATGAAGCTCAAGGAAAACTTGGTTTATGAATTGTTATGCTTTCTTCATCAATGTTTCTTGGTTTTATCCTATAATTAGTTATGGTGATCCTGCATATTTATATAACCGTCCATCTAAAGAGTTACTTCGAATGTTTTGAAAAGATTTCATGATCAAATTGTGTATCTTTCAATCTAGCTATGTGTTTTTCTCAAAATGATTTCAAAAGCATTGTTATGATGAATTGAAGATTATATAGGTTTTGAAATTGATTTCAATATAATTTTATGATGAAACCCATGATCCTCCCAATTTTGTAACTTAGCCTATATGTTGTTATTGATATATTGATATTAGATTCATTATAGTGTGATTCAGTTATGGTAAAATGACTATAGCTTCTGTTTTCTATGTTAATTGATAATTAATTATGGATATTTATCAATGAGGATCAAGGTTTGTAGGTTTGGTAATTAGATCTATATTCCTCCATTTTCTATAGAATTGATGATGTAGTGTACATAATGTTATATTAATGTTATGATGGTTGAGTTATAAATTCAATTATATTGATGAACTTTTACATATTTAATTATACATAATTATTGATTAATTATGAGTATCGATCAATTATTATAAAGTTTGGAGAATTGGTGAGTTTTCTTTACTTCTTCTACTTCTATATAGAATTGCTAGTTTAATTGACCTTGTATGACATTGTGTGGTATGGTCAACTTATAGTGGTGGTGTTTACATCCTTCTTTTTCTATATGTCATGTGATAATAGATTTGAAGGAAATTGTGTTATGACTTTTTGGTTATGATAACCATACAATGTGAATTTATATGCCTAGTTTCTCAATCTAATAGAATGTTCTATGTATTGATTATGTCTTCTATGATTGAATGAAGTTGTTAGGTGTTGTTATGCTGATTCCATAGATAAACTAATAAGGTTGAATGACCCCTACCTGTATAACCCTATATGAATTTGTTATTATCTAATGTTAGGAGTCTTGGATGCAAAGGTAGAAGTGTCTTGTCTCCTGTACTAGTATGTGATGTGTAATTTATGCTTGAATGTGTATTGTGGTGTTAAGAGGTTGACTGCCTCAATGTGATGTAAATTGTCATTTTGTGATCATGTTGACCAATTTACACATATTCACACCTCATGCATTCTTACAAGTCGCATAGGTTCATGGTGTCTAATGGAAGGTAAATTCTCATATGAAGTAGTGTGTACTACTATGCATGTAATTTATATGTCCATGAAAGTATGAATGTATATCAACTAGCATAACTTGATAGGTGGATTAGTGTAGAAAATGGTATGGGCCTTTGGCTATTCATTGCACATGTTTACCTTACAAGAATAGATTCTTGGGTGATTATCTTTATTCATCAACATGAATACATGAATTAAGATATGAACAGGCAAGTATATGTTATGATGTTAAGTATATTATATGATGAAGTATGCATATGTGTAGTGTGTAAATATAGTATGTGAAAGGTTTCCGTATATATCAACCTATACATACACATTAATCAATGCGCGATGAAATATGTATGATAATCTAGTACAGAGACAGTCATTTGAAAGGTTTACTCAATAATACTCTAAACTAGATTGAGCTTGAATATGCTATGTCCATGTGAAAGATTTTCTCACATGATTTAGGTTCATGAAAGGATATTCTCATCTATAACCTACTAGCTAAGCATATGAGGTAAGAATTCTCCTAAAGTCATTTTTATGAAGTAAAGTAAATAATGACTTTTAGATAATGGGAATATAGGTTAAAACTGAGTGAACTTCATAAATGAGATGCATGTTCCCCTTTGTAATGAGAAAGGCTTGTTCACAATGGTCCCATATGAGGTGTTGACTCCCTTGGAGTAAGATTTACCTTATGATTCTCATGAAATGGAATTTACAATGGAAATTGGCTTAAAGAGGGCTTCAATATATATATCTCCTAGTTCTGTAACTATGTTGCTCCATAAGACCTAGCAAATGGATCCACCTAACACGATAGAATGATTATGCATCTCTTACTTTGGCATGTAAGATACCCTCTTTTGGTGTGAGGGGAGGACACCAAATTCCATGTTTTTCTTACATGGTGTTATTGTAGGTAAAGGCTAGAATTTCCTAAAGTAAAATGGACGATGAAAATGAAGTAATGAACCCTAAATAGGACTACGGGAAATTTTGCAGTGTAGGTGAAGGTATGAAACTTTACTTATGCATTGCACAAGTAGGTCTTGAAGGGAGTTCTAGGAAAGTGTTCGATATGTATATGCCTATTTGTATTGCTTATGTGCATAACATTTTGATATTGACCAACTTTTATGATAATATGCATGGTATAAGTTCTATAGTGTTTAAGTGATATGGTCTCACTCTATATTAATAATGTGGGTCTTATTTACTATATGATGAAGGTCGTACTTGGTGTGCATGTAGTTTATTACAATATCATGGTTGATGTATGAAGTACATGTTAAGGCTTGTAATCTTTTTGTAGGTTTCATGAGTATGTTTGATGTTATGGGACTTCATGTAAATTAAGCTAGAAGGCTTAGAATGAGATTATGAGTAGGGTTCTATGGTGTCTTTGTGAAGTGAAGTCGAATTATATTAATGTTGACTATTGTATGACTATGATGATGTTTGAAGTCTTGACTTGTATATAGTATTGAAATTATCTCTTCGATGTCGTCCATAAAAAATGTTGCGCCAAATGTTTGGTATATGTCTTACTATAGGATATTGTTATATGAATGTTTATGATGGGTTAATGAAGGTTGTATGTTTTATTACCTCTTGGCCTTAAGGTTATGCTTGAGTGTGGATAGTGTAATGGGACAGTGTTCATACATTGCACAAAGTATCACTAGAGGGTTACTTCAAAGTTAAGGAGTTAAAGTAAAAGGATCTAACTGTGAATGAAGAATCAGTGTATTGTAAAATGAAATGAGTTTACTATAAGTTTAATGTAAATGTGCCTTATAGGCAATATATGGCTTGTGTAATGTTATGACCATTGTATATGTCTATATGAATTATGTGCATTATATGATGCTAATTGTATAAACTTTAAAGAAGTTTTAAACAAAAAAGCATGATGCATGGTTTAAAAGTAAATGTCCCTTTCAAATGCATATTTTTGTATGGTTTCCACGCTTAGTGCATTCTTTTACTAACATCCTTATTCTTCATCTTTTGACACAATGTGTAGGTTATTGATGCTTAACGAACGTTTCTAAATTTAGAGCTTGATATGTCTTTTCAAAGCTTAAGTAAGGGATTCTTACGTTCCAAGGATTTCCTATATCAAGTTTAAATTCAATGTATTGGAATAATTTTAATATTATGTTATGATGTTAAAGGGTCTTGTCCCTATTCTATGATGTTGAGTCTAAGATGGAAAAATAGACTAATAGTCTAACTATGTATTATAACTTATACTATATATATATGAAGTGATATTTCTAGCATATGAAGTACTATGAGAAGTTTTAATTTTTTCTCTAAATTTACCTATGATAAAGCGATGAAAGATGACTATGTGCTTCTATAAGACATCGGAGAGGTCAAGTACGCCATGTGACTTCTAGGGTTACAAAAGTGGTTTTAATCTTATAAAATTGTTTTAAGGTTCAATGATTCATAGTGCCAGGTTTAGTAGAGTCTCGTTCATGGGTGAAGAGTCGTGGCACATCTATGAGCAGGTGTGTATTGGGAGATAGAGTTCCCTGCTTTACTATTATGATGTCGTGCCATAGACTTTAACTCTATAAGATCTCTCTCTTATGTTTACTTGTACGGCGGTGTTTAGATGTGATTGCTTGGATTAGATGGTATTTCTATGCTTAGGGAGAAAAGGTGTGTTTTGGTGCTTATCTTTGTCTTATGATTGTATGAGTATGGGTGAAGGTGAACTTTGACATGTGTTGATGTGGTGTCATTTGTTGCTATGTATGTGATTTATGTGAAATGTCATGTTATGTGAAGATATATGTTATGGTATGGTTATGGCTTGATAAGAGTTGTGTTAGTGGAAATGAGTTCCCTTTTGGGTTGATAAGTTGCCTTATGATTCTGTATGATCATAATCTAATGCAACTATTTAGGCTTGAAATACTTAGAAAAAGTGTGGTAATAGATAAAGATGCATCTTGCCTTTATATAGGTTCAATGGTTCAATGTGGCCTTTGTAAAAGTGTGTGATCTTTCATGATTGCCTTGCATAGATTGGAGTTTTTTGTGTAGGCTTGATCCTATAAGTAAATGTAGTGTGCATAACTTGTAAGGTGATAATGTGGGTTTTGATGACCTAGAAGTTACCTTACCATAGTGTTGAAAGAAAAGGAAGAAGCCTTATGGCTAATTCTCCTCTATTGTTTCCCCTATGGTTTTTATGACCCTTGGTATTCTTGTGGTTGGGTAGTATGACCTAACTTGATTGTTATGAGTTTCCTTTGGATGTTGATCTTGCGGGAAGATGTTTCTTGAGGTTTTTCCCTTGATGATTGAGTTAGTAGGGTCCTTGATATGAGTATAGGAATGGAAATCCTTAATGATGTTGAACCTTCTTGTGTGAATTGTATGAATGTTTGGTCTTGACTTGACTTTAACATGCTAATTAAGGGCATTATATGATTATTCTTACCCCAAGTGGGGCATAATGTGCTTAAATAGTAATATTTTGTCTACCCTTGATGTTACTATGTGGAGTTCCCTTGAATTCCTCTAGGTTGACAGTCACTCTTAGGTGATGTGAATGACGGATATGCATGACATTAGGTACAACTAGAAGGATGATGTGCTTTGTTTTTACGGTTGGCAAGCTAAGGTTCTCTTAAGGTGGAGTTAAGTAGTTCTTAAATGCGTTTAGCCTTACTGGGGGATGATGATGTGAGTAGTAAGATAGATATCTCTACCTTGTCCCTCTATTCTTACTTGATCTTAAAACCAAAGAGTTCCTAGTAGCTTGTTCATGATAGGAGTCTTGCATAAAAGTTTGAGTTGAATGTTCTCCATATGTTATGTATGTATTGAGTGACAATATGTTATGCATGTTTGAAGACTCTTAAATGCATGAAAATGGACTTATTTATCAAATTCATGTTTTGTAATGTTGATAGTGCATCTTCATATGTTAGTTGTAACGACCCTCAAAATGAACTAAGGTAGAGAGATAATCACATGTGCCTAAAAGTGGTAATAACTTGATAATAAAGTGTTTTACAGCTTGTATAATTGATTTGAATTCATTTTGATGTCAAACATCAAAGAACGTCCAAAACGTTTGGAAAATGGTCTTTAGACATGGTAGTGAGTCCTTGTATGTTTGCATTGATTTTATGTGTTTTTTGGAGTTGAAAAACTGTGTAGTTGATCCTAGTTTGTTTATAAAAACATGTTAAGGAATAAAACGTCCAGGTACAACTCCCCGGGGACCACCTGAAAGGGCCCCCAACGAGGACCCTAACGTTGGACTAGTAGGCTACCCAAGGCAGCGAGCAGAACCAAGAATTGGACCTACCTGTGAGACGTGAGCCATAACGCAGTTCACTGCCTCAAAAATTATTTGGAACGAAATTCAAAGGTAGTCCTATGACGCACAAGCACTTCCTAGATCCGGTTGCGTCGTTTTTAAATCAATTTTAACATGTCTAAAAGTTCCGATAAGTATGGTTGTGTTTTTCTAACTAAGGGGGACATTTATTAACTGTTTTAGGACCTTGTTAAACCTTTTAGCAAGCCAAAAACCCCAACACCCATTAAGAAATCAAAATCCGCAAAGCTCTCTTCTCATCCAAAAACCCCAAAACCACCATTGAACACAAAGCTCAAGAACATGCTATGGAGGTAGATTCTTGGAGCTTTCTTCTAATATTTTCATGTGCTTTTAATATATCAGGTATGGTAATCCTTCGTCCCTAGATAACCATTCATCCATGGAGTCCTTTCAAAGGTTTACAAAACATGATTCTAAGTCAAAAATCCTAGCTTTCAATCTAGCCTTGGGTTCATTATCAAATTCATTTAAGAAGAATACTAATGATGATTATATGTTTAGCTACTGATTTTATGATGAATTCTTATCCTATTTTATGAAGAACCCATGATTCTATTAATTTCTTAAATTGGCCTATAATGTGGGTCTTGTGATCTTAATTTCATGTTTATAGATTTCTAAATAGATTGTATTGAATTGCTTATGGTTATTACTATCTATATCAATTGAATAGGAATTGTGGAGGAATGATTAAAGATGTTCATTTTCTTGGAGATTTGGTAAGTTGACTTATTTCCTCTAATAAGCTTCCAATGCATATCGAATTGCGTTGATTGGTATGGTCCACTTATGGTGGCAGTATTTACATTCTTGTACATTTGTATGTATTATAGTGATGGCCTTGAAGGCATTATATGCAAGACGAATTGATATGATAATTTGTATGTAAAGAAGTTCAAGGATTTAGCCTTGATTCTAATATCATGTTCTAAGAGAATTGAGGTTATGTGAAGTATATGATTAGCCTTCCACACTAGTTTCATAATTTAGGTGTGTGGAGGATGTTATGTATATGTGATGATCATGTGAGGGTTAGGTGTGGTCTAAGATGGCTAATGTTGATGAACTATTATAGCATGACCCCTAACTATATGAACCCTATATGCATGTGTGGTCAAAGTATGCTAGGAATATTCTATTCTAATGATGAATATGTTAGTGTATTTATGATGCAATGTGATGTGTGTAGTCTATAGTCCTTATTACTCTATTTGTGTGTATGACATGAGTCTTGAAAGAATGTTGTACATGTGTTTTGATCTAGAGGGTGGCTTCCTCAATGCCATGTGATAGCCATTATGTGATAGTGTTGACCAATGTATACACACATACTTCATGAATATATGAGTAGGGTAGATTCATGATGATCAAGGAAAGGGTAGTCTCCTAGGCATCATTACCTATTTCTTTGCATGTAAAGTAGATGGTTGATAAATATATGAACATTTGTAATTAGAGGTGTTATTTAAAGGTAGATGTCAAATGGTCTGCACAGACACATGATATATGATTGTATGAACATGCGAAAAGACATTCTTTCATGAATTAGGGTCTATAATGAAATTACATTATCATATTAGAATCCTTTGAGCAATATGATGTATGAAGAAGAAAGCTCCTAAATCCTTTTTTATGAGCTAATCCATTAAAGGCTTAATATATTTAAAAAGGTACTTAGAGCTTAGCACCGAGATTGAACATGAAAAATGAGAGCGGGGGCTTCACATTATAAATTACGGGTTCCCACAAAGAGAAACTTCACCTTTAGAAAGTCCGGGTTTTAAACCTAGCTGCTCTCTCATGAGATGAAAACCTCCACTCTAGTAAGTCAAGCTTTTTAAAAGCATTCTTTATGTTCCATAACTACTTGTCCCCATAGGTTATATCTTGCGTTTAGTTATGAATGAAAGTGTTATGACTTGTTAAATATGTTATGCCTACACTTGGGTGACTCCTTAAGTACACTTGTGGAAGTAGTATTATAGGATCCCACCTACATATTGCACTAGTGTGACTTAGGATATTTTTTAGGTGATGGTCTTTATGTGAAGTTGATGTCGATGGTTGTGTTATGAATCATATTATAAAAGATTATTGTAAGGTGACCTCAAGGTGATACATTCCATTAGGTGCAATTGAGAGTTACTTAGTAAAGAAGTAAGATAAAATAGAGGGTGATACATTCCATTAGGTGCACTTGAGGGTTACTTAGTGAAAGAAGTAAGATAAAATAGAGGTGATGTATTGTATCTATTGAATATTCTTCAAACTATGATAAATGGATTTATGTACTATTATGAGTAGTATCTATGTCTATATCATTTAAGCGAACTACATGGAGCTTATATGTGCCTATGTTCATAATGTTTACTAAAACATATGTTGCATGATTTCAAATGAAATGTCCTCTTTAGATGCATGTTTTATTATCATTTCCCTACTTAGTGCATTCCTTTACAAATACTATTCTTCTTCATCCTTCTTACGCAAAGTGTAGGTGTTGATGGCTAGAGGATGTCTCCTAAGTTAAGAGCTTGAATAGATCTCCCAAATTTAAGTAAATGGACCCTTATGATTCAAGGATTTCCTATGTCAAGATGTACTTAAAGTTAATGTAATAGCTTAGACTTATATTTTTTGTTGTTAAGGGTCATGTCCCTATTATATTCTATTCTATTGAGTTGTGTCTTAATATGGCAAAGAGACTTACAATGGACCCTTATATATATGTGTGTGTGTGTGTGTGTATATATATATGTATATATATATCTGTGTGTGTGTGTGTAATTATGATTCTATCATATGATGTGCTATAAAGAGTTTTAAATTTTCCTCCATTTTCATTACGATTATGCAATGAAAGATGTCTAAGGGATTAAATTAGATTTACGAGAGGTCGACGATGCCTTGTGGCGATCTAAGAGTACCTTAACTTCTAAGGGGTACTTTGGGTCGTTACAAACATGGTATCAGATCTATGTTTTGTGTTTTGTCCTTAGGTTTCAAAGTCTCATATTTCCACGTCTAGTAGAGTATCGATCATCAGTGGTGAGTCGCGACACATCTATGAGCGAGAATTGATATGACGATAGAGTTTCCTTTCTTCACTACTCTCATATAGTTCCATAAAAATTAAATATATATGATGTCTTTCTTATATTTTATTTTTCGGTGTTCTTTTACATGTGATTGCTTGGAAGGAATGATTTCTCAAAGGTGTGATAAATGGTAAGTTGGTCATACTGTTTTAGTTATTATTGTGAATTGATCTTGAGTTGCATGGTCCACCTTTTTCTGGTGGTGTTTCTATGAATATTTGTATTTGTGATTATTGCCTTGAAGGCATAGAATCCGAAGTGAAGTGATGATTTTGAATGATATGCATGTGTTAATATAATGAAGTTGTTAATGTTAAGACATAATATCTAAATGAAGTATATGTCTATGTGAAACATAATAGTATGTGAAGCATGATAAGGTGGGAATTAGGTTGAATGAAGTGTATGCATGTTTAAAAGTCAATGTAATGAAAATTGTGATTATCTTAATGGTGTTCCCACATTTACTCACACACACCCACACTTTTAATGAATCTATAAAGTGAATGAATGTGAATGGGGGATTGTACGATGGACACTCCTTGTGAGTAGATATGAAGTGTCTAGACCATTCCGTACTCTTCCTAAAGAACTGTAGGAATGGAATGGGGAATCTACTGGTGAACACTCTTCGTGAGTTGATATGAAGTTATTAGTAGGAACCTCACTATCCCAAGAGCTTTCCAAGATAGTTTGTAGGTTGATACCCTTTGTCAGTTGACATGTAATGTTCAAAAGTAACCTCTAGGGATTAGTAACATTTTTGAGTAGAGATGTGGTGCTAAATATCTATCCTTAATCGATAGATAATGAATATTTAAGACTCCATGGGAAAGTAATGCTTAACACAAAGAGGATTTGAAGAAGGAGTTATACACTTCCGGAGTTGACATTTTGTATCCAATGTACATCTTGAGATGATTACTCCTCATTTGTAGAGAATGAGTTTCTTGTAAGAAATCTCCCTATCCCTTAACTATGCGCCCGTGTAGGAGTAGTTATTGGAATATCGATGTAAAGGCTAAAGAATGACCCTACCTTAGGCAAGTGGGGATCCCTCATCTTGTAGGGGTTAATACCGGGAATCCATGTCTAGTTCTCAAGGTATATTTTTGTTAAAGCTAGCCCCTACAAAAGAATGTATGAACTAAGTATTTTAATGGGTGAACTACATAGGGTAGGTGGTGGTATGCGAAACTATCTTTCCATTGCACAAGTAGGCAATTGGAGGGAGTCTTTGTGATTCCTTATATGAAAATGAATGAATGTGTTATTATGTGAGTAAAATGAAGTAATTTGAATTTATGTCTAATGAAATTGAGGCATGCGGTTTCTATGTCTAAGATTTATGAAGTACGATTATTTATAATTAAGATTCATGAAGATTATGTAAATAATGAATTTGATGTGCCTAGTCTTAGCGAATCCTCTACGAGCACTAAGGTGGAAGTAGTACTATGGGATGCTACCTTCAAATTACACTAAGTGTCACTTGAGGGTTGTCTTGGAGGATGGTTCTTATCTGAAGTCTTTAAATATAAGTACATTCCACTAGTGTCTTTTGTATTGAATGATGGTTTGTTAAGTGTGGTGAAGTAGCCTTATCTTTAGTAGTTTTAAGGATCACTAAGGTGTGTATTAAAGAGATTGTATAGGATAACTTAGGGTTGGGGAACTTTGTGGGTAATAAGTTGCTACAATTTGTAGGCTTATGTTGAATTATGGATGTTTTATTCTTTGTGTTAAATGATGATCTATTTGATGTTTTGTGATTATATTAATTAAGGTTTTATTATATATTATGAAAGCTTTATTTTAACTAAAATGTCCTATTTTGCGTGATTTTCATAATGCCATGCTTAGTACAATGGTTGTACTAACCCCACACTTTTCTATACTATATAAGTATAGGATGAAGTCAAGTTAAGGTTCCTACAAAGAAAAACTAGGGAAGTTGATTCTCTGAAGACTCGGTATGTCCTAACATATTCCAGGACATAGTCTATGTTTTTTTAGGTTTTTCTTTGAGAATTCTATAAGACTTATTATGTATTTTTTTCAATGTAAAGGGTTGTGACTCTAAGATATTTAAGTTGTGTCTTAAAGTTGGTTTGTGAAGAAGTGACCTATTCCTTAGTATTTAATATAAGAGTTTCCTATTAGTATTCTGATGAAAAGTTTTAATTTTGCACTAGTTTTTTTATATTATTTTATAAATGATAGCTAAGAGTCATGTACAAGACCTCCAAAGGGTCAAGTGCGCTTTGTGATGACTGGAGAGTGCTCCATTCCTCTAGGGTGTATTGGCGAATCGTTACCATAAGGTTTCGGGAAATAGTTTAGGGTCAAAAGTCTCCCAAGCTGCGTCGAGTAGTTTCTTTTTCATTGGTGTGATTCGCGACACGTCCATGAGCAAGAGGATCTAAGATAATAGAAGTTTCACTTTCTTCATTACTCTTGTGTTGTGCCATAGAGTTGTGTCTATAAGATGTCTTTTCTCAACCTTTGCTCTTGTGTTTATAGAACATGAATACGAGAAGGAAACTTGCTAGGAGTAGGAAGGGAGTAGTAGATAATGATAGAATCCCCCCCACCCCCGTGGTGAGAAAGTCCCTATAGTTGAAAAAGAGGATGTCAATGAGGCGGCTCCATGTATAGTGACTCAAGAGCCTAAAATACCCCAAGGTCCTCAGGATCCCTACGTTAAAGGGTATATGAATAATGCAGAGTTAAGGGTTGCTGTAATGGATTTTACGTAACTTATGCCGTCGTCACTAATAATGTGGTTACCTAACCTAACCTAGGAGTTGGACCTCAAACAAATGCAGAAACTCCGACTTATAGAACATAGGATTTTACGAATTTTTAAGGTTGAGGTTTTCAAGGTGGTGGATGTTATGAGTGTGAATCTTACAAAAAAAAGTGGAACTATCCACTTATCAACTTAAGGAAGTGGCTCAAGTGTGGATCGAGCAATGAAAGGATTAGGTTAAGGGAAGGTACAATAGATTTGATAGTGTTCAAGACTACATTTCTTGAAAGGTTCTTTCCCATTGAGTTTAGGGAGAGGAAGTTAGTGGAATTCATGAACGTTCCTCAAGGTGGGATGAGTGTGAAGGAGTATTCTCTAAAATTCACCCAACTCTCTAAACATTTCCCAACCATGGTAGCCAACTCTATGACTAGAATGATTAAGTTTGTGAAAGGAGTGTTTATATTGGTGGAAAAAGAGTGTTGTACAACAATTCTCCATAATGATATGGATATTTTAAGGCTCATGGTATATGCTCAACAAATAAAGGAGTCCAAGCTTAGGATGATGAAATGGAACAGAAAGAGTCCTAGGTCAGATAAATCAAATCCACCCAAGCCAAAGAAGAGATTCTATAACAAAGAATTTTTCATGGGAACAAGGATAGCGTTTCCAACAAAAATACAAAGGAGGTGACCATGTTTTGAGAGGTCTAGGTGTGATACTTTCCACATGCGATACATGGGTAAATGCCTTGCTGGTACGGATGGTTACTTTGGGTATGGTAATAAAGGTCATAAGATGAAATATTTCCCTAATCACAAGACGATAGGGCAAGAGGTCAACCATGCTCCTCATGGTGGAACGGATACTATTACTCCAAGATGAAACGTTTCTATTCGGTCAGAGCTAAAGAAGGAACAAGTCAGGAGGTAAGTTCCCCATAAGTTATAATTCCTTGTGGTTGTTTTGTTTTGTATTAGATTATTTTAACCTAAGTGGGGGAGAATTAGTTGAGTAGTAAGGTGTTATATACCTTTATTTTTCCTTATATTCTTAAGCAAGCTTGAGACCAAAATCCTTAGTAGTTTGATTATGTTTTGGAGTTTTGCATTTGAGTATGACTTGCATGTGTACTTATGATATGATTTACATTAATGATATAATATTTTTCATTCTCTTAATGTTATCATTGTTATATGAGTATATTTGTAGTTTATCTATTAGTCCATGATATTGAGTAGCAAATGATATTTGTTTAATTGCTTCAAGTCATAATGATTATGTAGCAATGTGTAATTTGAAGGTTGTTTCATGTTGATCTATGAAATGGTATGATGAGCATGTCTAATGTGGTAGAAGGTAGTCCCTACACAAATGAAATGAGAAATGAAGAAGTGAGTGTATGCATTAAATTGTGGAAATAGTTCCAAATTTGCCTTGTATTGCTTAAAACGATTAATGATATGAGGTTTGTGTCCTTGTATGTTTTCAGAAATAAATATGACTATTGTGACCATGATATTATGTATTATATGCTGCTATTTTAGCCCTTGATGTCATTGAAAATGTTTAGTGTCATTCGAGGATGAATGTTTTTCCAAGTGGGGGTAAATATAGTGACCCACATAATAACTAGGTTGAACTAGATATTAAAATTTGATTCATTAGTTAATAATGTTATTATATAGTGAATTTTAGAGTTTGAAGTCAGTTTTGTATGCCTGGACATCAAACGTCAAGGAATGACTAAGACATTGAAAACCAGCCTTTTGTGTGCTCTAGTGTGTCCTCGTATGTCGTACGTATTTTTATGCGTTGTTTTGAGTTTAAAATCAGTGGGAATGACCCAAAAATATTGAAAGACATGTTTACGGTCAAATCGTTTTGTTACGACTCCCCAAGGACCGTACTAGGGATCATTGAGGAGGACCCAACCCTTGGACCAACAAAGTACCCAATGGAGCCAAGATTCGCTCCTTGGTGAAACGCGTCCGCGTCGTGGACTTGGAGCACTTTGGGACAATATTTGGTCTGCATACATAACGTGGTCTCTACTTTCTAGAAATTTATTTTCAGCAATCTTGCGGGAACAGCTCCGCATGGCGGTCTTCTTACTCGACGATTATACCAAAAATTCAACTCAAGTTTCAATTGTCTAAAAAGGTCCAATTGATGTACGCAATTTTTGGGTATTCTGGGGGTACATTAAATATTTATTTTAGGGCATCAAAAACCCGTTACCCTAATAAAAAATCCCAACAATCATTTAGAACCCAAAAATTTTCATGCTCTCCCTTCACTGTATATTCTGTCTCTAAGTTAAATCCCCCATAGAAGAACCTTCAAGCTCCAAGGAAAAAAACTAAATCCTTCAAGTTTCTTCACAAAACCCCATTTATTTCTTCTTATTATGGTATGGTAGTTCATCCTTGAACCTTCTTTCATTTATGGAGCAGTTCTAAAGAGTTTTCAAAAAGGGTTTCAAACTCTTGCTTATTCTATTTTTACTCCAAGCATGGGTCTTTTCATAATAATATTTAAACGATTGAAATATGTTATTTTCAGGGTTAGTTGATGATTTTAATATCACAACCCCAATGAACCCATTCACATGTATATTTATAACTTTAGCTTATGAAGTGGGTTTAATGATTATATCTAGATAATATTAGAATGTCTTTCTTTATAGTATATTGTTATAACCTACTAACTTAAATGAAATTTTATGATGAATTATTGGAGAAATTTAGGGAAGGTGGTGAAAGCTTTGATGAACGTTAAGTTGGTCATATTGTTTTAGTTCTTATTGTGAAATGATCTTGAGATTTATGGTTTAGCTTTAGTGGTGGTGCTTATTTAAAGTATATGAATATATGTATGAATATGCGTATTATGACTATGGTCTTAAAGGCATAGCATATGAACTGAAGTGATGATTTTGAATGATATGCATGTGGTGCTCTTATGAAATTTTTAATTTGTGACTTTAAGACATAATATCTAAATGAAGCATATGTCTGTTAGAAGCATGATACAATGTGAAGTAAGATAGTGTGTGAATTATGATGAAGAAAGTGTAAGCATGTTTAGGAGTCAATGTCATGAAAATGGGGATTATTTGAAAGGTGTTCTCAAATGTTCTCACACACACAGACACACTTTGAATGAATGTATAAAGTGAATGAATGTGAATTGGGATTTTATGGCGGACATTCTTCGTGTGTGAAAATGAAGTGTCTAGACCATTCCCTGCTTTTCCTAAAGAACTCTAGTAATGAAAAGGAGAATTTACGGGTGAACACTCTTCATGAGATCTGATGAAGTATTTAGTATCAACTTCAATATTCCCAAGAGCTTTCCAAGACAGCTTGGAGGTTTGATACCCTTCCTGAGTTGAGATGTGATGTTTAAAAGTAACCTCTAGGGATAAGCACCCTTCTTCAGTAGAGATGCAGTGATAAATACCTAAATGAATTTTTAACACTCTGTGGGGGAGTAAGCTTAGCACCAAGAGGATTTGAAGAAGGGGTGGATACACTTCGTGAGTTGAGATGTTGTATCCAATTGACCTCTTGAGATAGGTACTCTGCGTTAGTAGAGAATGAGTTACTTAGACGACATCTCCTTATTCCAAACTATCCGCCCGCATAGAAGTAGCTATTGGAATATCCATGTAAAGGCTCAAGAATGACCCTACCTTAGGCAAGTGGGGATCCATCACTCGATATGGGTTAATAATGTGATTCCATATCTTGATCTCATGGTCTATGTTGGTCAAAGCTAGCCCCCACAAAAGAATTTAATGAACTATGTTTTCCAAAAGGGTGCACTACTTAGGGTAGGTGGCTTTATGGGACGCTATCTATACAAAGTACAAGTAGGCATTTGGAGGGATGCTTAGTGTGTACTTATGTTAAAATTAATGAATGGGTCATTATGTTATGAAAATGAAGTAATGTGACTTTTACGTCTTATGAAAGTGAATCATGTTGATTCTATGATTAAGATTTATCATGTATCATGATTTATGTGTAAGATTCATGAAGATTATGTAAATGATGAATATTGTGTGCCTAGTCTAAGGGGATCCCCCCGAATCACTAAGGTGGAAGTAGTAGTAAGGGATGCTGTCTTCACATTCCACTAAGTGGAACTTGAGAGTTTTTATGGAGGATGGTTTTTATGTGATGTCTTTAAATGAAAGTACGATCAGCTAGTGCCTTTTGTAATTAATTTTTGCTTGTTAAGCTTTGTGAAGTAGAATTGTCATTGCTATTCTTAAGTATCACTTAAATGTGTATTGAATAGATTGTATGGGCGGTTTCTTCATGTCTTACCTTAATGAGTGTTACGATAACTTTGGGTAGGGAAACATTGTGGGAAATGGGTTTATTGTAAAGTGTAGGCTTATTTTGAAAGGATGGCAGTTTTATTATATGTGGTAAATGATGATCTATTTAATGTTTGTTAATATATTCATCAAGGTTTTATTTATATAGCATAAAAGTTTTATTTCAACCAAAATGTCCTCTTGTGCATGATTTTGCATAATTTGATATTTAGTAAAATGGTTGTGCTAACCTAATATTAGTTTATACTCTATAAGTATAGGTTGAAGCAAGTGAAGGTTTCTAGAAGTCAATGCTTGGGAAGTTGACTCTCTGAAGACTCGATATGTCCTCATGTATTTGAGGACATACTCTATGTTTCATGCGTCTATTTACGAGACTTGTAAAAGACTTATTACATATTTCATTCAATGTAAAGTGTCATGACCCTAAGATATTTTAGTTGTATCTTTTAGTTTCTTGTGACGATGAGACTTATTCCTTACCTAAGAGTTTCTTATTCATATTGTATGAAAAGTTTTAATTTGCACTACTTTTCATATTTTATTTAATGAATGATAGCTAAGAGGTTTGTACAAGACCTTCGAAGGGTGAAGTACCCCTAGGGACAACTTAAGAGTTCTCCTTTCTTTTAGGGTGTAGTTATGGGTCGTTACACTCAAGGTGCATGAGCAGAACTATCAAACTCATGATCTTGAACTAGCAGCCGTACTGTTAGCCTTTAAAATATGGATGCACTATCTTTATAAGGTTCTTGTGGAGATTCTTCAATATATGTTGACTTATAAAGTGTTGAATCTTTGAAAAAGAAGGTGGTTAAAACTTTTGAAGAATTATGACATAAGTGTTCTCTACAATCTTGACAAGGAGAATGTTGTTGCGGACGCTATAAGTCAAATGACTCTGGGTAGTGTGCTTCATGTTTAAGAGGGTAAGAAAGATTTAGTGAAAGAAGTTCATAGATTGACCTGGTTGGGTGTTCAGTTAGAAGATTCTCCAGAATGGGGTGTCATGATACGTCATTATTTCGAGTCATCCATTGTAGTTGATGTGAAGTCGAAACATCATATTGACCCAAGCTTGATTGAAATAAAAGAGTCACTTCTCAAGAAATATATAGCAACTTTATCTCAAAGAGAAAATGGGGTACTTAGGCACCAAGGAAGCTTATGTGTACAAGATGCCAGTGGCTTAAAGGAAACAACTTGAAGGAGGCTCAGGGGTCTTAATATTCCATCCATCGGGGTCCACCAAAATGTATACTGACTTGCTTGAGATTTATTGGTGGAATGAAATAAAAATTGACACAGCGAACTTTCTTTGTACATGCTCAAATTTCCAATGAGTCAAGGTCGAGCATCCAAAACCTGAAGGTTTAATCAAGATATTGACATCCCTACTTGGAAGTGGGAATATATCAACATGGACTTCTTGGTAGGATTGCCTCACACCCGTAGACAACGTGACTCCACATGGGTCATCGTGGATAGGTTGAACCAATCAGGACATTTCCTTCCCATTAAGACTTATTATTTGGCGAAAGAATATGCTATATTGTATATTAATGATCGTAAGGTTTCATAGGGCTCCTTCATCTATGATTTCTAATAGAGGTGCTCAATTTACCTCTAACTTGTGGAGTTCTTTTTATAATGGGCTTGGAACTCAAGTAAAACACAGTACCACTTTTCACCGTCAAACGGATGTTCAAGCGGCATGCACTATCCTCAACCTAAAATATATGTAGACATCATATGTCTAAGACTTCAAAGGTAATTGGGATTCCTACCTATATTTGATATTATCCTACAATAATCTATACAATTCGAGTCCTTTTTGCGGCACATTTTAAAGCACTTTATGGTAGGAGGTGCCAGTCATTTGTTGGGTGATGTGGAGTAAGTGAGTTTGTTATTCATGGTACCGACGTAGTCTATGAGTCCATCGAGAAAGTTGGACTCATATGGGAGAGGTTGAAGATGGCCTATAGCCGGCAAAAATATTACGTCGACAAAAGAAAAAGGGGAATCGAATTTGAAGTTGTAAAATGTGTTGACTTGAAAATTCACCTAAGAAGGGGTGATGATATTTGGAAAGAAAGCGACGGTTAGTCTCTGGTATGTGGGTCCTTATTAAATGTTGAAGTGAGTCGGGGAAGTGGAATATGTGTTAAAGTTGCAAATTTAATTGGTCGCGGTTAATCTGGTATTCCATGTGTCTATGCTCAAGAAATTTAAAGGTGGCCCAGTGTCTATTCTCCCATTAGAAGGTTTAGGGGTGAATGAGAACCTTTCTTATAAAGATGTTCTGATTGACATCCTAGATCATCAAGTCAAGAAATTGAGAAATAAAGAGGTTGCCTCTGTAAAAGTCCTATAGAAAAAACATCTTGTTGAGGGTATAACATGGGAGGCGGAGTCCAACTTAAAGTCCCACTATCCTTCTCTCTTTTGTCCTACTCCTATTCAAGGTTGATCTTAGTAGTTCCTCTTAATTTCATATAATTGAGAGTATCATGTAGTGATGACCATGGCATGAATTCCTTGTATATGCATATCCTTGTAGAAATTCATTCTTAAAAATTTAGTTTCCATGAATTATGTTCTCACAGTGAAATTGTGCTTATATATATAGTGTGCTATATTGTCTTCGTGAGAGTTCTATTGAGTATGTTTTTTATTATTTTGAGAATAAACCTCATGTGAACTATTTAATGTTCACATTGAACTCATAGATAAATGGAGAAGGTAGTTCCTCCTTATGTGACGTATATTGATGAACTTTGATATGTTAAATTTTTTTATTAAGTTCATACGTTTTAATGCTATGATATGGGCGTGTTGGGTATGAAGGAAAATTTTTTGCTAGAAAAAGTTTGCCTGGAAAAGAAGTTGATTTTATATTTATTTTCTCATGTTTGGTTGGTGAGTAGAACCATATTTTACGGAAATGATTTTAGTGTTTGAGTTATGAGTAAAAATGTTTTTGAGGAACATCTTTTATTTTTACAAGAGTAGAAAATAATTTATGAAATTAGAAATATATTTTTAAAACAATAATTTTTTGGTGATGATGGTGGTGGGGTTGGGTAATGGGGGGGGGGGGGGTAAGGGGGAGGGGGTCGGAGGGAAAATATAAAAATTTGATTTGTTGATAGTTTTTTTAAAAAGCAAAATTAATCTTTGGGGTTGGGGTTGCGGTTGGAGGGCTGGTAGGAGTGGGTAGGGGGCTGGCCGGGGGAGGGTGGTAGGTGCTTATAAATAAAAATTTAAAGTTGGAAAATATTTTTAAAAAGCAAAATTTATTTTTTGGGGAGGGGGTGGGGTTGGGGATCAGGCCTTGCCGGTATAGGGGTGGGGGTGTCAGGATTGGTTAAAAAAGTATTGAAATAGAATTTTTAAAAAATTAATATTTTTCACAAAAAAAAATGTAATTTGAAATTGGAGTAGAAAATATTTTCCTTAATTTTTGAAGGGAAGTCATTTTCCTTAATTTTGAGGAAAATGAGTTGATTTGAAAAAACATTTTCAACACTTTTGTCAAAACCATACATAAGAAAATTGGGAAAAAATTTCCTGAAAGTGTTTTCCTTCATACCAAACACACTCGATGTGTTCAAAGGAGTTGAAACATCCTGTTATGAGTTGTTACTCATTAGATTGTGTTGTTGTGCTTCTAGTTTTGAGTCTCTACTCATTATGATTTTGTTGTTGTGCTCTGTTTTGAGTGTCTTTCTTGTGCCTATAGATGTTTAAGGTGTCA
>JAKWJD010001755.1:42627521-42765736 GCA_027705065.1 Solanum peruvianum
AAGAATATTTATAGTAAATTCATGATTATATACTATTTTAAATATTAATTTCAATCCAACTTCTTGATGAACCCATGATCCTCCCAAATTCTCAAATTACGATATAATGTGGGTGTTTTGATCTTGATTAGATGATGATCGAATTATGTTTAGATTGTAATGAATTGCTTAGTTCTATGTTCCTCAAAGTAAATTGATGATGAATTGTAGGGTAATTTATCAATAAGGATCAATTTTTTAAAGTTTGTAAGTGTAACCTATATTCCTCCACCTTATGTAGAGTTGATAATGTAATGTACATAATGTGATCTTGATCCGATGATGGTTGAATCGTGATTTCGCTTATGGTATGGTACTTTTATCTACTGAATGATATATGTATTATTTATGAATTGTTATTATTGATCAATGATAATCAAAGTTTGGAGAATTGGTGAGTTTGCCCTACTTCCTCTACGTTTCTATAGAATTGATAGCTGAATTGGCCTTGAATGACATTTATTTGTATGGTCCAATTATGGTGGCGATGTTTAATTTCTTGTCTATAAATCTATATAGTGTGAACACGGCATTGAAGGCAATTTATCTATGAAGTGTGGTTATGATGATCATATATGTGAAGTTATATGCCTAGTCTTCCTTTCTAGTTCATGATCTAGGGTGCATTGATAATGTTGTGATAATGGAATGATGTTGTTACGAAAATCTAGGGTCTAGAAATTTTGATGGTAATGAATATTATTGATGAACGACCCCCTCCTACGTACCCCTATTTGAATGTGTGATCATAGATAAATTTAGGGGTCTTGGATGCAATGTTGAAGATGTGTTGTCTCAAAAGTTATAATGTGGTATGTGGTCTATGCATTAATTTGTATTGTGGTATTAATAGGGTGGATGATTTATTGGGATGTTAATATCCAATATGTTATCATGTTGAATATATGTTCACACTCACACCTCATGCATTCTTATAGGTAGTATAGGTTCATGGAGTCTAATGAAAGGATAATACTCATATGCACTCATGTTCTATGAATGTAAAGTATATGTCCATGAAATATGTTATATATATTAACTAGGATGACCTGATATGTGTACTAGTGTAGGTAAGGTTATGGAAATTGGCTTATGCATTGCACATGTGTACCTTGATAGAATAGTTCCTTGGGTGATTACATTAAGTACATCAATTGGAATGCATGATTAAGCTATGAACATGAAAGTATATAATATGATGAAGTTTTTTTAAGTGTAGTATCTAATTTTGTTTATTTGAAAGGTATTCTCATGTAAATACATATATACACACATGAATGCATATAATGATGCATGAATGATAATCTAGTGAAGAGGGAGTCTCTTGAAAGGTATTCTCAATTGTACTCTAAACTAGGCATTGTTTGAATATGCTATGTCCATGTGAAATGTTTTCTCACATGATTTAGGTTGTTGAAAGGATATTCTCATCTATAACCTATGAGCTAATCATATGAGGAGTTAAACCTCCTAACGCCATTTTCTTATGAACTGAAGTTAATAAATAATTTTCAATGAAGGGAAGTTAGCTTAGAACCGAGTGGACTTGATGATTTCGTGTGACCCTTCTCAAAGGAAAGGCTTGTTAACCACAGTCCTCACGAGGTGGATAACTAGAATACCCAATAGTCAGAAAAAGTGTTTCCATATACACCTCCAAGTTTCCATAACTATGTTTCCCCATAGGATCTACCAAGTGATATCACCTAATATGCTATCATGATACACATGTCTTACCTTGACAAGTAAGACACCATCTTCTGGTGTGAGAAGATGACACCGGATTCCATGTTTGGATTACAATGTCTTATTGTCGGTTAAGTCTAGGATTTCCCTAATGTAAAATGGTCAATTGAAGTTATGTTATAAACCCCAACTAGGATAACCTAAGGGAAGTTGCTTATTGTAGGTGTAACGCCCTAAAACAAACTAAGGTGAACTAGAGATTATGAATGTTTCTTGAGTTAATTTTATATTAAAATGAATAATAATGATATTCTTAGGTTGTTTTTTATATTTGGTTATCTTTGGAGTTCAAACATTTGAGAATGTCCATGAAGTTCAGAAGATATGTCTCAAATTTTGGTAGTGTGTCTTCATGTGTTTTATTGAGTTACATGTTCGCTTTATTTAAAATTAGTGTGGCATGTACCTAATACCTATAATACTATGTTTAGAGGTATAACATCTGGGTACGACCCCACCTAGGACCCACAAGGATCCCTAGAAGAGGACACTATCGCTTTTGCAGGTTGCTGCTAAGCAGTTACCATCGACGACCACAAGGGACAACCCATTGGTCAGCAAAAGGTTCGTCAACCATGGGCGTCGACTAGACCCGCAAGATTACAAAATCCATCGCATGAATATGTGACCCCTACCAATGGGGCGTCTATTGGGAAATGGTAAGTTTGAGTGGAGCCGTTGTTGCTGCCTGCAAAAGCTGCAAAAAAACTGCCTTGGCTTGGGAAGTTTGGTAAGATCACCCCAAGAATTTTTGGAACCGTAGAATATATTTTTAGGTTCATTTAGGTATATTAATTTTTTTCAAACCGTAAAGATCTAATTTTAGACTTCATTTCCTAAAACCCCAAATCCTTCCTCAAGAAAACTCTTTGAGAACTCTATTGAAGCTAGAAGTCAAGAAAGAGCTAGGAGGGTTGTTGGTGGTTGATTATCCATCAAAAATTAGTGGTGTTTCTTCTATTTGAGGTATTATATTCATCCTTGAACTCTCTTCCATTCAAAGAGTCCTCTCTAAAAGATTTCAAAAAGGGGTTTTTAAACTATCTTCTTCTATATTGGATTCTTAATTTGGGTCTTGGATGAAAACGTTTTAAATGATTCAAATATTATGTCTCTAATGTTAGTTGGTGATTTTAATACTAAAACTTCAATGAAAACATGTTAAACCTTTCAATAAAATTTAGGCTCAAGTTATGGGTTAAATGAGCATGGTTTTGTAGTCTTTGAGCATTGGTTTTGTTGTGTTGATATTGTTGTTTAGATACTACCCTAAGGGATATTTTATGATGAATTCTTGTGTAGATTGTCAGTAGGTGTGAATGTTTTGGAGGAATTGTATGTTTGTCTCACTGTTAACTCACTTTATGAAATGATCTTGAGTGGTGTGGTCCATGTTCTTTGTGGCGGTGTTTATTTGAGAAATTTGAATATAGTTAGTATGCATTGTAAGTTTGTCTTTGAAGGCCTTATGTTTGAAATAAAGTGATGATGAAGACGGTTCTTGTGATGTGTATTATGAAGCTTGAATTATATGTCTTGCTTAGATTATGACTAAAGAATGCTAGTGTATAAGACATGATGAATGAAGGTCTAAGAATGTATAGAATTGAATGTTAATAAAATGATTCTTATGTTCAAGGTGTGTTCACATTTACACAAACTTTGAACGAATGAATTGATGAAGTTAAACAAAAAGAATGAAAAGGGGAGTTTTGAGGTGAACAGTCTTCATGAGTTAATATGAAGCGTTTAGTAGCGACCTCATTATCTTGCAAGAGATTTATAGTATAGGTAAGAGGATGGATACCCTTCGTGAGTTGAAATGTGGTGTCCACTAGTTACCTGATCCTATAGAATAAAATGTTAAGAATATGTCGGGAGTTTTGCCTAGAACCGAGAGGATATGAAGAGGGGTGGATACACTTTGACAGATTAGATGTTGTATTACAATGTACTTCTTGAGATGAGTACTCATCGTTAGTAGAGATTGAGTTACTTAGTAGAAATCTCCTTATCCCTTTACTATTCGCCCGCATAGGTGTAGCTATTAGGAAAGCAATGTAAAAGCTATGAGAATGACCTTACTCTAGCCAAGTGAGGATCCCTCATCCAATAAACGTTAATATCGGGATTCCATGTATAGATGTCATGGTCTATCTCCTCTAATCTAACCTCCATAAAAGTAATGAAAGTACTAAGTTATCTAAAAAGTATACTACTTAGGGTAGGTGGTTGAATGGGACGCTATCTATCCATTGCACTAGGTTGGCATTCCAAAAGGGAAGTCTAGGTTGTCTTATATCAATTTAATGAGGTAAATCATCTAAAAGAGTGTACTACTTAGCTAAGGTGGTGTAATAGGATGTCATCTACTCATTACACTAAGTAGGCATTCTGAGAGGGAAGTCATTGTGTGTCTTATGTGAAGTGTTTGAGTGTTCTTGTAATGTATTGTCATTGAGTGGCGACCTGTTCTCCCGAGCAGAGTAAGCCTAGAATGGGTAGTCTTGGAGATCACCTAGGTGTGTATTGTAGACGTTCTATTGGCATTTCCTTCATGTCTGACCTTTGTGAGTCATAGGATAGGCTTAGCTAGGGAAAGTCCTACGAACATTAGTTCACTTCTTTTTTGCTTTACATTGGGAGTTCACTGTTTTGGAATTTAAATAGTTCACTGCAATGCTAAAATGAATTCACTTTAACTTTTGGGTAGTTTACAGTAAAATGGTCCTTTTTATTAAAATTATGGAAATTTTTCTTTAGTGTTAAATGATGATTCTCATGTTTTTTTACTCCTATATTCATGAAGGTTATATTTTTTTGTCATGGAAGTGTATTGATACTAAAATGTTCCCTTTTACATATATTTACATACTCCATACTTAGTACATGTTTTTTACTAACCCTATACTTTTCTATGCTCTATTAGTATAGGTTTGGAATCAAGGAGAAATCTAGAAGGCGAAGCTTTGGAATCTACTATTTCAAGACTCTGTATGTCCTCATATATTCGAGGACATAGTCTATGTTTATTAGTTTCTATATTTAAGACTTATTATGTATTTCCTTCAATGTAAAGGGTTGTGTCCTTATGATAGCGGCAACGGCAAAATCCTTCCAAGAGGTGGTAGACTTTGATAGAGGTGAAAGGAGTGAAGCCAGATGAATTCACCACGACATCGACATCAAAAAGGTTTCGAAAGGGAGGTGAGTTCAACGGTTCGTATACTAGAGGACAGAGTTCTGGAGGCTACTCAGTTCGACCAATTCAGTCTTCACTACAGACTGTAGTTGGGGGTCCACCTCAGACCGGTCAACACTTCTCTGAGAGGCCGATGCGTGAACCCAGAGAATGTTATGGTTGTGGGGAGATTGGACACATAAGAGGTATTGTCCAAACCAGAGTTACAGAACCCCACTAGCCAGAGAGGGTGAGGAAGGGGAGAGTGAACAAGTGCAGAATGAGGAAATGCCACCCCAACCTAACCAGAGATGATCAATCAGGTTCTGGCTTATCTTAGCGGGTTATCTAATCAGGGCCAGACACCCCAGTGTTTTCTGCACCAGCACCTCAGGTTCCGGAGGTACAATATGCGGCTACTATGGCTCCCCGCATGGATGCCTCATTGGAGATAGGCACGTTTCCACGTCTGACTACTGGGCCTATAATGACAAATGATCAGCATGAACTTTTCAGTAAGTTCTTGAAATTGAAACCTCCAGTCTGCAAGGGTGCTGAATCTAAGGATGCTTACGATTTTCAGGTTGACTGTCATGAGCTACTACACAAGATGGGTATAGTAGAACGGTTTGGTGTTGAGTTCGTGAGTTATCAGTTTCAAGGGAACGCCAAGATGTGGTGGAGATCATATGTTGAGTGTCAACCGACAGAGGCAACACCGATGACTTGGGCCTCATTCTCTAGCTTGTTTATGGAGAAGTACATCCCACAGACTTTGATGGATAGGAAAAGAGATGAATTCTTGAGCCTAGAGCAAGGTAGGATGTCAGTTAATGCATATGAGGCTAAGTTTCGTGCTTTATCAAGGTATGCCACTCAACTCTGTTTCAGTCCACAAGAGCGGATTCGCCGGTTTGTGAAGGGATTGAGGTCAGAGTTGCGGATTTCGGCCTTACAGGTAGCGGCTACGGCAAAATCCTTCCAAGAAGTGGTAGACTTCGTGATAGAGGTGGAAGGAGTGTATCCCGATGACTTCACCTCGACATCGACATCAAAAAGGTTTCTAAAGGGAGGTGAGTTTAATGGTTCCTACACTAGAGGAAAGGGTTCCGGAGGTTACTCAGTTCGACCAATTCAGTCTTCACTACAGACTGTAGTTGGGGGTCCACCTCAGACCGGTCAACACTTCTCTGAGAGACCTCTACTTGACTCTAGAGAGTGTTATGGATGTGGGGAGACGGGACATATTAGGAGAAATTGTCCCAAACAGAGCTATAGACCCCCAATAGCTAGAGGTAGAGGTGGTCATGGTAGAGGCCGTTATTCTGGAGGACGTGGTGGTCGAGGTAATGGTGGTCACCAAAACGGCAGAGGTGATGGGCAAACTGGAGCCACTACATCACAACATGGTAGGGGCAACGGACAAACAAATGAAAGGGGCCATTGTTATGCTTTCCCTGGGAGATCGGAGGCGGAGACATCTGATGCTGTCATCACAGGTAATCTTCTGGTTTGTGATTGCATGGCTTCTGTATTGTGTGATCCTAGATCCACATTTTCTTATGTATCTTCCTCATTTTCTAATGGTCTAAATTTACATTGTGAATTACTTGATATGCCTATTTGAGTTTCTACTCCGGTGGGTGAGTCTGTGGTAGTTGAAAAGGTATATAGGTCTTGTTTGGTGAACATTGTGGGGAGCAACACTTATGTAGATTTGGTTATCTTAGAAATGGTTGATTTTGATGTAATTCTGGGTATGAGTTGGCTTTCTCCACAATTTGCGATCTTGGATTGTAATGCTAAAACAGTGACGTTAGCCAAGCCTGGGACAGATCCGTTAGTGTGGGAGGGTGACTACACTTCCGATCCGGTGCGTATCATCTCCTTTCTTCGTGCTAGAAAATGGTTAGTAAAGGGTGTTTAGCTTTCTTGGCCCATCTAAAAGATGACGCTACCCAAGTACCTTCGATTGAGTCGGTTTCGGTAGTCCCTGAGTTTTTGGATGTGTTCCCTGCAGATCTTCCTGGTATGCCACCGGATAGAGATATTGACTTCTGCATCGATCTTGAACCGGGCACTCGCCGCATTTCTATACCCCCTTATAGAATGGCTCCCGATGAATTAAGAGAGTTAAAGGCTTAACTTCAAGAGTTGTTGAGCAAAGGCTTCATTAGACCAAGTGCATCACCTTGGGGTGCTCTTCTTTTGTTTGTGAAGAAGAAGGATGGGAGTTTTCGGATGTGCATAGACTATCTGCAGTTGAACAAGGTAACCATAAAGAAAAAGTATCCTCATCCCCGCATTGATGACTTGTTCGATCAGTTACAAGGTGCTTGTGTCTTCTCTAAGATTGACTTGATATCCGGTTATCATCAATTGAAAATACGAGCAACGGATGTGCCAAAGACTGCTTTTAGAACCAGGTATGGGCATTATGAATTTGTAGTCATGTCTTTTGGTCTTACGAAATGCCCCCGCTGCTTTCATGAGCTTGATGAATGGGATTTTTAAGCCATATTTGGATCTCTTTGTGATCGTGTTTATTGACGATATACTAATATACTCTAAGAGTAAGAAGGAACATGAGGAGCATTTGAGAATTGTATTGGAAATGCTGAGGGAGAAAAAGCTTTACGCCAAATTCTCTGAGTGTGAGTTTTGGCTAGAGGCAGTGTCCTTCTTGGGGCACGTGGTTTCTAAGGATGGAGTGATGGTGGATCCATCTAAGATTGAGACGGTGAAGAATTGGGTAAGACCAACTAATGTGTCAGAAATAAGAAGCTTTGTTGGTTTAGCTAGCTACTACCATCGATTTGTCAAGGGGTTCTCTTCCATTGCTTCCCAATTGACGAACTTGACTAAGCTGAATGTTCCATTTGTATGGTCGAATGAGTGTGAAGAAAGCTTTCAGAAACTCAAAACTTTGTTGACTACCGCACCTATCCTTACCTTGCAAGTAGAGGGTAAGAACTTCATTGTTTATTGTGATGCATCCTATTCTGGGTTGGGTGCAGTTCTAATGCAAGAGAAGAGTGTAATTGCTTATGCTTTAATACAATTAAAAGTGCATGAACGTAACTATCCAACTCATGACTTGGAATTGGCCGCGGTAGTGTTTGCATTAAAGTAATGGAACACTATTTATATGGGGTTAAGTGTGAGGTCTATACAGATCATCGTAGCCTACAGTATGTCTTTACTCTGAAAGATTTGAACTTGATACAAAGGAGATGGATGGAACTACTGAAGGACTACGATATCACTATTTTGTATCATCCGGGAAAAGCGAATGTTGTGGCGGATGCTTTATGTAGAAAGGCGGGAAGCATGGGAAGTCTAGCTCACTTGCAAGCTTCTAGACGCCCATTAGCTAGAGAAGTTCAGATTCTGGCTAACGACCTTATGAGATTAGAAGTAAATGAGAAGGGAGGATTTTTAGCTTATGTGGAGGCAAGATCTTCCTTCCTTGACAAGATTAAGGGAAACAGTTTAATGATGAAAAATTGATCCGGATCCGAGACAAAGTGTTGCAAGGAGAGGCTATAGAAGCAACAATCGATGAGGAAGGTGTTTTGAGGATTTAGAGAAGGGTATGTGTACCCCGCGTCGATGATTTGATCAACACTATACAGACAGAAGCTCATAGTTCAAGGTACTCTATACATCCGGGTGCAACCAACATGTACCGTGACCTAAAGCAACACTTTTGATGGAGTAGAATGATGCGTGATATTGTTGATTTTATTGTCAAGTGTCTAAATTGTCAACAAGTAAAGTATGAACACCAAAGGCCCGGAGGAACACTTCAGAGAATGCCCATTCCTGAATGGAAGTGGGAGAGAATTGCAATGGATTTTGTGGTTGGTCTTCCAAAGACAATGGGTAAGTATGACTCTATTTGGGTGATTGTTGATAGGTTAACTAAGTCTTCTCATTTCATTCCGGTCAAGGTGACTTATAATGCAGAAAAGTTAGCAAAAATCTATATCTCGGAGGTGGTTCGATTGCATGGAGTTCCACTATCCATCATATCAGATAGAGGTACGCAGTTTACCTCTATTTTTTGGAAAACATTTCATGCGGAATTGGGTACTAGGTTAGACCTTAGTACCGCGTTCCATCCTTAGACCGATAGTCAGTCTGAGCGAACGATTCAAGTGTTGGAGGATATGCTTCGTGCATGTGTGATAGAATTTGGTGGTCATTGGGATATCTTCTTACCCTTAGCTGAGTTTTCATACAATAATAGCTATCACTCAAGCATTGATATGGCTTCATTTGAAGCATTGTATGGTAGAAGATGTAGGTCTCCCATTGGGTGGTTTGATGCATTCGAGGTTAGACCTTGGGGTACTGACCTTTTGAGGGACTCTATAGAGAAAGTGAAATCTATTCAAGAAAAGCTTCTAGCGGCGCAAAGTAGGCAAAAAGAATATGCAGATCGAAAGGTTAGAGACTTAGAGTTCATGGAAGGTGAACAAGTCTTATTGAAAGTTTCGCCCATGAAAGGGGTGATGCGGTTTGGTAAAAGAGGTAAACTAAGCCCAAGGTATATTGGTCCCTTTGAAGTACTTAAGCGAGTAGGGGAGGTGGCTTATGAGTTAGCCTTGCCTCCAGGGCTGTCCGGAGTGCATCCGGTATTTCATGTGTCCATGTTGAAAAGATACCATGGGGATGGAAACTACATTATCCGTTGGGATTCAGTTTTGCTTGATGAGAACTTGTCTTTTGAGGAGGAGCCTGTCGCTATTTTAGATAGAGAAGTCCGCAAGTTGAGGTCGAGGGAGATTGCATCCATCAAGGTGCAATGGAAGAATCGGCCGGTTGAAGAAGCTACTTGGGAGAAGGAGGTCGATATGCAAGAAAGATACCCACACCTGTTTAAAGATTCAGGTACTCCTTCTCGCCCTTGTTTTTCTTCTTATAATCGTTCGAGGGTGAACGATGGGTAAATTGGTATCTATTGTAATGACCTGTTTCGTCGTTTTGAGCAGCAGATTTTATTTCTGGAAAACTGGCTAAAACGACGGACCCCACGACGGACCGTCATAGGCACGACGGACCGTCGAGGGTGTCTCGTTCCAAAACACTTAGGAAATTCTGAAATCTTAGTACTGAAATCGACTCTCTGAACTCTGTGACGGACCTGCAGAACGGACCGTCGCAGGTACGACGAACCGTCATGAACTCTCGTTTCAAAACACTTCAACTCTTGAAAAGTTGGTACAGGGAACGATTCTCTGAACGTCGTGACAGAAGTGCAGGACGGACCGTCGTAGGCACGACGGGCCGTCACAGACTCCTTAAACAAATTGAGTCCATGACGAACCTGCATGACGGACCATCGCAGGCACGACGGGCCGTCACAGGTAGCGTAATCCCATTCTGGGTCGGATTTCTTCACACGTTTTAAGGGACGTTTTGGGCTATTCCTACTTTAATTATAAAGTTAGAGGGTTAAGGTTTATAAGTCTAATTACTTGGGGGTTAAAAGAGGTAACCTTAAGTTAATTAGTGGGTGATTATTGCCATCTTTCATTCTTAATTATATGTTAATTAGGTAAAAGAAAGAGGGTTTGAATAAAGAAAAATAGAAAGAACAAAGAGAGGGAGAATCGATCAAAAGAGAGAGGAACGAAGCAGCTTTGAGGATTAACTTGCTTGATTTCAAGTCTTCGGTGGAGGTAGGTTATGGTTTCTCTTACGATATTCGTAGTAAAACTCTTAATAGCGAATGATATGTATTGATCATATTGTAAACCCTACTATGTGCTTGATTTGTATGCTTGCGTGAATGTGATTATATAATTGTGATTATATTAAGCATGATGAAGCTATTGAATCCCAAATCTTGATAAAAACCTAATCTCTTGTTAATGATGATGCCTTGGTATAAAAGAAGGTGTGATGAACTAAAGTAATGAGATTGATGATGCCTTGGTAAGAAAGAAGGCTTGATGAATTGATAGAAGGAGATTAGGGGATCGGAGTGTCACGTTCCGATACATAAAATTAAGGGATCGGGTGTCACGAACCGACACGTAGTATTAGGGGGACCGGGTTTCACGAACCGACACGTAGATTTAGGGGATCGGGTGTCACGAACCGACACGTAGATTTAGGGGATCGGGTGTCATGAACCGACATGTAGATTTAGGGGATCGGGTGTCACGAACCGACACGTAGATTTAGGGGATCGGAGTGTCACGTTCCGACACATAGTAGTAGGGGATCGGAGTGTCACGTACCGACACAAGAGGATTAAAGATGTATGAGGGAGCGGAGTGTCACGTACCGAAACTAGAGAAATAAAGATACTGAATCCTGAAAGATGTTAATATACTCAATCTAATGAATTAATTCCCAAATGAGTATGGTGTTGAGGCTTGAGTCCTCATGTGTGAACTTGACGGAAATTGTTAATGATATAGTACTTGTTGTTGCTACATGTTGAGTATCATAGTTGACTTTATGATATTACTTGATATATATTGTCTTCTATTTTGAGTTGGCCGATGATATCTACTCAGTACCCGTGTTTTGTACTGACCCCTACTTTTATGTTTTCTTCTTGTTTATTTGTGGAGTGCAGCAAACGTGCCGTCATCTTCGACTCAACAGTAACTCAAGCCAGTCCTTACTACATCGGAAATTCAGGGTGAGCTAATGCTTCTATCTTGGACTTGATCTTCTTCTTCAAGTCTTGATGCCTTGAACTTCTGGCATGGACTATCTTCTTATGTATTTTTAGCTTCATAGACATTTTTAGTTAGTAATTTGATCATAGATGTTCTTGTGATGATGACTTCCAGATTTTGGGGAATAATAGTTATTGAATTGGTTTTTATTAATGAGTTTAAGTCTTCCGCATTATTTTCTGTTGATATATGTTAAAATGATAAGGGTTAGATTTGTTGGTTCGCTCACATAGGAGGGTAAATGTGGGTGCCAGTCGCGGCTCGGTTTGGGTCGTGACAATGTGTGTGTGTGTGTGTGTGTATGTGTGTGTGTGTTTATGTATGAATATATGAAGTGAGTTTAAAATTTTCTGTTAAATTTATTATGACAATACAATGAATGATGACTATGGGCTTCTATTCGACATACGAGAGGTCAAGTTCACCATGTTACTACTAGGGGTTTCTCCTAGGTTGCGATAAATATGGTATCAAAGCATGAGATTATAAAAGTCGTTCTAAGTTCCAAAGTCTCATATTTCCATGTCTAGTAGAGTCTCATTCATTGATGATGAGTCGCGACACATCTATAAGCAAGAGTCTATTGGACGATAGACGTTCCCTTCATCACTATTCTCATGTCGTGCTATTGAAATTAACTCTATGTTATCTCTCTCTTATGTTTTCTTGTGAGATGGTATTTTAGATTGATTGCTTAGATGAGATGGTTTGTAAATTATTGAGGGAGGAAAGGTGAGTTCTCATGCTTACTTTGTTTTATGGCTTGATGAGTATGTGTGAAGATGAATATTGGATTGTCTGATGTGATGCCATTTATGGCTATACATATGATTTATGAGAAATGACATGTTATGTGAAAATTATGTTATGGTAATATGTGGTTATAGCTTGTTAAGATTCCTTATAGTTTAATGGAGATCCCTTTGGAATGGCAAGTTGCTGTGTGATTTAGTATGATGATAGTCGATAAGGTTTAGGTTTGAAAAGATTTGAAGGAATGTGGTAAATAGATAAAGATGCATATTGCCTCTAAATATGTGTAATGGTTCAATGTTGGTTTTTTATATGTTTGGTTCTTCATAGTTGGCTTATACGAATGGAGTATTTTGTATAGGATTGATCCTAGAAGTGAAGGTAGTTTTCTTACCTTCTAAGGTGATTGTGGATTATGCTAATTATTGGAGAACCGCTATGACTAGTTGGTTAGTACCCTGATGAACCTATTTAAAGAGTAGGAAAAAAAGGAAGAAAAGGGTTTTGTCCTATAGGTTGGATTTATGCTTTGCCTTAAGCCTAGAGTGTAGTATGTATCCCTGAAACCTTAAAGAGGAGGAGAGTGTTGATGTTGACCTACCTTGATGTGGTTAGATATCTATCAATATTGATCTCAAGTATGACCATTTGAGGAAGTGCTAAGCTTTCACCTACGTGTTGTTGGTTTGATGTTTCCACCAAAGGTGATTATGTGGGTTGAAATGACGTAGAAGTTACCTTATCCTAGTGTTGAAAGAAAAGAAAGGGGACTTTATAGACAAGTCTCTTCTATTGTTTCCCTAAGATTTTCATGACCCTTGGTATTCATGGTATAGTTGAGGCCTTATGTGGTTGGGTTGTATGACCTAAGTTTATTGTTATGGATTTTCTTTAAGTGTTGATCATAGAGGAAGGATGATGCTTGAAGTGGAACCTTGATTACGTTAAACCTTTTTATGTAAGGAGTATATAAGTTTGTCTTGACTTGCCTTGAATATTGGTGTTTAAGGGCATGATGTGATTAGGCTTACACCACGTGGGCGATATGGTTCCCAAATAGTGAAACTTTAACGGCCTTTGATGTTCCTATGTTAAGTTCCTTTGAACTTCTTTATGTTGGGAATCACTTTTAGGTTATGTTGATGAAGGGTGTGATTAAGCTTAGATCTCACTGGTGGGATTATGCGCTTAGTTATTAAGTTTGGTAAGTTAAGGTCTTCTTAAGGTTAAGTGGAGTGCCTCGTAATTTTTTTACCCTAAGTGGGGGATGATGACATGAGTAGTAAGGTTGTGTATATCCCTATCTTTTTCTTCTAATATTACTTGAGCTTTAAACCAAAGAGTTCGTAGTAGATTGTTCTTGATAGGAGTCTTGCATAAAAATATAAGTTGTTTTTCTCCATATGTTATGTATGTTGTAATTCACATTATGTTAAGCATGTTTTGAAGGTTCTAAATCGCATGAAAAAGGAATTTCGATCAAATTCATTTTTCTTATGTTGATTGTGCATTTTCGTATGTCAGTTGTGCCTTTAACTTCATGAGCTAATGTAAGGAGCATGTTTAATGCTACTGATAATGTGTGGTATTTTGAGCTATAATGAGAAATTGAATCTTCCTTAAATGAAAAAAAAATATGAGTCTCTTAAAAATGGGTGACTTTTATTACTTGGGAAGTATTAATGTCAGCTCATTCTTTGGAAATAATGGCATGTTTAGTTAGTTCTCTTAATGTGTGCCTATAAATTGCAAGAATTTCCCTAATTGGTGCATGCTTATGAAGACTACTATCATGCGAGAAATTTATATTTTGTTAAATAACGTCCTATTGTTGTGATATGTTTGGTGTGATTTACCATTTTGACTTCATTAGGAAGGAAAATATGAGCATGTCTTGGTTAGAAGTAGAGAAGTTTCCCCTTGAAAAAAAGAATTGACCTTTGTGCATTTCTTGTACATGGACCTTATGATAACATGTGACTATGTTAAGGATAAGGACATTCTTCCATAAACATAAATAAATACGGTAATATTATATATGGCCTTAATTGTACTATGACTAAATGGTAAAGAACTATGTTGATCTGCAATATTTATGATCTTTGTGCATCTAGTGTGAGTTTCTTTTTGCTTTTTGACTGATCTTGAATCTACCTATAAGTGAATTAAATGTTTTTGCATGATGAACTCATAATGAAATCAGATGCAAGGACCATGCTATGATTAGGAAAAGGATGTTTCTCCTTTGAACATGAATAGAGTCGATGTGTTTGATGCATTCAAGGGTGAGTGAATAAATGTTTTACTTGCTTGTGTTTCATTGAGTGTAAAATTTATTCAAGTTGGTGTTCCTTGTAATTTGTGGTACATTGAATTTTATGTGACTATGTGTTGAATGTCGAGATATGCTCTATGGTTCAATGTGTCCTTGAAAGTGTTTTCAAATGTTTGAAGTTTGGACGAATGTTCCCAAGTGGGGGAATCTTATACAAGGATAAATACTACCATAACTTTGGGGAGGTAGTTTCTAACTTTTGAGTGTTTTAAAATAATTAATTGAAAAAGGACGTTTAATACATTTAAGCCTTAAAATACATTAATTACTAAACAGTAACTTTCCCCGAAATTAACTAACCTTAAAAGGAATTTATTAAACTAATATTACCTTTAGCCGAATTTGAACAAGAACACAGGTGGTGATTCACGACCCCACCCACGGACCGTAGATGGATCCACAGGCCGTACAAGATTATCTTGTTTTTTTCTTCGATTTGAATTTTATGGCCTTGACCCACAAAGGCCATCAAGGGGGCGTAGGTCCATCTGTTGCTCACATTATATTTGCTAGATTTTTTGTTTCTTGGGTTCTTTGGGGTGAGGCTTTAGGTTCCTCCTCAAGGAACCCTTGGTTATTCTTTGGGGAGTCCTATCTTTACTTTTAACACCTAAACCCCTCAACCAAATATCGATACATCCTTTTGCAACTTATAACGACATATTAAACTCAATTACGAACTCTGTAAGATCTATCAAAATTAAATAAGGTTTATAGAGCATAACATATTCATAAAAAGGTTAATAATATTCTAAATAAGTGTTTTTACAGTGTGTAAACTTGATTTGAAGTGATTTGGAGGTCAAACGTCCAAGACGTTTGAAAGTTAGCCTTGAGACGTACTTGTGTGTTCTAGTGTGCCTTTGCATGTTTTATATGTTGTTTGAAGTTCAAATTGATAGAATAGGTTCCTAACATGTATACGAGTTTATTTAAGGTCAAAAATTCTGGGAATGACTCCCCAACGACCATCCTAGGGGTCCTTGAGGAGGACACAATTGTTGTCCATGAAGCTGCCAAAGAGCAGCATATAATTGTGCATACTTGAAACATCTCCGCGTCGCAATATTGGGTCTTCAAGGAAGAAATATTTTTCCGCATTCTTACATGTATCGTATTCTACTTCCCGAAGAACTAATTCCAAAAACCATATGGGAAAAGCTTCGTGTCGCGAAGATGCTCCCTAGCAATAATTTCAAAAATGAAAGGTAAGTTTTACATGTCTAAAAGTCCATATGTGTGTGGGCGTATTTTCGGTAATTGTGAGTTGGTTATAAACAGTTCGAAGGACTTATTTAACCCATTTACCAAGCAAAAACACCAACACCCAATAAGAATTTAAAATCCCAACAGCTCTCTTCTCTTCCAAATTCTCTCAAACCTCCACTTGAGGGAAAATTCAAGCTTAAAGTTAGGGGCTGAATTTTCATGGTTTCTTCTCAAATTTTACATGGGTATTCAATAAATAAGGTGTTTATCCTTAATCAGTCGTTATACATTCATCTAAGGAGTTCAATTAAAGAATTTCGAAAGTGATTTGAACCCCAAAATTCCCAATTTTCAATGTAGTCATGGGGTCTTTCTCAGATTTATTTCAAAAGCATGTTTATGATAAATTGATTATTATCAACTATTTTAAATATTAAGTTCAATCAAATTTAATTATAAACCCATGATACTCTAAAATTCTCAAGCTATGATATAATGTGAGTATTTTTATGTATATTAGATGATAATTGACTTATTTTTTGATTGTAATGAATTACTTATTTCTATATTCCTTTATGTCATTTGATAATTAATTTTTGAGTAAGTGATCAACAAGGATAAATGTTTGAAGTTTTGGCCTATATTCCTCCACCTTCTGTAAAATTGATGATGTAATGTTTCGAGAATTTGATCTTGATCCTATGATGGTTTAATCATGATTTCTTTTGTGTTTTGAGTACTTTTAGCTACTACCTTATATCTTAACTATTGATGAATTATAAGTATTGATCAATGATGATCAAAGTTTTGAGAATAGGTGAGTTTTGATTAATTGGCCTCGTATGACATTGATTAGTATGGTACACTTATGATGGAGGTGTTTACATTCTTGTAAATATTATCCATATGGTGTGATCATGTCCTTGAAGGTAATTTATGTGTTAAGTGTGGTTATTATGATCATATATGTCAAGCTATATGCCTAATCTTCCATTCAAGTTCATGATCTAGGGTCCATTGATCATGTATTGGTAATCAAATGATAATGTTAGGATAAGGTAGGATCTAAAAAATTTGATGGTAATGAATATTATTGCCGAATGACCCCCTACCTATGCACCCCTATTTGAATGTGTGATCTTAGCTAATGTTAGGAGTATTGGATGCAATGTTGAAGATGACTTGCCTCTAAGGTTATAATGTGGTTTGTGGTCTATGCATGAATGTAGATTGTGGTATTAAGAGGGTGGCTGCCTCAACGTGATGTTGATTGTCATTATGTGATCATGTTGACCAATGTACACACACTCACACCTTATGCATGATTATAGGTAGTATAGGTTCATGGGGTCAAATTAAAGGATAATTCTCATATGTACTCATGTCTACTACTATGCATGTAATGTATATGTCCATGAAATATCTTATGTATCATAACTATTATGACTTAATAGGTGTACAAGTGCAGGCAAGAGTATGGGACATTGTCTGCACATTGCACATTTCTATCTTGATAGAATAGTTCCTAGGGTAATTAATATATGTACATGAATATGAACGCATGATAAAGCTATGAACATCAAAATTATATGATATGATGAAGTATGCATGTGTGTAGTATCTAAATGTGTTTATGTGAAAGGTCTTCTCATGTGACTACACATATACACACATGAATGCATGTAATGAGGCATTTATGATAATCAAGTAAATAGGGAGTCTCTTGAAGGTATTGTCAAGTTTAATCTAAAGTAGATATTGCTTGAATACTCTATGTCCATTTGAATGGTTTTCTCACAATTTTTAGGTTGATGAAAGAAAATTTTCATCTATAACCTATGAGCTAAGCATATGTGGAGTGAAACCTCCTAAAGACATTTTTTATGAAGTGAGGTTAATAACACTTTTCAATGTAAGGAGGTTAGCATAGCACCAAGTGAACTTCATGATGAGGGGTGCCCCTTCCAAAAACGAAGGTTTGTTCTCCATATTCCTCACGAGGTGGATAAATAAGAATAAAGAGGGTTTCGATATATACCTCTATGTTTCCATATGGGATCTAGCAAGTCATAAAACCTAATATGTTATTATAGTATTCATGTATTACCTTGGCAAGTAAGATACCCTCTTTTTGTGTAAGGGGATGACATCGGATTCAATGTTTTCTGACATGGTCTTATTGTCGTTTAAAGCTAGGATTTCCCTGAAATAAAATGGAAAATGGAAGTAATGTGATGAACACTAACTAGGATAACCTAAGGGATGTATCTTAGTGTAGGTGAGGGTATGAGACATTAACTTTGAATAGCACAAGAATCTATTGAAGAGAGTTTTAGGAAGGTTCTCTATATGTATATATATATATATATATATATATATATATTTAAATATATTTTATGCATAACATTTTTTTATTGACCTAATTGTATGTTAATATGCATATATGAGTCCTAGTGTGGCTATATGATGAGTTCTCACCTTGAATATGCATGATGTTGGTTTTACATATGATATGATGAAGGTCCTACTTATGTATGTAGTTTACTATATTTGTAATAATTATGTATGAAATACATGATAGGCTTGTTGTCTCTTTATGAGTTTACTATGTATGTGCGAGGTTACGGAACTTTACATGTACATTGCACTAGAAGAATTAGATTAGGATTATGAGTAAGGTCTTGTGATGCTTATATGAAATGAAGTCCAAGTATTTTATTGTTGACTATGTCTTATTTTAATGTTATAGGTGGTGTTGAATTGCGTGTGATCTTGAAGTGAGTCTTATATATGGTTCATGGAACATGTTGGTTCATATCTGAAGAAGGTGTCTTAGGATATACTATGTACCTATGAATGCCTATATTTAAGTATATGAAAATTATGTAAATGTTCACCTTGGTGACCTTAAGGTTATGCTTGAGAGTGGATGATGGAATGGAACACTATTCATTAATTGCACCAAGTGTTACTAGAGGGTTATTAGTGGGTTAAAAGACTAAAGGTAAAACAAAAGATAATGTTATGAAATACTAAATGATTTTTAAATGAATAATGTGGATTTTTTGATGTTGTGAACAATGTCTATGCTTATGTAGAGTGTATGGGCTATGTTGCGCTTATTATAGCAATGTTTTTATGATGTTTCACTGAAAGGCATGATGCATGATTTTCTAAGAAAAGTGTCCTTTTTAATGCATGTGTTTGCATGGTTTTCATAATTAGTGCATTCTTGTACTAACACCATTCTTCTACAGCTTTCTACACAAAGTGTAGTTAATGGATGCTTAAAGGATGTCGGTAAAGTGTAGGGATTCATACATGTTTCCCAAGCTTAACAAAAGGGTCCTTATGATTCAAGGATCTCGTATGTGTTGTTTATTATTAAAATTTATGTAATAGCTAGATTTTTATGTAATATTTTTAGAGTCGTGTCCCTATTCTACTCTATTGATTTTATGTCTATGATGGCAGAAGAGCTTCTTTTTAACTATGTATTATGACTTATATTATATATATATATATATATATATATATATATATATATATATGAGAAGTGATGTTTCTAGCGTATGATGTGTTATGAAAAATTTTAATTTTTCGCTTAATTAACTATGACAATGCGATGAATGATGACTATGGGCTTGTATAAGACCTCCGACAGGTCAATTATGCCATGTTACTTTTAAGGGGTGCTCCCTGGTCATGACAAACTCGTTAGGATTTAATATCACATTATTATATTTTCGGGTCATAACATCGAGATTCATTTTGCTGGAGATGATATTTGGAGTTGTTGTTTGCTAAAGTACGTTTTATTGTTGCTATCTTGGGTTGGGATTTTTGAGTTGGTTGGTGATGGAAACTCGTGGATGGTTGCTAATCAAAGAGCTCGTTGGAGTTGGAGGAGAAAGGGTAAATAATGATGGTTTTTGGGTTATCTCCAATGGGATTCTAGTGGGTATGTTCAGAGAAATGTTCAATGGTTGTTTCTAGTGGTGAGTCTGTTGTTGTTGCCTTTTCTCCGGAAATGGAGTGTAAAGGAGTTTTGTTATATGTTTTTAGTTTTGTTTTACGTGGTCTTCTTGTCGGACAAAGGAGCCGATGGTTTGGCTCGTGATTTGATGTTTTGTTTGTTGTTTGTGGGTGGAGTAATGGTGCTAAACTGGTTGAGAAATAAATCGTTGGAGCGAGAAGCTACTCGCCAGAACAAGGAGAAAAGTAATGGGGTTTTCAGTAGCGGACTCGTTCAATTCAGGCTGAAATCCATTAACTTGTGAAAAGATAATTATCAATAAAGAAATTATTTTTGAAAACTATCAAAATCATGAAAAATTACCCACTAAAATCTTATCCACCACCCCTTTTGTTTTTGACCAAAAAATTACTACAATAGGGAATTGTTATATAATGATCTCAAATTATGGGCTCTGTATTGTGGCCTAAAATCGTTGGTCAATCTGTATATGCACATCTTATCTCTATTTCAATAAATTTGTTTATTGTGCAAAAATATAAATGTATAATAACAAATGTAACAAGTAAAATGCATATTAAATATGATAATGAATGTCACTGATGACATGTAAAAATATGCAATTTAACAAAATAATATTTTAATCAATAAGAACAAATATTTTAACTCTTCAATCGACAGTGACAAAAAATAATGTAATTAAATTAACTGATAAAAAATTGTTATTTTGACAAACAAAGATAGATATCGATAAACTTATTAAAATAAAAAATAATTATTTTTGAGCTATTGAATAAATAGAACTTAAAATTTAGGAATCTGAAAATGTAAGCAAAAACTGGGTTTCAATACATATATAGGGGTGGTATAGTAATATAAAAAATTATTGGTCAAAAGTTAATGTAGGGAGATAGAAACAATTGATGTAATAACTATGAGGATTCTTAATATTATAACTAAATAGTATAAAAGAATGTAAATAATGTTTGCAATAATTAGTAATAACTAACAAAGTCTATAATATCATAATTAGAGAATTAATATGCAATAGCTGAATTTGTAATAAATTTTATACTTGAATAAATAAATAGGACTTTTAATTAATGTTTTCATTTTTTTAAAAATATTGATTAGTATAGGGACAACATGAAAATATTTATTCCATATTAATGAATATGAATTTTTTTTGTCAATGTTAAGATTTAAATAATTCATATATATGTTCACATACTTTAACATTTCTCGTGAGTTTTTGTTTAAAAAAAGAATTCAGAACATTTTAAATTATGTATTTTCAAGTTATAAAATCTTTTAACTCGATATATACTTAAAAGTAGTCTTCTTTAACCACACCCCGAATTTGGTTATTCATAGTTCTTTTCTAAGAACGTTTTAACCTGATAATATCCTAGAAATTTATAGGTTAATCCATCGATACTTTTAAGAGGCTATGAAACTAACCATATACTTAGTAATATAGATTCATGATGATATACATAAATTTACATAAATTTATCAAATTAACATATTACATGAAATAAACACACATAATTCACATATATGGGAAGTTTACTAGAAACTTAAATATGAAAACTTACATTATTTAGAACAAAGTAAAGTTTCCCTTCCGGGAAACCCGAAAAGCTTCCAAACTTTGAAGAAAAACAAACTTATAAACAAAGAACTGAATTCTTTATATATTCTTAACACAAACTTATTTATAAAAAGGTAATTTTAAAGAGGAAAGAGGTTAAATATTTTGGGGTTTTCTGGTTGTGATTTTCTTCGCCTAGTCTTTCTTCTCTTGATAATGCCTTCTTTTATAGATTTCTTCGGACTTTAAACTTCGGATTTCAAATGAAAAAGGAATCTTATCATCTTGGCCGGGTATACTTCTGGGCCCCATCGTCTCGTGAAATGATGTTCCTTTTCTTTTATTATTGTCCTTGTAGTCTGGTATCCGTCTTATCTTTTTAAGTGTGTCCCAACAGTTTTTCCACAGATGTGTGGTAGTGAGTAAACTGGGGCTCACTGATTATCTAAAGAAGCACATTTCTTGATTTATATATATATATAAATATATATGTATATATTATTATATGTATATGTATATATATATATATATATGTATATATATATATATATATATATATATGTATCTATATATATCTATATATATATATATACTTTTTTTAATTTTTTTATGTGTCTAAATTAAGTAATGCTATAGAATCAAAACTCATTCCGGAGTCATCATCATTAGGATCTTGGATAAATTGTATTGTCTCTGAGTTTTTCTTCTTAATTTTCTTGACTATTTTTTGGGCTTGAAATTGTGCTTGGGTCTTTAATCATGTATTTGTCTTGTTCCTGTTTTTGTTTGAGTAGTTTTTCTACTTTTTTGGTAATTAGAAATTCTATGTCTTTAGTTTTTTGGGCTTTTTTAGTTTTCAATTTCAGGTTTTGGGTAAAAGATATCGGTAGTCTTTGTCTATTCTGAGAAGAAGATGAACATTCTTCGTTTTCACTTTTTGGTTAAGTGACAGCTATAAACGGATTTTATTAGTCTTTACCGGCTACAGTTCGAACCGGACTAGCTGTATCTTCATCTGCTACAGTGGATTTCTTAACATTCAGTGGGGAATGCACATCTATCTCATCCATTTTTATTTGGGATGGAAAACCCTGTATATCTGTCTGAGTTTATACATCTTGTTTAGTCTTTCCTTTGCTTTCCATTCTGCGGAGTCTTTCCCTGAGCTTGGCATTTTCTTGCATTAGAGCTTCATTTCTTAGATTTAGCCTTTTGAATGCTTCGGTCATGGACGAGCAATGATCACCAAATATTACTTTGTCTTTATCTTTTTGGATATTGTATTGTAGAGTTTTATTTGGGTTTTGTCTAAGGACTGGAGAAATATAGTAATTTGGCCCTAATATTCCTGTAGCATAGTCTAAAACTTCTGTATAATCATTAAAACCTTTAAAAAGAGGTTTTTGAAAACCTTTAATAGAGTCAAAAACTTCTATCCATGTCTGAAAAACACCATTTGTTTTACCATGAATTACCACATAATATTTAAATCTATTTTCTTTATTTTTGCTAGTAAAATAATATCCTAATCATTTAAAAAAGCAATTACATATTTAGTGTCTTTTTTTATTATGTGCTATCCATATATTATCTATAAGGCCTGTTTGCTGTTTGTCTTGTTGGCAATTAGACAAATGTCTAAATGTCCAATTGGACGGCTCATATGCTATTAGGTTTTGTTGTCCAAACTACAGTCTTTCTATTCTGACATCATCAATCTTATCTAGAGGTTTAAAATCTAAAATTGATAACATTGTCTGTTTGTAAGAGTCTGCAAAGTCTGAGGTTGAACGTTGAACTCTTTTACCTTTGTCTGGTAGTAGTGGTCTCATTCTGTAAAATTTAAACTTTGATCAGTAATCTACATAGTTTATCTGCAATACTATTATCATTTCACTTGATATGCTCAAAAATTACAGAATGACAAATTGATATAGTATCTAAAAAATTTAGCCATCTACTTCTACTACTAGTTTTATCATTAATTTTCTGATAAAAATTTTACTGTAACTTCACAATATATTCTTATTAATATTTCTGGTTTATTTAGGATATAAATTCTAAAACTATTTTAAACCATATATTACAGCTAAAATTTCAAAATCTATATTAGCATTATTAACCTTTTCATTGAATTTTTCACCTTGGTAAGCACATATTTTTTCTTCTTGTTTAAAACTGTATTTATGTGGTCTTGATTTAAATAATGCATCCTATTCATCAAAACTCCCATTTGTTTCTATTATTAAATAGTTTGATTGTAATGACATATTAAGATCGGGAATATTTTTTATTTTTTCTTTATTTGTTGTACTAATTTTATGTCTTCAATATTACATTTTCTTTGTCCCTTAGTTCCTGTCTTAGAGTATAATGGTCCTGCTATTTTTCCTAGATCTTTAATAAATGGTCTTGCATAATTGATTATTCCTAGGAATTTTTGTAAATCTTTTAATTTATTTAATTTATCTGACATGTCTAGAGCTTTTTTCGCAATAAGTGGTTGTAGTTTAACTTTTCCTTCTCCTAAAGTAATTCCTAAAAAGTTTATATAGTTTTTACATAATTCTATTTTCTTTTTACTAATTATTATTCCATTATTAACAAATAACCTAAAAACCATTTGTAATTGTCCTAAGTGTTCTTTTATATCTTTACTAAATACTAAAGGGATAATGCCCAAGTACCCCCTCAACCTATGCCCGAAATCTCAGAGACAAACTTATACTATACTAAGGTCCTATTACCCCCTGAACTTATTTTATTAATAATTTTTTTACCCCTTTTTAGCATTCGTGACACTAACTTGTGCGCCCAATGATGGTTGACTTTTTTTTCAAACTAGTGCCACGTAGGCTAAAAAGGGGTAGAAAATTACTTCCCAATACTAAAATATCATCTGCATATTAATTTTTCTTTGGAAGATTGGAGCTGCAGTTTTTAACCCAAATGGCATTACTAACCATTCAAAATGTCCTTCAGGACAGGTAAAAGTTGTTCATTCTATGCTATCTGTATGAATTTTTATTTACCAATATCCTGACATACAATCAAATTAACTAAAAATTGTTTTTCCTTAAATTCTATTTATTTACTCTGTTTTATCTGGTAATTTATAACCCTCTTTTCTAGTATTGTGATTTAGTCTTTTGTAATGTATAACCATTCTGGCTTTTCCTCTAACTATTTCACTATTATTTCTTACCATAAGTGTTGCAGATCTAAGTTTTGAAGTAGATCTCCTTATTACTCCTAATTCTAATAGTTCTTTAATTTGTATTCTAATATCTTCTAGATCTTGATTTGTAACTTCTATTGAGGTTGTTTTTATTATATATTTTGGGTTATTATATCTAACTTACATGCTTCACGATTTTTTTCCAATACATTAGAGGCTTTTCTCCTATTATTTCTATTTTATCTAAAAATTTACGATATTATCTAGATCTTGTTGGTTTTTTATTTGTCCTATTTTTTGAATTCCTGTCTTAAAATTATATAACTCTGTTTTCATTTCTATTAAAACATAGTTTTTATGGACTATCTCATCTTTTCTATCTATTTCTAGTATATTCTCATGTTATGCATTACATTCCGTTTTAATACATTGTATGTTATTTTCACAATTTTCGCAACATTTTTCTTCATGTCTTACTTTAGTAGTAATTTTATCAGTCAAGACAGAAGTATAAGTAATGTTTTTCATAAAAAGTATCCCGTCTTTTGTTATTAAAGTTCTTCCTTTATTGTATAGTATGAAATCTAGTCCTAACACAAAATCTACTCTTATATCTAAATCTCGTACCCATATTTTTTCCATCTTATAGGTAGGTTTATAGAATTTTGAACAAGTATTTAAAAAACTTATTTGAGTTTTATCGATATAGTATCTATATATATTATGTGTTCCATCCATTTGCATAGCTGCAAGTGGTTTTTTCTAAAGTTTTTATTAATGCTGGAGGTACAATATTTTTATTTAAAAAACTTTTGGTGCATCCTGAATCTATTAATGCTAAAGTCTCTATTTTATATTTTCCGATTTGGAGTTTTGCTAATATTTTAACAGTATAATATATTTTTATCTTCATTACATATTCAAGTATTTGATTCTGCATTCATTAATTCTTGATTATCTAGTGGTAGTTCTTGGTCAACATTTTTTTCGTTTTTCTAATCTTACTATTGTTTCTTCTAATTCTTTAACAAATCTTCTAATACTAATATTTTTAAATTTATTAGAGGTTCATTTGTATGTACCTCTTTCCTTTTCTAAGTTATTATTCCTAATTGTGTTTCTATACAGCTTATACATCCTTCTATAAAACATTTATTACATTTAGCTCTTTTATATTTACTTGGATACCATTTACACCAATTACATGGATTAATGTCTAATCCTATATCTTTTTCGAAATTATGTTCAAATTCTATTATATTCATAAAATTAATTTTTTGGTCGTCTATATTTAAATTTTCTATTCCAATTTCATTAATTAATTCTTCTCCGTCTAAATTAGAAGAATCTTATTCTTTGTTATTCTCATCTATATCAATGCGTACTATAGAGTAAATGCTTTTATTATCTGACATGTATTCATCTACATTCAATAATGCTTCGTTAAATTCTTCTACTAATTGAGCATTTCTAGTCTTTGCATTATATCTTTTAGGACAAGTATTTGCTAAATGTTCTATACTTCTTATGTAAAACATTCTAACTTACTTTTATAATATCTATCTGTTCTATATTTTCTAACATGTCTGTCCCTATTTAAATATGGTTTTCTTGCTGAAGATTTTCTAAGAAAATATCCTTTTTTATTTTATCTCTTATTGTTCTGTGAGTTGTATTTTTTAAATTTTTTCTTTTTATATTTTTTTATCATAATTTTGGGTTGTATATATTATATCTTTACAGAAATTCATTTCATTTTGTTTTAATTGTTTTTTGTAATTGTAAATTAGTACATTTTTTCTTGTAATATTTCCATTATATGTTGTATTCTATGTCCTATTGACCATTTTGCTTGAGGGTTTTTTGCTACTCCTTCTCTTTTAGCCCATCTTTCCTCTATTTCTCTTCCTAAAACTCCAGGTAGTTTGTTGTATAACATTTTACCTAAATCTTGATCAAAGGCATTTCCGCTAATTTTACAATAACAAAAATAATCATTTATGAATTTCTTTACATACTACCAATTACTTATACTTAATTGTTCTAGTTTTATTACTACATTTCGTTGTAAGGCTACTATGTCATGACCCAAAAATGGACGTAATGACACTCGTCTTATCCCATCAAGACAAGTCAGCCTAAAATTCAACCATTAAAATAAAAATGCGGAAAATTTACTATCAAGTTACATTATACCCCATAACCTGGTTTGTCACGTGTACAAGCCTCTAAAGTTTTTCAATCGGATCAAAAAAAATATGTCTCATATGATATTGTTTTCTAGAGTAGAACAAAATCATAAACAAGAGTAAGGAGGGATGCTGAATAACCAACAACCACCACAAAATCTCCAGGAAGCCTCGGAAAAGAAGAGAATATATCATAAAGTTCGGGCTAGTAACCTACAAAAATTTGTAGAAGCAAGGGGTGAGTACCAAACCACACGGTACTCAACATGTTAACCTCTAAACACAAGCTAAGGGGATGAAATACGGGTACTCCTACCACGCTCAACTAAACCTCCACAACTACAACCTACATAAACATCAGCCCAACCTAACAACTCACAGTTTACATAGAACGTAACTCAACAAAAACATTTAGACAAATTACATATCCTCCACAACAACACTTTAACAAATTACATATCCTCCACAACAACACTTTAACAAATTATATATCCTCAACATCAAGACTTAAACAAATTAGATATCCTCAATAGCAACACTTCCAAAAATTTACATATTCTCAATAACACACTTCAACAAATCACACATCCTCAACAACAACACTTCAACAAATTATATATCCTCAATAACAAGCTCAGTATTCAACAATCACAAGTTCCGCAAAAAGGCAATCACTAGATCAACAAAACACAATATCAAGTTCACTAATGATAAGTATATGCAATGTAATGGAATGAAATGTCAAGTATAATGATGCATGTCTGAACTAGTGATACACACCCGCTGTCTCTCAGTCTAGGACCCATGGGGAACATATCTGTCCATGCATCTGTCGCGGCGCACGACACGACCCTCGATAACAGTAACCATCGCGGCGCATGATACGTCCCTCGAAATAAAGTATCCATCCCTGCGCGCGACACGTCCCTCGAAATATAGTATCCATCGCGGCGCGCGATACGTCCCTCGAAATGGTACATCCTCTTTAAGTTATCATTCTTTCTCAATGCACATAGCACTTTCACAGCCATGTCTCAGAATAATGCAATGACATGTTCACACAACTAATGAGGAGATGACCATTTTCATAACATTGCACAGTTCACAACGACACAAACATGAAATCACATCAACAATAATTAAACAAGCCATCAAACTTTTCTCAACACATCACACATAAATAATTCTTATCCCTTTTGTTTCATCATTAGAATTAATCAATGTGGACAAGTCAACCCATGACCAATCCCGTTACTCCCAAAATATATCACAAGGAAATACACGCATTCCATACACTTAACAAGAGTTTAGAATCCACTTGCCTTAGTCAATCGAATATTACTCTTGGACTTGAGCCTTCCCTTTCGTTGAGCTTCCGAACCAATGGAATCTATTCAAGTACGTATTCACACTGAGATTTCTAATTTAACAACACCTATATTACTATAATCCAGTTCTTAACCTTAATGCCATTAACATGTTAACTATTCAATTTTCTTCAAATTTCAAGTCTAGGATTTATTTCTAATTCGCCAATATTATAGTTTAATAATATTCACATAATACAATATATCTAATATTTAACTATTTATTTCTAATACTATTAACAGTTTTTTTTTCATACGATAATCATTAAAAGAATTCGAGTTCATGGTGAAACTACAAAAACCAGTAACTTGCATCCGAAAAAGTAATTGTAATACTCTATCCCGTCATTCTCATATTGATGAAATATAATTTGCTAATCATTACAAATAAATTAATTAAAAAAAATGCATGTCCAATAATCCAAAACAGAAGAACTTGCCTTCTCATTTTAATTCTAACTTTCAATTTCTGCACTTTATTCAATTAAACAAATATATGACTTGTTGTCATTAATTCAACTATATAACCTATACATCATATATAAATGTCCAGCCAACACGTTATGTCCGTCCATTCTTTATCCAACCAATGTATTATAATAACATATTAAGATATATGCTTATCAATTCAATTGATAACAAAATATTTCAAAGGGACGAGCATACTGCCTTAGGGATATGAAGCATTCGTAGTTGTTTTTCGCCACCGTTCCTTTTCATAGTTAATGACATTAAAATACTAAACCCTACTTACTTTATTAGTTTAGTAAAGCTGGGTTAAGAGGTCTATAAGGTATAAAATTACTATGGACTTGACCCGTTAACCATCAACTAATTAAATAAATTGTTTAATATATGTCCATTAATTAAGTAATTATAGTTAAACAAATTGTTTAAAATTTTCAAATCAACTTCACCAGCTAATCAAAATACACGGGGCAACTATCGATATGGATAACAATTGAAATTTCCTATAATTTTTTTTTTTAAAATAACTTTTCGGGACATTACATTATCCACCCCTAAAAATCATGTTCGTCCTCCAACATAAGATAAAAGAAGGAAGAGTAACTGATGTTACCAAAGCCTATGTTATTACTAGTTTGTGCTTGTCTCTCTAAGTGAGCTCTTACTTAATACTATGTCATCAAGATCAACTACTAAAAATTGAACCTTTCAATCAAACTTTAAAAGGTCTATAAGTCAAGAGTGATTATCAAGTCACAAACTAATTCATGAACCCAATCAAAAGTGAAACTAATTGGGCTCTAACACAACAATCATGACGAATATTTTCTTACATAACCATGAAAGACTTCTGAATCAATACTGGCTACAACTAGAAGTGGACCTTAACCAACAATCAAACACTCATAATGCACAAATCATCACAAATCTTGTCAAAAATTCTCTGCTCAAAACATCATCTTTTCCCGAGCTTAAGTTATAGAAATTTGACCTTTAGGTATCATATATTCATTAAGGAAGATTCAAACTTATATAACCCAAAAGAACAAAATTAAGCAAACATCCAACAAATGATACACTCCAAAATGCAAAATCTCTAACAACACTTTCATATAACCGTAAACATTTCATTGAATTTCTTCTATAAGATCTCATAAGAAGGGTCGTGTAGATAGATATAGTGGTATACTTCAACTATCCCAAACAACATCAAATATATCATAATTGAGATAACCATGTCTGCCTAAAGAACATACCCTATCAAGAGGATATAAGAGGATCGGTACATCCGATCCACCACTAAGGATAAAACCATAGAAGTGAAACACGTACGTGAATCATACTAAAATCATGTCCAGAATTAAGAAGGTTCTCACATAAGAATATATAGAAGAAAGCTCAAATAACACAAGATACTCTTTTCACAGTGTCCATATCAATAAAATTCGCTTCATCTGACTCAATCTCTCTGTTTTTAGCCACCCACAACAAATCAATTTGATCTCCATCACAATATTACAAATACTTAATTTATCAACTCCCACATGCTTCTCACAGTATCTCACTGAAGCTAACAATCTAAATACCAACAACATCATAAGTACACTATCAAAGTCTTTATTGTAAATCCATTGTCACCTCTAAAAATTTCAAAATATGACTCTTAGTCACATCCAAGACTGATAGCACTAATTTCAAATCTAAAGTACTTTTCCATCGAGGTACGATAATTGAATCACACTAAATGTCAACGTCACACAAACTTTCGAATACTATTTCGCAATTACCATTCATACCATCATGTACCTCTTTCATGCCAAAACTCAGAAATTCTTGGTCACCCCAATAATTCTGTACACCATAAGCTCAATATCCCTACTCACCATCAAATACCTATGTGACAATCATAACACTTTATGTTATAAAAGAATAGTAGTTTCAATCTCCTTAACATTCCCGATAACCCTGTAATATTATTGGTCCATACTGTGCCATATCCATAAAACGTCATCTACCACTAAATAATTTAGCCCCAAATAACAACACATAATCTTACATACCTCACTTTTTTTCACCCAAATCAAAAACCCAATATGCATTAAAATTGTTTATAAATTACTAGTGAGTCCATACTGAACCAGTTCACATCCATAGTAAAAAAAAACTAGTCAAATTCTCAAATATGAATACAACACCAAATCTTATTATATGAGCATGTGATACAATTGATAAATCCTTAAGTAGTATTCACACTTTACAATTTGACGTATCTATTTTTATATACCACTAGTACCACATCGTGAAAGTTTGTTAAATCCACCACTAAAACACATCATACCCATCGATAGGATCGTATCAAAATAGCCCATACATATTATGACAACTGTCACGACCCAATTCGGGGACGCGACTGGCACCCACATTCACCCTCCTATGTGAGCGAACCAACCCATCTAAACCTTAACATTTTAGTACAATATCATCAAAAGTAATGCGGAAGACTTAAACTCATTAATAAAAACAATTCAAAACTATTATTATTATCCCCAAAATCTGGAAGTCATCATCACAAGAACATGATCTCAAATTGCTAAACTAAAACTGTCTAAGAAGTTAAAACAATAAAAGCTAGTCCATGCCGGAAGTTCAAGGCATCAAGACTTGAAGAAGAAGACCCAGTCCAAGCTAGACGCGTTAGCTCACCCTGAATTTCCGAAGGTAGTGAAGACTGGCTAGATCTACTGTTGAGTTGAAGTTGACGGAACGTTTGCTGCATTACACAAATAACAAGAAGAAAACATAAAGTAGGGGGTCAGTACAACCACACGTACTGAGTAGATATCATCGGCTAACTCAAATAGGGAACAATATATATCAATAACAATGTAAATCAACTACAATACTCAACATGTAGCAATAGCAATGTTAATTCATCAATGAATACAACCGAGTTCATACATGAGGACTCAAGCCTCAATACCATACTTATTTGGGAATGTAGTTCATTAGTTTGAGTATATTCATTATCTTTCAAGATTCATTATCTTTCTTTCTTGTGTCGGTACGTGACACTCCGCTCCTCTATTTCTATCCTGGTGCCGAACGTGGCACTCTCCGATCCTCATATTCTATCCTTGTGTCGGAACGTGAACCACCCGATCCTCATATTCATTCTATACTTGGTACCGAACGTGGCACCCGATCCTCATATTCTATCATGGTGTCGGAACGTGACACTCCGATCCTCATATCATTCTATCCTGGTACGCGTAACGTGGCACCCGATCCTCATATTCTATCCTGGTGTCGGAACGTGACACTCCGATCCTCATATTCATTCTATCCCTGGTACCGGAACGTGGCACCCGATCCCCTAATTCATCAAGTCTTCTTTTTCACTAAGGCGTCATCATTCTCATTATATAATATATCAAGCCTTCTTTCATACTAAGGCATCATCAATCTTATTATATAATATATCAAGCGAATTAGGGTTCTTTCAAGATTTGGGATTCAATAGCTTCATCATGCTTGTTAATTCATCACAATTTCATAATCATAATCATGCAAGCATACAATTTAAGCACATAGCAGGGTTTACAATGCTATCAACACATAACATTCACTATTAAGAGTTCACTACGAATACGTAACATAACCATAACCTACCTCCACCGAAGAATTGGAATCCACAAGCAAATTCCCAAGCTTTCTTCTTCTCGTCCAATCTCCCTCAATTCGTTTCTCTCTTTTTCTCTCTTGTTCTTTCTCTTTTGTTTTTATTTCAAATTCTCTTTCCTTTACCCTAATTACCAAATAATTAAGTGAAAAAGGACAATAACCCCACTAATTATCTTAAGTTACCCCTTTTAACCCCCAAGTAATTAGACTTATAAATGTTAACCCTCAATCTTTATAATTAAGGAAAGAATAGTCAAAAACGACCCTTAAAACGTGTGAGAAATCCTAAACTGCCTGGGATTGCGCAGCGTGTGACGGGCCGTCGTGCCTGCGACGTCCATCACGATGGCCGTCGCAACCTCCCAAATTCCAGGTGGTCTTTGACGGCCCGTCACCCCTGTGACGGTCCGTCCTGCACCTCCGTCATGACGGTCAGAAACTCGTTTCTTGCGCCCAATTCTCGAAAGTTGAAGTGTTTTGCAACGGAACTCACGACGGTTCGTCGTGTATGTGACGGAACGTCCTGCAGGTCCGTCACGATTTACAGAGAGTCGATTTTAATATCCTATTTGAAGAATTCTAAGTGTCCTGAAACGACACCTCCTCGACGGGCCGTCGTGACCACGACGGTCCGTCGGGACATACGTCGTCTCAGCCAGTTTTCCCCGTATTACAATATGCTGCTCAAACGACTAAACAGGTCGTTACAATAGATACCAATTTACCCATCGTTCGTCCCCGAACGATCAAAAGAAGAAAGACAATGGCGAAAGGAGTACCCTGAATCTGTAAACAGATGTGGGTATTTTTCTTGCATATCTGCCTCCCTTCTCCCAAGTAGCCTCTTCAACCGGTCGATTCTTCCATTGAACTTTGATGGATGTAATTTCTCTCGACCTCAACTTGCGAACTTCTCTATCTAATATAGCAACCGGTTCCTCTTCATAGTCAAGTTCTCATCAAGCAAAATGAATCCCAACGGATAATGTAGTTTCCATCTCCGTGGTATCTCTTCAACATGGACACATGAAACACCGGATGCACTCCGGACAGCCCTGGGGGCAAGGCTAATTCGTAAGCCACCTCCCCTATTCGCTTTAGTACCTCGATGGTCCAATATACCTTGACTAGCTTACTCTTTTTCCAAACCGCATCACCCCTTTCATGGGTGAACCTTCAACAAGACTTGTTCACCTTCCATGAACTTCAAGTCTCTAACCTTTCGGTCTGCATACTCCTTTTGTCTACTTTGCCGCCGCTAGAAGCTTTTCTTGAATAGCTTTCACCTTATCTAACGAATCCCTCAAGAGTCAGTACCCCAAGGTCTAACCTCAAATGCGTCAAACCACCCAATGGGAGATCTACACTCTCCTCCATACAATGCTTCAAATAGAGCCATGTCAATGCTGGAGTGATAGCTATTATTGTATGAAAATCTGCCAAAGGTAAGAAAACTATCCCAATGACCACCAAACTCTATCACACACACGCACGAAGCATATCCTCCAGCACTTGAATCGTTCGCATCAAGACTGACCATCGGTCTGAGGGTGAAATGCCGTGCTAAGGTCCAACCTAGTACCTAATTCAGCATGTAATGTCCTCCAAAACTTAGAAGTAAACTGCGTACCCCTATCTGATATGATGGAGAGTGGACTCCATGCAATTGAACGATCTCTGAGATGTAGATCTTGGTTAACTTCTCTGCATTGTAGGTCACCTTGACAGGAATGAAAGTGAGCAGACTTAGTTAACCTATCAAAATCACCCAATAGATCATACTTACCCATGTCTTTGGAAGACCAACCACGAAGTCCATCGCGATTCTCTCCCACTTCCATTCAGGAAGGGCATTCTCTGAAGTGTTCCTCCGGGCCTTTGGTGTTCATATTTCACTTGTTGACAGTTTGGACACTTTGGCAATAAATTCAACAATATCTCGCTTCATTCTACTCCACCAGAAGTGTTGCTTTAGGTCGCGGTACATCTTGGTTGCACCAGGATGTATAGAATATCCGGAACTATGAGCCTCTGTCAGAATAGTGGTGATCAAATCATCGATGCGGGGTACACATACTCTTCCCTTAATCCTCAAAACACCTTCCCCATCGATTATTGCTTCCTTAGCCTCTCCTTGCAACACTTTATCTCGAATTTGCCTTAGTTTCTCATCCTCAAACTGTTTTCCCCTTATCTGATCAAGAAAAGAGGATTTTGCCTCTACACCAGCTAACAATCCTCCCTTCTCGTTTATTTCTAACCTCATAAGGTCATTAGCCAAAATCTGCACTTCTCTAGCCAATGGGCGTCTAGAAGCTTGCAAATGAGCTAGACTTCCCATGCTTCCGGCCTTCCTACTCAAAGCATCTGTACAACATTTGCCTTTCCCGGATGATACAAGATAGTGATGTCGTAGTCCTTCAGTAGTTCCATCCATCTCCTCTGTCTCAAGTTCAAGTCTTTCTGAGTGAATACATACTGTAGGCTACGATGGTCCGTGTAGACTTCATACTTAACCCCATACAAGTAGTTCTCCATTGCTTTAGTGCAAATACTACCGCGGCCAACTCCAAATCATGGGTCGGATAGTTACGTTCATGCACCTTTAATTGCCTCGAAGCATAAGCAATCACATTCTTCTCTTGCATTAGCACTGCACCCAACCTAGAATAGGATGCATCACAATAGACAATGAAGTTTTACCCTCTACTGGCAAGGTAAGGATAGGCGCGGTAGTCAACAAAGTCTTGAGTTTCTGAAAGCTTTCCTCACACTCGTCCGACCATACAAATGGAACGTTTTGCTTGGTCAAGTTCGTCAATTGGGAAGCAATAGAAGAGAATCCCTTGACGAATCGGCGGTAGTAGCTAGCTAACCCAACAAAACTCCGTATTTCTGACACATTAGTGGTCTTACCCAATTTTCACCGTTTCAATCTTAGAAGGATCTACCATCACTCCTTCCTTAGAAACCACGTGCCCCAAGAAGGACACTGAATCTAGCCAAAACTCATACTTGGAGAATTTCGCATAAAGCTTTTTCTTTCTCAACAACTCTAACACCATTCTCAAATGCTCCTCATGTTCCTTCTTACTTTTGGAGTATATCAGTATATCATCAATAAACACAATCACAAAGAGGTCCAAGTATGGCTTGAAAATCCCGTTCATCAAACTCATGAAAGCAGCAGGGGCATTCGTAAGACCAAAGGACATTACCACAAATTCATAGTGCCCATACCTAGTTCGAAAAGCAGTCTTTGGCACATCCGTTGCTCGTATTTTCAATTGGTGATAACCGGACCTCAAGTCAATTTTTGAGAAGACACAAGCACCTTGTAACTGATCGAACAAGTCATCAATGCGAGGGATGGGGTACTTGTTCTTAATAGTTACCTTGATCAACTGTCGGTAATCTATGCACATTCGGAAACTCCCATCCTTCTTCTTACAAATAGCACCGGAGCACCCCAAGGAGATGCACTTGGTCTAATGAAGCCTTTACTCAACAATTCTTGAAGTTGAGCCTTAACTCTCTTAACTCCGCGGGAGCCATTCTGTAAGGGGGTATAGAAATGGGGTGAGTACCCGGTTCAAGATCGATACAAAAGTCAATATCCCTATCTGGTGGCATACCAGGAAGATCTGCAGGGAACACATCCAAAAACTCACAGACTACCGCAACCGACTCAATCGAGGGTACTTGGGTAGTGTCATCCTTGAGATGTGCCAAGAAAGCTAAACACCCTTTACTAACCATTTTCTTAGCACGAATAAAGGAGATAATACGCACCGGACTGGAAGTGTAGTCGCCCTCCCATACTAACGGATCTGCCCCAGGCTTGGCTAACGTCACCGTTTTAGCATTACAATCCAAAATCGCAAAATTCGGAGAAAGCCAAGTCATACCCAGAATTACATCAAAGTCAACCATTTCTAAGATAACCAAATCTACATAAGTGTTGCTCCCCACAAAATTCACCAAACAAGACCTATATACCTTTTCAACTATCACAGACTCACCCACCGGAGTAGAAACACGAATAGGCATGTCAAGTAATTCACAATGCAAATTTAGACCATTAGCAAATGAGGAAGACACATAAGAAAATGTGGATCCAGGATCAAACAACACGGAAGCCATGCAATCACAAATCAGAAGGTTACCTCTGATAACTGCATCAGACGCCTCCGCTTCAGATCTCCCAGGGAAAGCGTAGCAATGAGCCCCATTATTTGTCTGTTCGTTGCCGCTACCATGTTGTGTAGTAGTGGCTCCGTTTTGCCCTTCACCTCTGCCGTTTTGGTGACCACCATTACCTCGGCCACCACGCCCTCCAGAATAACGACCTCTACCATTACCACCCCTACCTCTAGCCAGTGGGGTTCTGTAACTCTGGTTTGGACAATACCTCTTAATGTGTCCAATCTCTCCACACCCATAACATTCTCTGGGTTCACGCATGGGCCTCTCAGGGAACTGTTGACCGTTCTGAGGTGGACCCCCAACTACAGTCTGTAGTGAAGACTGTATTGGTCGATTGGAGTGACCTCCGGAGTTCTGTCCTCTAGAGTGAGAACCATTAAACTCACCTCCCCTTCGAAACCTCTTTGATGTCGATGTCGTGGTGAAGTCATCTGGTTTCACTCCTTCCACCTCTATCACAAAGTCTACCACCTCTTGGAAGGATGTTGCCGTTGCCGCTACCTGTAAGGCTGAAATCCGCCACTCTGACCTCAACCCCTTCACAAAACGGCGAATCCGTTCTTGTGGACTGAAACAAAGTTGGGTGGCATATCTGGACGTGCGCGAAATTTAGCCTCATATGCGTTAACTGTCATCCTTCCTTGCTCGAGACTCAAGAACTCATCCCTTTTTCTATCTCTCAAAGTCCTTGGGATATACTTCTCCATAAACAGGGTAGAGAATGATTCCCAAGTCATTGGTGGTGCCTCTGTTGGTTGACATCAACATGTGATCGCCACCACATTTTGGCGTCCCTTGAAATTGATAGCTTACGAACTCAACGCCAAACCGTTCTACTATCCCCATCTTGTGTAGTACTCATGACAATCCACCAGAAAATCATAAGCATCTTCAGATTCTGCACCCTTGAAGACTGGAGGTTTCAATTTCAAGAACTTACTGAAAAGTTCATGCTGATCATTTGTCATAATAGGCCCAGTAGTCAGTCGTGGAAATGTGCCAATTCCCAATGAGGCATCCATGCGGGGAGCCATAGTAGCCGCATGTCGTATTTCCGAAACCGGAGGTGTTGGTGCGGAAACCACTGGAGGAGCCTGTCCCTGATCGGATAACCCGCTAAGATAAGCAAGTACTTGGTTGATCATCTCTGGGGTAGGTTGGGGTGGCAATTCCTCATTTTGCACTTGTTCAGTTTCCCCTTCCTCACCCTCTCTTACTACATCCTCAGTCGGTGGAGGAGTCACCGCCCTAGTATCAGATGGGGTAGGGGCTCGTCCTCTTCCTCTAGAGGATGTCCTCCCACGACCTCTACCACGGCCTCTGCCGTTGTTCTCCCTCGAGCCACAGCCCCAGTGGCGGCTCAGTCGTTTCTTGTCTTCCGTTGTCGCTGCTGGTGCGGTCGTTGCTCTAGTTCTAACCATCTGCGAAATAGAATGAAGATGGTAGATACCAATTTGTATCACCTAGATACCAATTGGACTCAAGTAGTAGCACGAAAGAAGAATGAAAGAATGGATTTTCCTGAAGTCTTGTAGCCTCTCAAAGAAAAGTAAAGGCGTCCCCCTACCGTTCCTTAAGACTCTACTAGACCTGTTCTTGTGTGATGAGACCAATGAACCTAATGCTCTGATACCAAGTTTGTCACGACCCAAATCGGGGACGCGACTGGCACCCACATTTACCCTCCTATGTGAGCGAAACCAACCCATCTAAACCTTAACATTTCAAGATATATCAACAGAAAATAATGCGGAAGACTTAAACTCATTAATAAAACAATTCAAAACTATTATTATTATCCCCAAAATCTGGAAGTCATCATCATAAGAACATCTATCTCAAATACTAAACTAGGAATGTCGAAGAACAAAATAACTAAAAAGGTAGTCCATGCCGGAAGTTCAAGGCATCAAGACTTGAAGAAGAAGACCCAGTCCAAGCTAGAAGCATTAGCTCACCCTGAAGATCCGGTGTGACGAAGACTGGCTTGATTTACTGCTGAGTTGAAGTTGACGGAACGTTTGCTGCATTCCACAATAACAAAGAAGAAAACATAAAAGTAGGGGGTCAGTACAACCACAAGTACGGAGTAGATATCATCGGCTAACTCAAAATAGGGAACAATATATATCAATAATAATGTAAATCAACTACAATACTCAACATGTAGCAACAGCAATACTTTATCATTAACAATTACCGTCAAGTTCACACATGGACTCAAGCCTCAATACCATACTCATTTGGGAATTAAGTTCATTAGATTGAGTATAATCATTATTTCTCAAGATTCATTATCTTTCTTCCTCTTGTGTCGGTACGTGACACTCCACTTCTCTAATTCTATCCTGGTGCCGGTACGTGGCACTCCGATCCTCATATACTATCCTGGTACGGAACGTGGCACCCGATCATATACTATCCTGGTGTCGGAACGTGACACTCCGATCCTCATATTCTATCCTGGTGTCGGAACGTGACACTCCGATCCTCATATTCTTCTATCCTGGTACCGGAACGTGGCACCCGATCCATATTCTATCCTGGTGTCGGAACATGACACTCCGATCCTCATATTCATTCTATCCTGGTGTCGGAACGTGACACTCCGATCTCATATTCATTCTATCCTGGTGTCGGAACGTGACACTCCGATCCCCTAATTCATCAAGCCTTCTTCACACTAAGGCATCCTCATTATCATTATATAATTTATCAAGCCTTCTTTCATACTAAGGCCCATCATCAATCTTATTATATAATATATAGCGAATTAGGGTTCTTTCAAGATTTGGGATTCAATAGCTTCATCAAGCTTTGTTAATTCATCACAATTTCGTAATTAAATCATGCAGCATACAATTTAAGCACATAGCAGGGTTTACAACACTATCAACACATAATATTCACTATAAGAGTTCACTACGAATATCGTAACATAAACCATAACCTACCTCCACGAAGAATTGGAATCCACAAGCAAATTCCCAAGCTTTCTTCTTCTCGTCCAATCTCCCTCAATTCGTTTCTCTCTTTTTCTCTCTTGTTCTTTCTCTTTTGTTTAAACCCTCTTTCCTTTACCCTAATTACCAAATAATGAAGTGTGAAAAGGACAATAAACCCCACTAATTAACTTAAGGTTACCCCTTTTAACCCCTAAGTAATTAGACTATTAATGTTAACCCTCAATCTTTATAATTAAGGAAAGAATAGTCAAAAAGACCTTAAAACGTGTGGAGAAATCCTAAATGCCTGGGGATTGCGCAGCCTGTGACGGGCCGTCGTGCCTGCGACGGTCGTCACTATGGCCGTCGCCACCTCCCAATTTCCAGGTGGTCTGTGACGGCCCGTCACTCCTGTGACGGTCCGTCCTGCACCTCCGTACTGACGGTCAGAAACTCGTTCTTGCGCCAAATTCTCAAAAGTTGAAGTGTTTTGCAACGGAACTCACGACGGTTCGTCGTGTATGTGACGGCACGTCCTCAGGTCCGTCACGATTTACAGAGAGGATTTTAATATCCTATTTGAAGAATTCTAAGTGTCTGGAAAGGACCCCTCCTTGACGGGCCGTCGTGACCACGACGGTCCGTCGGGACACACGTCGTCTCAGCCAGTTTTTTCCCGTATTACAATCTGCTGCTCAAACGACTAAACAGGTCGTTACACAAGGTCTATTTTCTTATGACTTTCTTATTGATAGTTTCATGCCATTCTGGCAACTCGACCCCTAAGTCCATCATTCCACTCAAGAAGGGCACCATTAATGTCTTCCACTTCAAGGCTTCTATTAACCTTGTTTTAATATTCAAGGTTCCACATTTTTAACCTTATTTTAATATTCAAGTTTCCAATAAGTCTTTCATAGAAGAGTTTGTACTTTACGTCTACCGATCCTAGACTTTCATAAATAAACTCACTCAATACCATTCAAGTACCAATTAGGGAGAACTAAGTCTACCTAAACAAGATTCCTTATCAAACTATAGAGACTCTACATAGTCTATCAGCATCACATACCTTCATTTAGAGGGATCACTTTCACCTCTCACATGCACATACACAATATAATCCTTCACGTTGTACATCCTTACAAGTTATAACATGGTGATACTACACTTAATATACTCATGCCTACAAGGCCATGATCATAGCAATTATAAAAATTAAGCATCGTTACCATAAGTGGATCATACAAATCAATAAAAATTAGATATCAATTCTATTCAAAAAAAGAAATTATATCAATTGACCACCTTCCAATCACCACCATCACCATTCCATAGCCTTTCCAATTAATTCACACAACAAAAGGCCTTACCAAAAGAATTATCCACAAGACTAAACCAACAATCCATCCATATCAATGATCTAACAACACTCAATAAATATATTAACACTATGAGTCAAACTACAAACAATTATAACAATAATCAATACATAATTCAATAGCCCAAAATAAACTAAACATGAATTCAACACTATCAAGCCATGATCAATTCTCCTACTTTAGAGCTAAAATTAGAAATTCAAGTAATACATGAATTCATGGAATTTATAATCATAGAACCATCAATTTACGTTGATTACTTCATAAAACATCAATTTAAACCTTTTTATGCAAGAATCCATGCTTAGAATTCAAAATAGAATTTCAAGGTTTTCGAATATCTTTGAAAAGCCTTTAAAATTGGCTCCTTCAATGAAACAAGAGTCAAGAATAAAATCAACATACCTTAATTGAATAAATCCCATGAAATTTATTAAGAAATTTATTGGAACCTTCAATCCTAGCTTCACTTTGACTCTATGCTTCCATGGAGGTTTGGAGAGAACTTCTTTGAACTTAAGGCTTTGGTTTTGAAGAATGAAGTCTTATGTCTAGCTTTTAGTGTTTTAAATAACTTAAAATACCATAAATAACCCAAAATAATATTCTAGGACTTAATTAGGACGTGGTATAAATTTCCCAATTCACCCCTCACTTGGTCGAGACCCTTCTAAAATTGCAGGTGTCAAACAACGACCATAAATGATGCGGCATCAATTGAACTAAGGACTATCATGACGGGATTCAGTTTTGGTTAGAGACCCCTAATTTGGGGTATAATATCTAAAAACTAAGTGTGGAGTCACGCCTCTTCAGGATTAATAACCGTATAGTTCTTCCCTAAACATTACCATATAGATGTTAGGGTCCCCTCCTATCATTTTATACACCAAACAACACAAAAAACATGCAGAGGAACACTAGCGCACATAAGACTAGTTTCTGAACGTCTTGGTCGTTCTTTGATGTTTTGACTTTCAAGCTCTTTAAACTGACTTCTAAAGCTATTATTAATAATTTTAAAACCTTAATAACTCATACAAAACATTATAGGATCCAGTTTAACCTAATTCATTTTGAGCGTTGCAACAAAAGTTCCTTCAGAATTCATTTGATGTTCTTCCAAAATTCTAGATTTCACTCAATATCATGAGTCACTTTAAAACTTAACTTATTTGGTCTATAATTTATTATAATTATTTAATATTAATATTTATGAAAAATTTAAGTATTTATGGGATTTTTTACCTAATTTTCTAAAGATTTATGAATATTCTTCTTCTTTTAACCCTAATTCATGAATTGTGTGAATAATGATTCAGGGTGATGTAATTGAGTATGTTCATGTATAATTAACTATTTATAATATTATAACCTATTTGATGGATGAATATCATGAATTTGGGATGCATTCTTGAACGGGTATCTTGAATGTCATGGTATGACCTTCAAGGTTATGAATATGCTATTGTAGTATTGTTGGTGTATCTTAGGTAAGGTTTATTACTTGAAGTATGAATAATGGATTTATGAATGAATTATCACTATACGAATGTGACGATTGTAAGATGATAGTGTTGTGTGTTGCTATATGGAATTGAAGGTAATTTCTACAAACATTTTATGACTATGTTATAAAGGATGATTCTCACATGATGTTGGATGTATGATGAAAGAGCTTTATCATCCTAAAACCTCTTAACTATGTGCATGTTATATGAGGGGCTAATATCATAAGACCTATACTTTGTATTGGTGTTTAATAAAGACCTAATGAAACATCAAAAAGTGAATTTAGTTTAGCACTGCCTGAACTTGAAAATGAGAGGTGTTCATTCACAAAGGAAGGAAGGTTCACCCGATGATCTCATGAGGTGGAAACTAAAATTATATTTAGAATCAAGAGAGTTTTTAACAGCAACCTCCTGTTCCTTAACTATGTTTCCCCCTTAGGAATCTTAACTAGTGGATAAACCTATTTGGTATTACTAATTTTTATGTCTTACCTTGGCAAGTAGGACACCCTCTATTTGGTGTGAGAGGATTACACTGAATTCCATGTAGATCACATTTTCTATGTCGATTATGTCAAAGTTTCCCGAATGTTAAAATGAACGAATGAAAGTAATGACTAGGACTACATAAGGGATACTACTTACTGTAGGTAAGGGTATGGGACTTCACCCATGCATTGCACAAGTTGGTCTTAAGAAGGGTTATGGATAGTTTCCTTATGTATACTTATTATGAATGATTATATGTTGATTTTAATCTATATACACGAAGTTTGTATAACTTAGTATGTATGATGTTTGTTTCACTTGTTGTGAATGTATGAATTAAGGGACAATGCTTGTGATTTTCTTGATGGCTTGCCATGTTTGTGCGAGATAATGGGGCTTCACATGTAAATTGTACTAGTAGTATTGAATTGGAGATTATGAGTAAGGTCTTATGAAGTATTGATTGAATGAACTCTAATATATAAGGCTGTAGTATGGCCTCATTAATATAACACTAGGAAAATCCAAAAACCTAATAAATAGCGTCACCATAAGTGTCTAAGGTTTGTAACATTGTTTTAAGGTCAAACGTCCGAATACGACTCCCCAAGGACCACCCTTAGGGTCCTTGATAAGGACCCTTCAATTTTGGAAAAAAGTTGTCCATAGGCATTGTCCACCTAAGATTGCAGGCGACTGTGCGTAGGTTAATCGGTGGGGCATCGATGCTCCATCGACCAATACTTAACCATTTTTTTAAAAATGTCCCAAAATAGATATTTCTAATCTATTCCAAGTACATGAAGAACGGTTGTTGCAAGGCCCGTCGACAGACCTAACGACCGTAGGTTGGGGTCGCCTAGGTCAAGTCTATTATTTCACAAGTGAATTTAAGTTGTTTTATTTAATTAGTTAGTTGGTAAGTTAGTTAATTAAGAGTTAAGTAGGTCTAATTAAATTAATGAAGGAATCATTTAAATGACTAAGCCTAAATAAACCAACCCTACTCCCACATTTCCCAATCTCAAATTTCTCTTCCTTCTCTCTACATTCTCTCTCCCACAAATATCAAGGTGTTTAAAGCATTAAAACTTCAATTTAACTACATCAATCTTCAACAATTATCATTTTTTGGGAACCTTTCACCTTTTGGATTCCTTTTCCCAAAGGGTTCTTCGAAAATTGGTTTCAAAAAGATAATTTTCATATGTGTTTCTTCCAATTTCGGAATTGGCCTTTCTAATTGTATTGTTGTTGGTTTCCATCGGTAATTATGATTAGATTATGAAATTCCCTAACACTAGATTATGAACTCTTGATTGAATTAATTCGGATGGTTATAATTGACATAGGCATTGTATTTTATACTATTCTGTGATGATATTACACCCTTTGTTTGGTGGGATTGAATGGTTTATGGTACAACCTTGGGTGATGGCTTATGAAGGAGATTGGGCAAGTCTTTGTAATCTCAAACCTTTACTTCAATTATGATGACTTGTACTTAGTGATGATGTTCAATTGCAGTGTATCTTATGAATAGATTAATTAGGGTTGGTTTGATGATGAATTAAAATGGCTTGATTATATGAACTGTGAGATGTTGACTAAGATGTAATGATATAAGGTTGATTATGAATTACCTATGTACATCATTGTGATTTGGTGATGTTAACGTTCTAACCTCACTTATGAGGATTGTATTGAAAGGGTCAACTCATCCAATTCCTATTGAGCTAATGACTATGACTATATAAGAGGTAGTCCCCTATGACCTAACTAAGTTATGATCATTAAAGAAAGACATTTCAAAATGGACTCTAGCTTAGCATTAAGTGAACTAGAAGTGAGGAGTGTCCCTTCCCAAATAGGGAAGGTAGGTCCACTATACACTCATGAGATAGATATTACAATGACTAAGACATAAAGAGGGTCTCAAACATGTCTCCTAGTTCTATAACTATGCTGCCTCCATCCACCTAGATGTTATTTTCATGTTTTGATCTACTTTGTCAAGTAGACCACCTTGTTTCGGTGTAGATTTTCATAACACTAGATTCCACATTTAGCTCTTGTGGTGTATTTCGGTTAAGTCAAGTGTTTCCAAAAGTAAAATGAAGTGATAAGGTGAGCACAAATAGGGTGAATGAAGGGATTTGACATAGCCTAGGTAAGGGTGTGGGACTCTACCTATTCATTGTACTAGTTGACCTTGAGGGAAGTCATAGAAGGTTGTTCTTCTGTTCTTATCATCTTATAAAGTAAATGTTATGTATATGTTGAATTTTCATGTTGATGATCCTATATGATGTTAGTATTACTTATAAACATGTTATTGGTTTATATTGCTAAATATGATGTTGATTATTCTTGATGCTACGTTTTGTTAAAGTAGGCATTCCTTGTGATCCTTTATTTTGTTTAAACTGATTGAGTAAGGTTATGGGGCTTTGCTTGGTCAATGCACTTGTAGGATAAAGGGTGGGTCATGAGTAAGGATCTACACTATGTTATAATGTTAGGCCAAAGTCATATGCTGCCACTCAAACTTGTCCCGATTATTCATTTAGACACCTCAACTAGACGTACTACCTATTGAACACTTCAACCATTCTGAATTTGAACCATTTGAGCATTTTTTCGAGAATAAACAAAAAATAGAGAATATGTGAAATACACTCGCACAGTCTGTCAATTTGAACAATCAAATAATGACATTTGTTATTTTTTAATCCAAAAAATTATTTAAACATTATATTACAAAGTAAAAAAAAATTATTTTAAAGAAAAAAATAATGAAAAAAAAGAAAGTAAAACCTAAAAACCTCCCTGCCTTCAACTGGAACAAAACATACATTCCTCTAACTCCATTAATGGCCGCGCCCCACCCCCCTCCCTGTACAAATCCATCTTTAACCCGACAATTTTTTTTTATCAGCTTTTATTAATTATAACTTTTTACTTCATCTCGTTTTTTAGGTATAGAAAGATGGAGAAAAGAATCTCTTCGAAAAATTTATAAATGAAACAAAATGCTAAGTATTTTGAAACCATTAGAATGGTGAGGGAAGAAGATAACCACTGATACTAAGAATTTTGAAATCATTAGAATGATTGGGGAAGAATATAACTAGTGGTGTATGGGTATGGGGTTGGGGTGGGGTGGTGGGGTTGATAGAAATAGGGAAGAAGAAGAAGACAACTGTTCTTCTTCTTTTTTGTTATTTTTTTTTTAAAAAAAATAACTTAGGGTTATAAATTAAGAGAAAAAAAGAAAAATATTATTTTTAATAAATTAACGCGCTCAAGGAAAGTGAATTACACGTTTTTTGCCATGTCAGCATTTTGTGTCTAATAGGAATGACTTCTGAACAAAATAAAGTGTTCAATTGGCACAAGGATTAGTTGAGGTGTCTAAATGAATTATGCGGACAACTTTGAGTGGCTGGAGATGACTTAGGCCTATAATGTTATGAACGCTGATACATGCTTTGTAGTTATAACATGATATTACATTTGTCTTGGTTATGTACTTGAAATGTGTTATTATATGCATTGACTTGACTATACTTGATGTTGTTGGTCTTGTGTATTACATGGTCATTACTTTAAGGTTATGTGGTTATTGACTTATATGGGTTCTTGGTTGTGCATAATGCTTTTCAAAGTAACTTAGCATGCTCTTGATCAAATATCCCCTTTGTGCATGATTAGAAAATATGTGTGTGCATAAGTTCTCATACTTAGTACAAGTGTTGTGCTCACCTTATTTCTCTCTTTTTTCTCCGATATTTTAGGTTCCGGTCGTTGAAGAGTTTGTGGATAATTTGCAAGGAAGGCTTGGATCACGTCTCCATATGTAGGTATGTCCTCAAGATCCGAGGATGATGCATTTCTCACTCTACCTATGTTACTTCCTATATTCTATGGACATTCATTTCACTCTTATTGTTTCTAAATATTGTGTAATCCCTAAGTGACACGTATACATTTGTGTAAGGTCTATGCATGATTGTTTTATTCAATTTATATGGTTTTATATGAGACATTTCTATTAATATTATATTGTTTATATTATATATATGTGACATAAAAGTAGAAGACTATGTATACTCTTGTTGAGACAAGTCAAAGTATACTCCCTATGCATATATTATTTATAAGCGAGAGGTCATCATTATGTAAATGTAGATGATAAAGTTTTAATTTTCCACACTTTTTAACCTATGAATGTATTGATGAAAGCTAAGAGGCTAGTCTTAGTCCTCTCCATGAAAGACGACGCCAGTAACGTCCGGGGGTGCTCCTCGGATATGACAAACTCTGTATTAGAGCATGAGGCTGAATATACCTAGAAGTGATGTCTCATTAAACCACTTCTATGTAGATTCTTAGTCATAATTGTGAAGCGCTCCACGCTTATGTATGAGAGACGATGTGATGCTTAGGAAATTATCATCTTCTTGCTATTCCTAGCTCATGCCTCTAGAATCTTACTTTATATGTTCTCTCACCTAAACCTTGTATTGTCGTCATAGCTATGACTAGTAGAAGGGAAGACACAAGAAGGGGCGAATAAGGGATTACTAATGCGGGAGCTCATGACAACAAGATCATCCACAAGACAATCAATTGCTTCCAGTTGCGCAAGTTCCTATGGGTGATAAAGTTTTGGTTGTTCTCCACCAGTGATTGATGGAGAGATAATTTCGTCTTTTCTCAACTTGGATCAAGCCATGACCTCTCAATCTAATGAAGTAACTTCCCAACTCTAATCTATGACGGCATAAGTCAATCTGAAAGTTAGACCGCGAATGTCTCAACATGCTATCACTATGGCTTCTCATTTGAGAGACTTTACTAGGATTAACCCTCTTATGTTCTTAAGGTCAAAAGAGGGTGAAGACCCCCAAGAATTTCTTGGCGAAGTATACAAGATCTTATTTTCTATGGGTGACTTCAATTGAGAAGTCCCAGTTGGCGGCCTATCAACTCAAAGATGTGTCCCAAACTTGGTACACACAATGGAGGGACACCAGGGTTCGAAGAGGTGGTCCGGTGACTTGGGAGATCTTCAAGAGGAATTTCCTTTATAGGTTCTTTCCTAGAGGGTTGAGAGAGGCTACAATGGAAGAGTTTATCAACCTTTTTAGAGGATGTATGAGTGTGGTTGATTACTCCTTAAAGTTTACTAAATTGTCTAAGTATTCTCCAACTTTTGTGTCTAACCAAAGAGATGAGATGAGTCGTTTTCTTACGGGAGTATCCAAAGACTTGGTAGAAGAATGTTTTTCCTCTATGCTTTGTGATAATACGAATATATCAATCTAATAGTTCATGCTCAACAAGTGGAAGAAAGTAGACTAAGCAAGAATAATAGAGAGGCCAAGAGGGCCACGTCTTATGAAAGTAGTTGTTCAAGAGGAAGGTTGGAAATTCAAGAAAAGCCTAGGTTCAAAAAGAGGTTATCCAATAAAGTTCCTTCTAAGTTACCCAAGGCTTGTGATGATAGGTTTTCTAACCCTAGGTCTCAAAAGGGAAGAGGTACTAGTTCACCAAAGAACAATCGTACTTGTTGAAAGTGTGGCAAAAAGAATATGGGTGAGAGTTTAGTTGGGATGGACAATTTCTTGGGGTGTCACAAAACTGGTCACAAGATTAGAGATTACCCCAATGTGAAGGGGAAAGATAAGGGAAGTAGGCAAGCTAGTGGTTCTTAAGGTTATTCTCCGTGGAAGAATCGCTTTTATGCTCTCCGCTCTAGGAGTGAAAAAGAGAGTTCTCTTGATGTGGTGACTGGTATGTTAAAAGTCTTTCCTATTGATATATATGTTTTACTTGATCCGGGTGCTACATTGTCTTTTGTTACTCTTTAGTAGCTAAGAAATTTGATATTTTGTCCCATACCCTTCATGAACCTTTTATATTTACTACCCCGGTAGGTGATTCTGTGGTTGCAAAGAGGGTATATAGAAATTGTCCTGTAATGTTGTCCAATAGAGTAACTTAGGTTGAACTAGTAGAACATGATATGGTTGATTTTGATGTCATATTGGGAATGGATTGGTTGCATGATTGTTTTGCTTCCATTGATTGAAGAACTAGAGTTGTTAAGTTCACTTTTCCTAATGGACACGTTTTACACCGGAACGGGGAAAATTCTATAAGTAGAGGTCATCTCATTTCTTGTTTGAAAGCTTGTAAGATTATCTTTATAGGGTGTTTATACAATATTGTAAGAGTAAAAGATTTAGACTCCAAAAATCCTCCCATTGAGTTGGTCCCCGTAGTGAGGGAATTTTCTCAGGTCTTTCCTAATGATCTTCCCGGTATCCCTCCCAACTGGAAATTTATTTTGGCATTGACTTACTTCCGGATACGATCCTCATCTCAATTTCTCCTTATCGGATGGTTCCGGCCAAATTGAATGAGTTGAAGTCTCAACTCAAAGACTTATTAGACAAGGGTTTCATCATCCTAGTATTTCTCCATTGGGTTCTCCAGTGTTGTTTGTGAAGAAACAGGTTGGGTCCCTTAGGTTTTGTATTAACTACCGACAACTCAATAAAGTCACAATCAAGAGCAAGTTTCCTCTTCGTAGGATTAATGATTTACTTAATCAACTCCAAGGTGCAAGTTACTTCTCTATGATTTATTTGAGGTCGGGTTATCACCAAATTGAGGTGAGGGGTGAAGATATACTAAAGATGCTTCTCGGACTAGGTATGGTCACTATGAGTTTCAAGTGATGTCATTTGTGTTAACAAATGCCCCAGCGGATTTTACGGACCTTATGAATAGGGTGTTTTGAAGTTACCAAGATTCCATTGTCATTGTTTTCCTTGACGACATCTTGGAATATTCAAAGAATGAGGGTGAGCGTCTGACCATTTGAGAGTGATTTTTCTGCCCTTAAAGAAAACAAAGTTTTTATCAAGTACAGAAAATGTGAATTTTGGTTGAGTTCGGTGGCATTTCTTGATCATATCATCTCTAGTTAGGGTGTAAAGGTCAATCCGAGAAAGACCGAAGCGGTTAAGAATTGTCCAAAACCTTTGGCTCCAACCGATATAAGAAGTTTCTTGGGTCTAGCGAGATACTATAAAAGGCTTTGTTTTTGGGTTTGCGTCTATGGCATCTCCTTTGACAACCCTGACCCAAAAGAATGTGAAATTTGAGTGGTTGATGGCTTGTGAAAGAAACTTCCAAGTGTTTAAAGATAGACTTACCTCCTCTCCGGTGTTGAATTTACCAGAGGGAGATGAAGGTTTCTTGGTGTATTGTGATGCCTCATGAGTAGGTTTGACATGTATCCTAATGCAACACGGCAAGGTAATAGCTTATGCCTCTAGGCAACTTAAGGTTCATGAGAAGAACTACCCAACTCATAATCTTGAGTTAGCGGTCGTGGTGTTTGCCTTGAAAATATGGAGGCATTGTCGATATGGTGTCCATGTTGATGTGTATACCAACCAAAAGATTCTTAAATATGTTTTTACCCAGAAGGAGTTGAATCTCTGACACCGAAGATGGTCTACCACCTCAGTAAGGCCAATGTAGTAGTGTATGCTCTAACTCGTATGACCATGGGTTGTGTGTCATGTAGAAGAATCCAAGAAAGACCTAGAGAAATATGTTCATAGGTTGGCTTGTTAGCGGGTAAGACTCCAAGATTCTCCTAATGGTGGTTTCATGGTCCTTCATAACTCCGAATCATCTTTGGTGGTTGAGGTAAAGTCTTAGCAACAGCTTGACCTATCATTGACGGAGTTGAAGGAATCGTTTCTTCGTAAGCATAATTAGTCATTTTACTTAGTGGGGATGGTGTTTTTAGGTACCAAGAGAGGTTTTGTGCGCCCAAGGTTGACCTTAGAGAAATTTTTTGGTGGGATGGCTTTAAAAGGGACGTAGCGGAATTTGTTTCAAAGTGTCCTAATTGACATCAAGTGAAAGTCGAGCACCAAAATCTAGTTGGCTTACTTTAGGAAATGCAACTCCCCACTTAGAAGTGGGAGGAAATAAATATTGACTTTGTGTGGGTTTGCCTAAGACTCAAAGGCAAAATGAGTCTATATGGGTGGTTGTGGATTTGTTTACGAAATATGCTCACTTTATCCCCGTTAAGTCCACTTATTCAGTTGAAGAGTATGCAAGAATCTATAAAAAGAGATTGTGAGTCTTCATGGGTCCGTTTATCCATCATTTAGGATAGATGTTCTCTATTCACATCTAGGTTTTGGAGGTATTTCCAATAAGGGTTAGGCACTCAAGTGAAGTTAAGCACCGCTTTTCATCCCCTATCTGTTGGTCCAGCGGAGCATACTATTTAAAACCTTGAGCATATGTTAAGGGCTTGTGTGATTGACTTCAAGGGATTTTGGAATGAACATTTGCCTTCGGTTCAGTTCTTTTATAACAATAGTTTCCATTCGATAATATTCATGGCTCCTTTTGAGGCTTTTTATGGTAGGAGATGTAGATATCCGGTTGAATGGTTTGAGGTTGGTGAGTCGTCACTTCTTGGTCCTGAATAGATTTATGATGCTTTGGAGAAGGTTAGTGTTATAAGAAATAGATTGAAGGAGGCATATAGTAATCAAAATTTTATGCCAATAACAGGAGAAGAGACCTTGAATTTTAGAAAGATGATACGGTATATTTAAAAATGTCACCCATGAAAGGGGTATGAGCTTTGTTAATAAAGGTAAAGTTACTCCTCATTATGTAAGTCCCTATGAAATTTTGCAAAGGATTGGCAAGGTGGCATATGTTTGAGATTACCTAGTGAGCTAACATTGGTTCACTTTGTATTTCATGTGTCCATGCTTAAGAAGTGCCTTGGTGATCCCTAGTTGATTCTTCCTATTGAAAGTCTTTGTGTGGATGAGAACCTCTCCTATGAAGAGGTTCCGGTGGAAATCCTTGATCATGAAGTGAAGAAGTTAAGGAAAAAAGAGGTCTTTTGTAAAGGTTCTATCACAAAACCACCTAGTTGAGGGAGCAACATGGGAGGCCGAGGCCGATTTTGGCAAAAATATATATTTCATTGACAAGGTTTTTCACTAAAATGAAGTTTCATGGAAAAATGCTCTTCTGCTTGCTTTGCACTTATATGTCTATTTGATATGTTTTTTCCTCAATTAAATGATATTGCACATGTTGATATGATGAGCTCTTGTTGTTGTGCGAAGAAAATTCCTCATGATGTGATTTTATGCTCTAATGTGTGATAAATAAAGTTTTGAGTTATTTGTGTAAATGCCATGATTTTGTGTTCAATGGAGTTGTGAAAAACTCCTTTGAGTTTTAGCTCATGTTGATATTGTATGTTGTTGGTTGGGCATCTAGTATTGTGTCTATCATTTTCCTTCAAAAGATTTTAGTGTCATTCAGGGATGAAGGTTCCTAAGGGGGGGATAATGTAAAACTCCAAAAATCCAAAATCTAATCTAGAGCCTCACATGAGTGTATAAGTTTTGTAACACTGTTTTCAGGTCAAAAATAAGGTTCATAAGTAATTTAGAAAGTCTTAGAGTGAAGATGTCAAGGAACATCCATGACGTCCGGTGAATTGTAAAAGAGGTACTAGTGTTTCTTAGCCTATGTCACGGGGTTTTAGGAGTCCGAAATTGATGAAAATTAATAGAAAGGTGTCAAACCATTGCTAGAGTATGTTTAGGGTTTAAACGTCTGGGTACAAATCCCCAAGGACCACCCTAGGGGTCCTTGAGGAGGAACCTTCTATTTTGGCAAAAAGTTGTCAATAGATAGTGTCCACCTATGATTGCAGGCGCCAAGGGCTTAGGTTAATCAACGTGGCATTGATGCCTCTGTCCACCAACACTTATCCATTTTTAACAATGTCCAAAAGTACTACTCTCTAAACTATTCGACAAACCTGCAGGATGGTTGGTGCAAGGCATCAACTTATCTACGGACCATAGGTCGGGGTATCGTGGGTCAAGTTTATTATTTCTTTGGTGAGCTAGTTGGTTTATTTAATAAGTTAGTTTGCTAGTTAGTTAGTTAAAGTTTAATGGAGGAGTAATTAATTTAATTCAGGACTTATATAAATACCTTAGTCTAATTAAACTAACCCAACTCCCATAATTCCCAAGCTCAAATTGCTCTTCCTTCTCTCTTCATTCTCTCTCCCACAAAGAAGAACTCCATTACAGAACTAGGTCAAGGTACTTTGGGCAGAAAAATTTTAATTTTCCTCCATCAATCTTCAAAAAAATATAAAGGTATGGGAACCTTTCACCTTTAGGATATCTTTTCCCAAAGGGTTCTTCAAAAATTGGTTACAAAAAGATGATTTTCATATGGGTTTTCTCCAATTTCGTAATTGACCTTCCTAATTGTGTTGTTGTTGTTTTCTATTGGTTATTATTATTATATTATGATACATTATTAGTTAATTGAGTTGGTTATTGATGATTATACCTTGTATGTGATAGGGATGATGAATTTTACCCAATTCCCTAACCCTAGATTATGAACTCTTTATTGAATCTATAAGGATGGTTATAATTTACTTATACATTATTTTATATACTATTGTGTGATGCTATTACGCCTATTTTTGGGCGGAATTGGATGCTTTATAGTAAAACCTTCGATGATTGCTTGTAAAGGAGATTTGACAAGTCTTTGTAATCTCAAATATTTACTTCAGTTATGATGACTTGTGTTTAGTGATATAATTCAACTAAAGTATATCTTATGTGTATATTTATTAGTGTTTGTATGATTATGAATTGAAATGTATTGATTATATGACTTGTGAGATGATTGCTAAGATATAATGATATAAGGTTGGTTATGAATTGTCTATGTACCTTATTATGATTTGGTGATGTTAATGTGCTAACCTCACTTATGAGGATTGTATTGAAAGGTTATAGTCATACAATTCCTCTTGAGCTAATGACTATGACTATATAAGAGGTAGTCCACTATGACCTAACTAAGTCATTACTGTTAAAGAGATACATTTCAAAATGGACTGTAGCTTAGCACAAAGTGAAGCAGTAGTGAGGAGTATCCCTTCCCAAATAGGGAAGATAGGTTATCTATATACTCATGAGATAGAGATTACAAAGCCTAAAGCGTAAAGAGAGTATCAAACATGTCTCCTAGTTCTAGAACTATGTTGCCTCCATAAGAAGACTAGCTAGAGGATCCACCTAAATTCTATGTTCATGTTTGACTCTACTTTGGCAAGTAAATCACCTTCTTTCGGTGTAGGGTTTTCATGACATCGTATTTCACATTTAGCTCTTGTTTTCTATGTCGTTTAAGGCAAGTGTTCCCAAAATTAAAGTGAAGTAATAAGGTCAAAACTAATTGGGGTGATTTAAGGGGTTTATCTTAGTCTAGGTAGGAATATGAGACTCTACCTATTCATTGAACTAGTTTACCTTGAGGGAAGTCCTAGAAGGTTGTTCTTATGTTCTTATGATCTTATAAAGTAAATGTTTTGTATATGTTGAACTTAGATGTTGATGATCCTCTACGATGTTAGTTTTACTTATGAACATGTTATTGATCTATATTCCTAGAGATGATGATGACTACTATTGATGCTATGTTATGTTAATCTAGGCATTACTTGTGATTCTCTGTTTGGTTTACATTGATTGAGTATGGTTATGGGGATTTGTTTGGTCATTGAACTTGCAGTGTAAAGTGTGTGCTATGAGTAAGGGTCTTGATTAAGTTATAATGTTATGAAGTCTTAACATGCTTTTTTGTTATAACATTATATTGGAGTTGTTTTAGTTATGTACTTGAAATGTGTTATTATATGTATTCACTTGACTATACTTGATGATGTTGGTCTTGTGTTGTACATGGTCATCACTTGAAGGTTATGTGGTTATTGGCTTATATGGGTTCTTTGTCACACCCGGGTTTACCCCCTAGACATAACTGGTGTTGTTGTCCACTTTGAGGACTAAGACTTGCCTCTTTGATTAAATCATTACATTCATAGGTCAAATTTAGCATAAATTTTAAAAATTTTCTTTACATCTACATGGAGGTTTACATAGACCTCTACATACACATAATATATATCTGTATCGAGTATACATAGACACTTCGTACAGGAAGATTGCATACCCTTCTAGTTTAATTGTATATAAATATATATAGAAATTGTCATAGTCATACTAGTCGTCTCATCTCATAACAATATACTAAGAGTATATCAAATTTGGGCCTAACCCACACTTCAATACAATAAGACCAGATATAGGTCATACAAATGTATAGTAATCAATTGAAAAGAAAGAAATTAAAGAGTCTTAAACTCATAACAACTTTATAAGCTAGATAGTGTGATCACCCTCGGAAATTGAGGACCCACCCTTCTTCAAGTTGCCTTCAAAACACTTCAACGACAGGAACTTAAAATGTTGGGGAAAAGGAATAAATGGGGTTAGTACGCCTCTTGTACTAAGTATGACACCATACACACATATATATTGAAAAATATGCTAAGAAAAAGGGAAATCTAATAAAATATACATTTTTATTTAAAACCTTTATGCACATTCAACAAGATCATACCAATCAATATTGCATATTCAACAAGACCATACCAGTCCATAGGACATGTTCATTAACTCATAAGCATGTACATTACCAAACCAACATAATCAAGTCAACACGCATAGCCTATAATTAGGTACATATTCAAGTAACTCTATCATCAAGTAATATTTACAATAAGCATAAGAGTACATTTCAATATAACCAAAGCAAGAAAATTACCCATGAACTCCAATCAAGTCAACAAGTGCAATGACAAAGCAAAGTAACCCAACAAGAATAATGACTAACATCCTACTTCACATAACATGGCATTTAGATATACATTTCATCTTACTCGAACAATATAACCCAACACATATTCATAAGTGAACTAATCAACATATAGTATCAACAATGTGCAAGTTCATCATACACATATCATATATCATATAAGCATAATCATACATAAGAACATCCTCCTAAGACTCCCCTCAAGGCTAACTAGTGCTAGGCTTAGGTAGAGTCTCATACCCATACCTAGACTAAGTTAGACCCCTTAGATTATCTTACCTAGCATTCAATCCTTTAGTTCATTTTACCTTTTGGGAACATCTTACCCAAACCGACATAGACCACATGAGCTAGTGTTGAATCATGTGTTATAAAACCCTACACTGAAAAGAAATCGGACTTCATGCCAAGTTTTACCAAAACATAAAACGTAGCAACTACGAGCCTGTTTGGCTCAACTTAAAAGCTGGTCAAACTGACTTAAAAGCTGGTTTTTGACTTATTTAGGTGTTTGACAATACTCAAAATAACTTATTTTAAGTTTTTAAAAAAAAAAACTTATTTTAAGCTAAAAGTTAAAAGCTGGGGTAGGGGTGTTTTTTTTCCCCAGCTTATAAGCTGTTTTAAGTTGACCACATTTTTACCTTTTTGCCTTTAATATTTTTATACAATCTTTAAATTACCCACATAACCCTAACATATCTTTCTTCTATTTTTCCCTTTTTACGTGTGGTTGATAGACAATTACTATTACTAATGAATGAAAATAAAATAAATCTTACATCTTTCAAGTGATCTATTCAAATTATATATTAATAAAATGTAAAATAAGTTACACATATAACTTAAATAAAAATTTATATTCCTCTTATTAATAATTTGTGATAATAAAGAAATATGTGAATGGTAGATAATTATTATTACCTATGGATGAAACTAAAATAAAATCTTAAATCGTTCTTTAATCTATTCAAATTATATATCTTTAAAATGTAGAATAAGTTTATATTCCTCTTATAAATAATTTGTGATGAGGAAGAAATATGTGAATGATAGCAAAATATAATTATTTATGGCTGTAAAATATAAATAATTAACTTTTATTATGTTAACAGCTTTTAAGGATATTTCAGACCTTTTGATTTAAAAAGTTGTTTATCAGCACTTATTTGTAAAGCACATCAACAACTTTTTTTTAACTTCAGTACTTTTATCCAAATGCATAACTACTTATTTTAAAAATAAGTTTCAGCACTTTCAAAAGTACTTTTTTAAAGCTGCTTTTATTAAGCCCATCCAAACGGGCCCTACGTGGATCCACTTGCTAGTATTTCTATGGGGGCAACATAGTTAAAGAATTAGTAGGTATAGTTGGGACCATCTTTATGCTACATGTATTGTAGTCTCCAATCTCAAGAGTACTTTACTGATCCTACCTTCCCTATGTGGGAAAGGACACTCCTCACTCTAGTTCACTTGGTGCTAAGCTAGAGTCCCTTTTTGAAATGTCTTTAATCCTTTATTATCAATCACAACTTTGTTTAGATCATAGGGTCTAACCCTTGTATAACATCATCATCATCATATATCACTAAGAATTGCACGAGTATATGTCATTTCATTACAATTCATATATGTAAGGTTAGCTAGCATTTCATATCATGATAAGACGCATTGGTAAATCATTCACCCTCCGTATAACATTTAGATCTTAAGACAACACCTCACAATCATAATCAAGACATTTTAATTAAACATCATACCACCCTATCAATACTAATACAAGGCATACTCCAATATAACATCGTGAATTAATCATAATTAACCATAATATGAAGTAAAGGATAGAGATCCGAAGACTAACAAATTCTTGTTCATAATTAATCATCAAGGTCTTACCATAAACCCTCGATTCAACCCAATTTGGGTTTACATAATCATAAGTCAATAATCAACGTGATAATAAGTCTAGGAGAATCACTACATCACAATTCAATACTACATCATAGCTTTAGATAACATACTTAGGTAAATTCACTTCCTAATCTAGATCATCTTCTCAAGAACTAGCATGAAAGACTAAAAACCACTCTAATTTTTTCATGATTAATGGAACAACATCATTTAATAGCAATTCAATCAATAACACAGTCAATTGAACCAATTACAACCTAATTCATATCAAGATCAAACCTATGGTTAAGGATCATCATCTACAAACTAGACCAAACCATCAAGATGTATCATAATTAAGTTATAATAAATGTTAAATATTCATATTATCCAATAGAAAACATAAACAAATTAATTAATAAAATAATTTTCGTGATTGAGAAGAACCCATATGAAAACCCAAGTTTTGAAAATACTTAGAAAGAACCAGTGGAGGAAAGAGGTCTTAAAGGTGAACTAGATCCCATACCTCAATGTTTAATGAAGAATTGATGGTGAAATCTTCCCTTTTAATCCCCCTAATCCCTCCCCTAGCTTGTCTTCAATGGTGTCGTCCAATAGAGAGAGAAAGAAGAGAGTTTTGTTTTGAGACTTGTAATTAAATTATGGGGTTGGGGTCTTTATATGGGGGATTAATTAAGTTAATTAGTGTTCCCTTAATAACTAACTAACCACCAAACCCTTTAATTAATTAGTTAAAACCAACTTTAAAACATGTACAAAAGTGGACCTTCACAAACGAGACCATTATCGATGGTCCCTCTGTAAGTCCACGGTCATTGTACCCTTCCATGTTGCGCATCCGTCGTTCTTATCAGACACTATTCAATTGGAATCATTCAAGGAGGTCGAAGGTTGACAACGACGCCCCGTCGTTCCATACATGGATCGTCAACTACATCTTGTGGTTAGACATTGCCTAGGTAGTGTTCACACCAACGTGCAAGGGTCCTCCTCAAGGCCGTTGGTTGTTCCTTTGGGGAGTCCTACCCGTACGTTTCGACCATGAATTGACTAAAACACATGTTATACACGCTTCCACAAATTTTCACTTTTTTAACTCCTAAAAGCTAGTCGAATAGGCTTAGGCACGCTAGTACCTCCTAGAACTAGTTTCCAGACGTCATGGACGTTCTTGAATGTTTTGGTTTCTAGACTTCCTTAATGACTTATAAACTTTAAAATAGGACTTAAAATAATGTCTATACATTATAACATTTCTGTTAGGATTTATGACACATCTCAAAGTGTTACATTATCCCCCCCCCCCACCTTTTGGAACATTCGGCCCCGAATGACACAAAAATCTTTAGAAGGAAGGAATAGACTCAAAACTAGCTGCCCAACCTACAAAATACATAACAACATCAATCACATCACTTACACAAGGAAATTCAAAACTTCAACTACCACAGATAAGGCTCAACATTACATTATGAGGAATATCCTTCTTACAACAACAACATGATCTCAACATGCTTTACATAAGTCAATTATGCCAAATTTAAACTTATAAACATGCTACATATTATTTCATAAAAACCCACCATAGAAAAATGTACAAGACAACTCAAACAAGCCAAAGAGAAAAATTTTCAATTTCAAAGCACAAATTCCCTATAAGTCACTATAAAGCTATTCAAAAATGCACATTTTGCAAGACTTCACCAAAATCAAAGAAACTCCAATTTTTTGAGTCATTATTTTCATTATTAGTAAGAACTACTAACCTTACTTATAAAATATATGAGGGTAACTGGACTTCATGTTGTCCTTGAACTCACATGTTGCACCCTCAACTAGGTGATTCTTCCATAACTCCTTTACGAAAGCTACATCTTGATTCCTTAACTTCTTAACTTACCTATCAACAATTTGAATCGGAACTTCCTCATAAGAGAGGTAATCCTTCACACCAAGACCCTCAATAGGAAAAATAGAATAGGGATCACCAATACACTTTTTAGGCATGGAAACATGAAAACCGGATTAACCGAAGTCAATTCACTAAATCAATTCATAGGCAACCGACCCAACCCTTTAAAAGATTTCATAGTGACCCACATAATGAGGAATCAACTTCCCTTTCTTTCCAGATCTAACCTCCCCTTTCATAGGCGAAATTTTTAGATAAACCTTATCACCTTCTTTAAACTTTAAATCCCTTTTCCTTTGATCAGCATAAGATTTTTGCCGACTATAGGCCGTTTGCAACCAGTTTCTTATGAGATAAATTTTCTCCAAAGTCTTATAAATCAAGTAGGGACAAATAAGATAAGGCTCTCCCACTTCAATCCATCCAATAGGAGACCTACACCTCCTACCATACAAGCCTTAATAGGGAGCCATGGAAATGGACAGAAAACTATTGTTATAAGCAAACTCCACCAAAGGAAAAAGCTTATCCCAATTTCCGTTAAAATCAATAATAGAAGCCCTTAGCATATCTCAAGGGTTTTAATAGTACGCTCCACCTGACCATCTGTTTGGGGATGAAAATTGGTAATCAACATCACCTTAGACCCAATCCTTCTTGGAATGACCTCCAAAACCTAGATGTTAATTGTGCACCCCGATTTCATATGATGGATAACAGTGTATGATGGCGACACACAATCCGATCTATAAAGATCTAGCATAATCTTCTGATGAATAAGTAGACTTGATGGGAATAAAGTGAGCAGACTTGGTCAACCTATCCACAAACACCCATATGGAGTCATATTGCCTTTGATTCCAAGGTAAACCCACTACAAAATCCATATTGATGTATTTCCACTTCCAAGTAGGAACTTGGATTTCTTGTAGTAAGCCACCCGGCTTTAGATGTTCGGTTTTTACTTGTTTGCAATTTGTACACTTAGCAAAAAAATCCGCTATGACCTTCATCAAACTTTCCAACTAAAATACTAACCTAAGGTAATGGTACATTTTTGTCGAGCCCGGATGAATGGAATAGCAGGATACACGGGCTTTCTCAAGGATCTGGTTCCTCAACTTATCTACCTTGGGAACATACAATCTTCCTTAGTACCTCAAATAATCCCCCCCTATGGAGAATGCCTCATTAATCTTGCCAAGGACCAATTCCTTCAATTCCATCAATGATTTATCAAGATGTTTTTTGGACTTCACCTCAACTACCAATGATGACTCGGAGTTATGATGGATCATGAATACACAATTCGGAGAATATTCCAACCTCACACCTAACATAGCCAACATATGAACATCCTTCACTAGGTCTTTCTTGCCTTCCTCTATGAGTGACATTCTACCCATAGTCATACGACTTAGAGCATCTGCAACCACATTGGCCTCGCCGGGGTGATACAGGACAATCATGTCGTAATCTTTCAACAATTCTAACCACCTTCTTTGTCAGGGTTAAACTCCTTTTGTGTAAACAAATATTTGAGACTCTTATGGTCGGTATAGACATCAACATAGACACCATAAAAGTAATGCCTCCATATTTCAAGGAAAACACCATGGTCGCTAACTCAAGGCATGAGTTGGATAGTTTTTCTCACGCACCTTAAGTTGCCCAGAGAACATAGGCTATCACCTTCCCATGATTGCACACCTTCAATCCCTTGGGATGCGTCACAATACACAACAAAACCCTTTGTACCCTCCGGTGAAGTCAACACTAGAGCAAAAGTAAGCCTACCTTTAAAATTTGAAAACTTCTCTCACATGCCTCCGACCATTAAAATTTCTTACACTTTTGGGTCAAAGTAGAAAAGGAAGATGCAATGGATGCAAACCCAACCAAGAACCTCCTCTAATAACCATCTAAACCCAAGAAATACTTATACAGTTTGAGTCAATGGTCTAGGTCTATTTTTTACCCCCTTTGTTTTCCTTGGATCAACCTAAAGCTTCACTAGAGATGATATGACAAAGAAATAACACCTACCTCGACCAAAACTCACATATGCTACACTTGGCAAAGATGATATGCTTTAAGTACTTGCAACACCACCCTCAAATGGATAATGTTATCACCCTCATTTTTTCAATATACCAAGATGTCGTCATTGAATACAATGATAAATGAATCTAAGAAACTTCGAAACACTCTATTCATTAGGTCCATAAACGCCGCCGGAGTAAAGTAAGACCAAAGGACATTACTAAGAATTCATAATGACCATATTTAGTCTGACACACCGTCATTGGTATATCCTCACCTCTCACCAAAAGTTGGTGATACCCCGACCTCAAGTCAATCTTGGAAAATTATCTTGCCCCTTGGATTTTATCAAACAAGTCGTCAATCTGAGGGAGAGGATACTTATTCTTGATTGTGACTTAATTGTAACACTCCGAAAATGCATGACTTAGACTAGAGCTTAATCTATTGAACAATGTTTAAAATGATGTTTCAAGACCTATATTAATATAATAAACTCATTTGGAAAAGGTTAGATCCAAAAAGACTAAGAAAGACCTTGACGTCCGAAAATTAGCTAATTGGAACTAGTTGACGCCCCTATGTTTGGGGAAGGTTTTGAAGTTTCAACTGTAGTCCAACACTTGTAAGGAGACCCAGGATAGGTATTATGTGGTAAAAAGGGTCCAAGAGTTTGGTAACGACACCCCAAGGACCACCCGAAGGGTCCTTGGGTAGGACCCACACATGGGTGGGCAGGTTGCCTTGCAGCCGGCGAGCAGGCAGAATTGGAGACAAGGCGTGCGATTGAATCCTGACATGCAGGTCACTGCCTCAAGATTTGTGAGGTAGCCTCACGAAGCAAGGCTGAAACGCACCTCACTGCCTCAACTCAAAATTTAATAAAAATGATGGGATTTGGCCCCACGATGCAGTTACTTCCCAAAATAATTAAAGTTGTATTTTTGGTAATTTAATTTCTTAAAAAGACTCTTTAACTGGAGGGTCTTTTGGGTAATTCATATGAAGACTATATATGGATATTAGGTCTGTTTTAGACCACTTTTACATGCCCAAATCAGATTCGAACAAAAATTCTCTCATCTCTCAAGAAACACTCTCTTTTCCAAAGTCCATTGAAGAACAAGAAAAGCTTATGGAAGAAGACAAAGGCTTCAAGTTTATCATCCAATTTTCTTGGATTAATCATCTATAATGTATGGGTTTTTCACTCTTGGTATTCCTTTCCCCAATAGTTCCTTTCAAAGATAAGTTTTCAAGAACTTTAAATATTAGGGTTTTTACTCTACAAAAGGGATTTTCTTCCTAACTCTAAATTTATGATTTTCAATGAAAAGAAAGTATTTCTATGATTGATTTCACACAAATTGTTGAGTATTGAGTTAATAATGTTTGAATTTCGTGTGATGTATGTTCTTATATAGATGATGGTTATGTATGGTTGTTGCTACTACTAGATGACATAAAAACAAAGGGATTGGAACTAAAACTAGGATGAACTCTTATATGACTCTTTACCCTTATCCTACATTATGCATTAATGTTGTGTAGTATTTGAATAGTTGTTCTTGATTATGCTATTGAGTATTTTACTAAGTTATAGTTATGAATGTTGTAAGTTGAACATAAGTTCTTGAATAACGTTCTTGGAAGCAAGTGGTAAGTCTTCTAAAGTTGTGATTACTCTATGATGTTTACGTTAGCCTATATATGAGTTTATAATACTAATGAAGTATGTATGATGATGCAATGCATATACGTTGGGATATGAATATGTTAATTTGTGAATTCATGATAAGAATATGGTATTTCAAGTTTATGATATTCTCTTGTATGCTTAACACAAGATGATTTATGATATGTTAATCTCACAAATGAAGGGTTACGATGAAAGCAAATTCTCATCTAATCCTAAAGAAGTCATGATCATGTTTATGCAAGTAGTTAATCTCCTATGACCTATGATAAGTTTATGATAAAAGAAAACCTAATTGTTATTCAAGAAAAGGGACTTAAGTTAAGCACCGATGAACTAGATATGAGAGGCGTCCATTCCCTAGTTGCAACGTAGGTTTACAATGACTCTTTGGAGATAGAGGCTGCAATGTAATGTGGAACTATGTGTCTCTAATACATCTCCTGAAACTTGAACTATGTTTCCACCATAGGATACTAACTAGTGGATCCACCTAGAAAGCTATGTCATGTAAGGTTCTACTTTGACCGGTAGACCACCTTCTTTTGTTGTGGGTTTTTATGACACTAGATTCCCTGTTTAGCTCACATGATCTATGTTGTTTAAGTTGTCATGTAAAACGAAATACAAGTAAATTAACATAGACTAGGGTGACTCGAGGAGTTTGCTTAGTATAGGTAGGGGTTGGGACTCTACCTAGACATTGCACAAGTTGACTCTAAAAAAAGTCCTAGGAGATTGTTCTTATGTAATATGATAATATTAAAGATATATGTTTATGATACATGATGTTACTCTTAAATGATGTTGATTATTATGATAAATATGTTATTGGGTTATATTTTAAAATGAAACGATGACTACTTATGTTACAAGTTATATGAAGCAAAGCTTTACTTATGGTCTCCTATCTTATCTACTTTGTTATGTCGGGTAAGGGTCTCTACATGACCATTGCACCTGTAGGTTGGGGCTGAGATCATTGGTAAGTGTTTTGTATGTAATATTAATATGATTTGTTGAATATGAAATGTTAATACGACTTTATGATAAGATGTCTTTGATTATGATAATGCTTTATGTTGGTGGAATCCTTAACATGTACATGTTCTGTTGTATGTGAATTTAAGACATTCTCATGATTATCATACTTTTACAAAGAGATGAAAAATTATCCTTTTTCATGCATGTCCTTAAGCGTTATGTGCATATGCCGATACTTAGTACATGTGGCGTATTAACCCTATTACTTTATATTACTATAAATGTAAGGTCCGGCTATTGAAGATTAAAAAGTTCGATTGAAGTAGCTTAGAACTCTTTCTCCAAGTGTTTGTAGGTCCTCATGTTCAGGGATGTTATCTTTCATATCTATCTTATGAAGACTTTAGTAGTTATTAATAATATACTATTTTCATATATGTTTTTGGATTCTTTTGTATTAAGGCCTATATGGCATATTGACTATTTATTGGCTAAGTCCAGATTTGTACTCTTAGATGGTTTATATATGTGAGACAAGTTTTTAGAATATCGTATGTCATTATTAATGTTAAGAGTGAAGTCTAAGTATACGTCAAATAAATGTATAAGTTTTAAAGTTTTCCGCAATTTTAACTGATGACATGTTATGACGAAAGCTAAGAGGCTTGTTCGAGTCTTCTGAGAGGACGACGACGCCTATTGCATCTAGGGTATACTCTCCCGTTGTGACATTTATTCAGTTGACGGTAATCAATAAACATTCTTAAGGACCCATCTTTCTTCTTCACAAACAAAACTAGAGCACCCCATGGAGAAATACTAGGTCTAATAAAGCCTTTGTCTAGTAAATCTCTGAGTTGTGCCTTCAACTCTTTCAATTAGGCCAAAATCATCCTATAAGGACAAATTGAAATGGGATTTATATCCTGTAGCAAATTGATACAATGTGTTTATTTGGAAAGCTAAATTTCACCACCCTTGTTCAACAATCAATAGAGGCAAAACAAGCCTGCAACCAATCATACCCTAAATAATATATCAAAATCAATCATATCAAGTTATACTATATCAACATAAGAAACTCTATTGGGAAACATTATAGGACAATTTCTATACATCATTTTTGCAATAACCGACTCACCCACAAAATAACGAGCAAAATGTAAAAAATTTTGCCTACTAGATGGTAACAAATGATAAAATTGCACTGGGATCAAGTAACGCATAGATATCAATAGAGAAAACTTTCAACATGTCGGTCACCACTTTGGGAGAAGTCTCTTGCTCACCCCTAGAGCGAGAGCATAGAAGAGGTTCCTCTTTTCAGCCTCATTTGAACCACTTACTTAAGCTTGAACACCATTTTCTTGCCCCATTATATAAGGTAAATCCCTAACCTTTTCCCCACTTTACCACAACCAAAACAATTGTCTGTCCCTTTAAGGCAATCGCCATAGAGCTTCTTGCCACACTTTCCACAAGTTGGCTTCTCAGTTGGTGAACTAGTACCTTTTCCCTTCTTAGGCTTAGGGTTAGACACCCAATCACCACTAGCCTTAGGTAACTTGGAAGGAACTTGATTAGAAATTCTTTTCTTAAAGATAGGCTTGTCTTGTATCTCAAGCCGATTGTTTGAAGAAACTCCATCAAAAGATCTTGCCCTCTTAGCATCCCTACTCTTCCTCTTATCCCTTTACTCTTCCACATTATTGGCATGCACCATAAGACGAGAAATGTTCATGTTGTCATGTAGAATAGACATATGAAACTCCTATTACAAATCATCTGACACCCCCATCACAAAGCGACTCATTTCATCTCTAGGATCGGAAACCAACGAAGAAACATATTTTTACAATTAGTGAATTTCAAGGAGTATTCATGAATACTCATACCTCCTTGGTGAAGTGTGATGAACTCCACCACGTAAGCTTCACTCATCTCCCTAGGAATAAACCATTCAATAAAACACTTCTTGAAGATCTCCCAAGTCATATGACCACCTCTTAATGGACTATTATCCCTCCATTGAACATACCATGCTTGAGCCACATCCTTGAGTTGATAGGTTGCTAACTCGGCCTTTTCACTTGTGGATAACACCATAACCAAGAGTATCTTATAGAATTCATCAATGAACTTTTGGGCGTCTTCTTCAACCTTAGACTCGTAGAAAGTAGTAGGGTTCATCCTAGTGAAGTACCTTTGACGGGAGGCCATGGTAGTAATTTGTTGATTTAAACGAGGTACAATCTTGTGGTTAGCTTGGGCTGTCATATCTTGGGCTTTTGTACTGATGGATTAGGCCAATTAGATAAGGGAAGCCCTTATATCACCATTCGTCAATGGTGGAGGATTGACTTGAGCTTGTTCGACATTACCATCTTCTTCAAGAGGAGGAACTTTATCACCACGGGGAGGAGCTCCCCCGTTGGCAATCTCCTCTTCAAGCCTTCATGCAGCGTTCCTTCTAGTGTTCATTACCTAAAATCACAACAATAGGATTAGATGCAAAAGCACATCATAATTACACTCTAATGGCACGACATCAGATTTCCAAGAAAGTGAGAGTTTCCTAGGAATCATGTAAGTTCGTATTCATAAGAGTGGCGCGCTTCACAATTAAGAATACAAACTTACATCGATATGGTTGAGAGAGACATTGACTCTAAGATAATTCTAGCTCATGCTCTGATACCAAGTTTGTCAGATCAAGGTTTACCCCCTAGATGAAACCGGCGTCGTCTTCTTTGAGGACTAAGACTAGCCTCTTAGCTTACATCATTACATTTATAGGTCAAATTAAGTGTAAAATTTAAAAAATTTAATTACTTCTACTTGGAGGTTTACATAGACCTCTACATACACATAATATATATTTGTATCGAGTATACATAGACCCTTAATATAAGAAGGTTACATAGTCTTCTACTTTTATTGCACATATATATATATATATAGAAAATATCATAGTCATAGTAGTCGTCTCATCTCATAAGTATCTACTAAGAGTATATCAAATTTGAGCCTAGCCCATACATCAATCCAATAAGAACACATATAGGACATACAAATATATAGTACTCAATTGAAAGAAAAGAAACGAAAGATTCTTATATTCATAATAACTTCATCATCTAGATAGTGGCATTACCCTTGGAAATTCAGGACCTACCTTGCCCAGATGAATAACAGATCCAAGCCTTCTTCAAGTTGCCTCCCAAAACATTTCAACGACCGGAACCTAAAATGTTGGGGAAAAGGAAGAAATGGGGATAGTACGCCTCTTGTACTAAGTATGAGACCATATGCACACATACTTTGAAAAACATGCTAAGAAAAAGGGACATCTCATGCATTTTTTATTTAAAACCTTTATTCACATTCAACAAGACCATATAAATTATTATTGCATATTCAACAAGATCATACCAATTCATAGGACATGTTCATTAAGTCATAAAAATGTATATTACAAAACGAACATGATCAAGTCTAATAAAGTCAACATGCATAGCCTATAATTAGGTACATATTCAAGTAACTTTATCATCAGGTCATATTAACAATAAACATGAATAAGATTACATTTTAATCTAACAAAAGCAAGACAATTACCCATGAACCCCTATCAATTCAACAAGTCAAATTACCTAGAAAAACCCCATAACCTTACTCTATCAAGTAACCAACAAGAATCATGACTAACATCCTACTTCCCATAACATGGAATTTAGATATACATTTCACCTTGCTTTAATAATATAAACCAACACATTCATAAGTGAACTAATCAACATATAGTATCAACAATGTGCAAGTTCATCATATACATATCATATATCATTAAAAGTATAATCATACCTAAGAACATCCTCTTAATACTCCCCTCAACACTAACTAGTGCAATACTCAAGTAGAGTCCCATACTCATACCTAAACTAAGTTATACACCTGTGATTATCTTATTTAGCATTCAATCCTTTGGTTCATTTTACTTTTTGGGAACATCTTGTCGTAACCGACTGTAAGACCTCACAAATGATTTATGTTAACTAGATACTAACACGGTTATCATGATTGTATAAGGTCCTAAATTGATATATTATATGATATTGAGGCGTTGTTTAAGACTTTAGGTGCATTGGAAGTCAAACCTCAAAGGACAACTAAGACGTTCGAAGACTAAGTAACCTATGTGCCTCATATGTGGTTTTATGTGATTAGGTGTTTTTTATGAGGTTTTAATGTCATTATAAGAGTTATTATAGTATATATAGGCAGTGTGTCATGTTTTTTGAAGTTTGGAGGTCAAGCTTCCTAGAACGTCGATGACATTCGAAATTGTTGCCTTGGAATTACCTTATGTGTCTAGGCATGTTTCGTCAAATTTTAGGTGTTCGTTTTTGGTGGATTTTAGTTAGAGTTCCTAAACTCATATACGGTCATGTTTGGGTTTGAAAATTCCTGGAAAAAATCCTCAAGGACCACCCAAGGGTCCTTGAGGAAGGACCCAAGTTGGTGCCCATAACTGTCCAAGACAGCCCAACCAACAGTCGGCAATCGACGCTCAGTGGTTCAGTCGACGCTCCGTTGGTGAGGTCTCATAGATTAAGGCTTAGGTGTGGGATATAGGAAGACCAAGACAGGTCTCAGTACCAGACAAAAGACTAACAGGACGGTTCGTTGGTCAAGGGACGAACCGTCGATGGGCAACCGTTGATGGAGTCTTCTCTCTGTGCAGGTTCACTGTAAGTTGAGGAGTGCACTTTTAATTTCACCCCACTTCGAAATAAGAGGTCTGGAGGTTTCTAAGGGGTCTTTTTGGTATCATCAAATGTGTATATAAGTCTTTAACACTTAGAAAAATTCATACATCTAAAATCAAAACCTAAATCCCTTATAATTCTCTATAAACTACATTGCAGTCAAAACTCAAGGAAGGGCTTGGATTGATGAATTGAGTGGATATTATTAATAAAATTGAATAATTAGATTCATCAAGGTATGAATTTTTATCCTTGAAACTCTCTTCATCAAGGATCCCAACTTTCAAAGATGTTTTCTAAGTTTTCAAGTTGAATTGTCAAATTTTACGATCTATTCCATGGGTTCTTGCATTAATGGTATATATGACGAATTGAATTGTTATTCTATTGATGATTTCAAACTAAAATAACATATGAACCCATTAATTGGATGAACCCTAGTATTGACTAAGTTATGGGTTACTTAATATTGATCTAATATTGATTAATTCAAATGTAGTTTTATCTAGGCTATTGACTGATGTAATAATTGAAGTAAATTTATATCTAGGTTGTATTGGATTGATTAATGTGTATTATTTTGACCTAGTTTCATGAATATTGTGATAATTATATCGAATTGTTGGTTATGACCATGGGTAGGGGACTTGTGATATCGAATGTGGTGATTTGGCATTGGATAGAGGTGTTGAGGATCATGCGGTCGTAATCTGCGCTAATTTCATTGTTTTATGAACAATTAGACTTCAATTATATTGTGATTTATATGGTACACTTATGGTGGCGGTGTTATGTGCTTTACTTGCAATTGATGTGGCCTTGTCGGTGTTATTTTAAGTAATGTGATGATCATGGCCTTATTGGCAAACTACTTGAAGTAATGTGACTAATTGTATAGTTTATTATGTGAAGTATGGTAATATCTATCTACATTTTAAGTAATGTGGAAGTATAAGTACTCTATTGATGTTATGTAGGTGATCATAATAGACTATGAATGTAGCTTTTTGTGTATAGTCTTAGTGTTGATGTATGCTTTTCCAACTTGACTATATGAGTCTATGATGGTCATGATTATGTTGATATGATAGTGTATAGGTTGACTTGAAGATTATAAGAGTTATTTCTATGTGCTTCTAGAATGACATGTATTATGAGTGAAAGTAAAGTATGTGGTGTCTTGTCTTGGTTGACTTGTGACCCTTGATTGATGTATGTATGAATGTAAATATGTGATGGCTTGACTTAGGATGTTAAACTCTCTTATGTGAAACCTTGAACCTAGTGGTAAGGTTATGAATGTTGAAGTCGTAAGTTGTAATGGTTTCATCAAAATTAGAGGAATGATAGACTTAAGGTTAATTGGCTGGAACAAAATCACATTAATCCTTAGAGAAGTCATGATAAGGTTCTTTTATCCATTGTGATGTAACCCTAGTGGACCTTTCTTTGGTAGGGTAAATGTGATTGGGCTATAAACTTGATATATAACTATTTTATATGAATATTAAGTGTAAATTACTCTATGAGAAATAAGACTACAACCGAGTGGGTATGGTAAGTGAAGTTATTCTAGTTAAAGAATGAGACTAGATTACAAAGCATGTCCTTCTCCTTTACCATGTGCCTACATGGGATGTGTCTAAGTTCTACAATTGGCAAGTAGAAACCCTCATCGGAGTAGGTTAGAACATAGGATTCCATGCTTTATTATCATTATCTATGTCTGTTATTGCCTATTATCATCATATGGAAAACCTATTAGCATTAGATAAGTTCAATGAAGTTTAGGTGGTGGTATGGGATGCTATCTAGACATTGCACAATAGAGTTTGAAGGTGTTACTTGGAGTTCCTAGGTCTTGTGCAAGACAATTACTTGAATGTCCTTTATGTGTTGAATGTCTCCTATATGAACTAATGAAATTAATAACTTAAATAAAGAAAGTATGCTAAATAAATAAGTACTTACCTAGAGTAGTTAAGGGTTTTCTAGTTAAGGTGTGAAGGAAGCATAGGAATGTTCACTTTGTATCTTACCTAGATGATTCTTAAGAATGACTCTAGTTAGGGAAATAGTTGAATATGTAACAATGATCTAAACTTAGGTAGTCTTAATGATTATTTAGGTAGTATTGAAGAGGTCAATCATGGACGTTATCTTATTGATTTACTTAAGTCTTTTGATATCCTTTTGTATGAGAATGTCATATTATATATATGTTAATATGTTAAATGAGAATGAGTCTATCCCAGGTAGTCTATACGATCTCTTAATTGTGTCTGTTAGGGATTGTATGGGTGGTCCTTCACAACTCACTCAAGTGAAACTTAGAATCACCTTTGGTAGAAGAATCTCATATTGATATGTTTGATGTCTTCTAAGTGTAATGTGTCTTATTATAAGTATTCCTGAAGGTCATTTAGGTATGCTTAGGGAGGTTGTATGGATGGTCTCTCTTTGTGTATCTTAAGTGAGTCTTACGATGGCTTTTAGTGAGAAGACTACATGCTAGGAAGTATTAAAGGTGAATAGAAATCATTTCACTGTAAAAGTGAAGAACTTCATTATACAGTGAAATGGAGTTACTGTATAGTACTTCCAAAAATGTGATTAATCGTTTAAATGTTATCTTATGTGTTCCTTAGTTTTTATATGTTGCTCTTATTATTATAATATGATTTTTAACTGAAAATATGCATAGTTCTAATAAATGTCCGTTTTCATGATTTTGATGCATTATGCCATATTTAGTACATATGGTTGTACTAATACATTCTTTTATCTATCTCTATAGTTGTTGGTAGGTGAGGAGCATTTGGGAAGTAAATATTTGGATCATAGCATCATTCAAGTAAAGTCAAAGTATGTTCCCATTTGATTCGAGGGCATAGATGTCTTTTATGTTTCTTATTGAAGTATTGTAATAAACTAAATATTTCTATATTCATATTGTGTATGGGTCGTGTCCCATTTATGCTCGTGTCTTATGTTTGATTAGATTGAGACATAGGATTTCCGATGACTTCATATGAAAGAGTTTTTTAAGACTATGATATGTTTTGTGAAAAGTTTTAATTCCGCACTAATTTTCAATACGTATAAGCAATGAATGATATGTAAGGGATTGTACAAGACCTCCGAGAGGTCAACTATGCCGGTTACAATTCAAGAATTCCCCTATTTTCTGGGGTGTTGTTTTGGGATGTGACAAGCTTGGTATCAGAACATAGCTTATGAAAGTAGTATTAGGAATCAAGAAGTTTCATCAAGTCACGTCTATTAGAGTCTTGATCATCGGTGTGATTCGTGACACATCTATGGGTGAGAGGCTATAGGACAATAGAGTTTCCCTTCTTTCTACTCCTATGTCGTTCCGTATAGTAAAATTTATGAGTACTCTTTTCTTATTGTTTTCCTTGTGTTTCGAGGACGATGAATACGAGGCGGACACCACCTAGGAGACTTGAGTAGATTGAGGTGAAAGAGGAGATCCCTCCTCATGTTGAGGAAGTTGAGAAATTCCTCAAGCTTCTCAAGGTGATAAAGTCACTATTGTGGCTGGAGATGATGACGTCCTGGAGTTGAGTAATAGGGATATTAGAGAAGCTTGGCTTGCTTTAGTTTGGTCCATGACTACTCAAGTGAATTTGAGAATGGTGTCTAGGGTGAATCTTGTAGAGAACACTATGAATCCTCCCTATCTTTCTTGGCTTCATAGTGGGAGAGGATCCCCAAGAATTCTTAGATGGAGTGTACAAGGTGTTAAGTGCTACGGGGGTTACATCTAGGGATAAGGCAGAGTTGACTTCGTACCAATTGAGGGATTTGGCTATGTGTTGGTCTACGGTTGGCATTGACACCCTGTCGATCCACACACGGATCGTCGACTGCATCTCGTGGTTGCACACTGCCCAGGCAGTGTTGACATCAACTTTCAGGGGTCCTCCTCAAGGGCCCTTGGTTGGTCCTTGGGGATTAATACCTGTATGTTTCGACCAAGAATTAACTTAATCACATGTTAGACACCCTTCCACCAATTATACCATTTTCCGACTCCTAAAATCTAGTAAAATAGGCTTAGGCAGGCTAGTACCTCCTAGAACTAGTTCCGCACGTCATGGACGTTCTTGAATGTTTTGGTTTCTAGACTTTCTAAATGATATATATACATTAAAATAGGACTTAAAAAGTGTCTAGAACATTTGACACTTTTGTTAGGCTTTAAGACACATCTTGGATTTTTGAAGTGTTAAATTCTTGGTTATGCATAAGACTTTTCAAAGTAACTTAGCATGCTCTAGATCGAATTTCCTCATTTTCAATGATTTCAAAGTATGTGTGTGCATAAGTTATAATAGTTAGTACAAGTGATATGCTAACCCCTATTTCTCCCTTTTCCCTAAAATTTTAGGTTCCAGTTGTTGAAGAGGTTGTGGTCGATTTTAAAGAATGGCTTGGATCATTTCTCCAAGTGTAGGTATGTCCTCAAGATCCAAGGATGATTCCTTTCTCACTCTACCTATGTTACTTGCTTTAGTCTATGGACATTCATTTCACTCTTATTGTTTCAAGACATTGTTGTAAGCCCTAAGTGGCATATATATATTTGTGTAAGGGCTATGCCTGTATTGTTCTATTCCGTTAGATGGTTTTATGTGATACATCCCTATAAAGAATATATTGTGTATGTTATATATATGTGACACAAAAGTAGAAGACTATTTATAATTCTTATCGCGGGGAGTCTAAGTAAACTCCCTATGTATATATTATGTGTAATCGAGAGGTCTGTGTAAACCTCATGATGTAAATATATATGAGAATTTTGAATTTTCTGGACTTTTTAACCTATGAATGTAATGATGAATGCTAAGAGGCTAGTCTAAGTCCTCTCCGAGGACGACGACGTCGGTTACGTCTAGGGGGTTCTCCCCGGATGTGACAATTATGATTTACTTTTGATTATGGATATGCTTTTGTTTATGGTATGGAGTTGTGTATATATTCTTGGAATGTGCATAAAGTCTTTAAAAGTAAATATATCATGCCTTTAACCAACTGTCCTTTTGTGCCTTTTTTCAAATGTTTTACTTGCATAGTTTCGATACTTAGTACTTGTGGTTTGTAATCTCCCATATTTCTTCTATTTTCTACACAAGTGTAGGTTCGGGCAATTGAAGTGAGTCTAGTCCTTTCTTTATGAAACTTTGATTGTTATTCCAAGTTGGTGAATCATCAAGTCCGAGGACTAAGATGTTTTCTACTTCTAGTTCCGCTTTCCTTATTGAAAGACTATATTGTATTCGTATTATAAGACTTGTTATCGATGTAAGGGATAAGTCCTAATTTTCCTACTCTTATATATAGATGGCAATATGACACAATTTAGTTTCTTATTTTTGAGATATGAAGTGAAGTTGAACTTCAATGAAAAGTTTTAAATTTTCCATTTTTATTCCATCTAATATTAAATAATGAATGTTAAGGGCTTGTTTAAGAGCTCTTACATATCAACGATGTAGGTTACGACTAGGGGGTATTCTTGAGTCTTGACAAACTTTGTATTAGAGCATGGGCTAAATAATACTAGGAATGATGTCTCACGAAACCACGTCAATGTAGTGTCTTGTTTATAATTGTGAAGCGTGCCACACTTGTGAATGAGAGTCTATGTGATGCTTAGGAAATTCTCAGTTCTTTTAGTACTCTTTACTCGTGCATGAGAGTCTTAAATCTATGTGTCCTTTTCTTCTAATCATTTTCTTGTGTATATAGGATATGAATACTAAAAGGTCACCCTCAAGAAGGGTTGAAGAGAAGATACACAATGAGGGATTTACTTCCCAAGTCAACCAAGCTCCTCCTCCAGGGAAAGTTCCTCTAAGTGTCCAAGATCCGATCAATCCTCCATTCATGACGGATGGATTCATAAGGGTGGATTCCTAAACTTGACTCAAATCATGGCTACTGAAGCCCAAGTTGTAACTGCTCAAGCTCAACGTATGACGACACAAGTTAGTCAGGAAGTTGCACCTCGTCTGAATCCAAATGCTACTACCATGGCTTCAAGTTTGAGGGATTTCACTAGAATGAATCCTCCAATGTTCTTTGGATCAAAGGTGAATGAAGATCCCCAAGACTTCATGAATGAGTTTTACAAGATTTTGTATGTTATGGTGGTGAGTTCAAATAAGAAGGTCAAACTAGCCGCATATTAACTCAAAGATGTGGCTCAAACTTGGTATATCAATGGAAGAACAATGGGGCCTTGAGAGCGGGTCCCATAAGTTTGGAAATCCTAAGGAGGGAATTTCTTGTTAGATTCTTCCCAAGGGACAAAAGAAAGTCAAAAGTGGAAGAATTCATCATCCTTCATCAAGGAGGTACGAGTATTCAAGAATACTCTTTCAAATTCATTAAGTTGTCTAAATATGCCTTGTGCTTGGTGACTAATTCTAGAGATGAAATTAGTCATTTTGTAATGGTTTTGTCAGATGATCTTGTGAAAGAGTGTCGTGCAAAAATTCTTCACAATGACATGGATGTTTCTCGTTTGATGGTGCATGCTCAACAAGTTGAGGAGAGTAGGCTCAAAAAAAGAGTAGGGACGCCAAGAGGCCAAGGCACTGTGATGTAGGAACTTCTGAGGGTAAGTTTGAGATAAAAGACAAACCAAAAGTTAAGAAGAGATTCTCCAACCAAGTTCCTTATAATTTCTCAAGGACTAACAAGGATAGGGTACCTAACCTTAAACCTCAAGGGGGAAAAGGTGGTGGTTCACAGAGTGAGAAACCAAATTTTGCCAAATGTGGCAAGAGACATATGGGTAACTGTCTAGTGGGTACGGATAATTGTTTTGGGTGTGGAAAGAAAGACAGAAGGTAATTAGAGTTACCAAGAACAAGAAAGTGTTCATAATTTTGATGTTCCTAAGAAAAACAATTTCTATGCTCTTGAATCTAGAGATGATCAACAGGGTTCTCCAGATGTTGTTCCTAGTATGTTGCAAGTATTATTAATTAATGTTAATGTATTATTAGATCCTGGTGCCACTTTATCTTTTACTCCTTTGGTGTCTAGAAATTTAATGTAATCCCCGATGTTCTAGGAGATCCATTTTTGGTTTCTACCCTGGTGGGTGACTCCGTGGTTGCTAAAAGAGTCTATAGAGTTGCATAATAATATTTCTCACTAAAGTCACATTGGATGATTTGGTAGAACTATATATGTTAGTCTTTGATGTCATATTGGGGATAGATTGATTACATGCTTGTTTTGGTTCAGTTGATTGTAGAATATGGGTAGTTAAATTCTAATTTCCTAATGAACACATGTTAGAATGGAAGGAGAAATTCAATCCCTATAGGTCCTATTATTTCATGTCTAAAATCATGTAATATGATTTCTAAGGGATGTCTCCATCATATTGTAAGGATGAGGACCTTCGGTCTGAGGCACCTCCTTTAGAGTCATTCCCCATAGTGAAGAATTTTTCGGATGTCTTCCCCGATTATTTGCCCGAAATCCCTACAAAGGGGAAAACAGATTTCGGCATTGATTTGTTTTCGGATGCTCAACCCATATAAGGTCCTCCTTACCAGAAGGCTTCAACCTAGTTGAATGAATTAAAATTTCAAGTCAAGGATTTTCTAGATACGGGTTTATCCAACCAAGCACATCTCAATGGGGCACTCTAGTATTGTTTGTCAAAAAGAAAGATGGGTCTCATAGGATGTGTATTGACTACTGTCAATTAAACAAGGTCACTATAAAATATAAGTATCCTCTTCCTAGGTTCGATGATTTTCTTGACCAGCCCCAAGGGGCGAGTAATTTATCAAAGATTTATTTGAGGTCGGGTAATCACCAATTCAGAGTTAGAAGAGATGACATTGCTAAAATGGCTTTCTGTACAAGGTATGGTCATTATGAGTTCCTTGTCATCTCTTTTGGTCTAACTAATTCCCCAACAACATTTATATACCTTATCCATATTGGAATTATCTTGATTCATTTGTAATGTCATTATTGATGATATCTTCATATATTCCGAAAGTGGGGATGAACACATGAGTCATTTATAGATAGTATTGCATGTCCTAAAGGAAAACCAACTTTTTGCTAAATATAGTAATTGCAACTTTTGGCTAAGATCGATTGTTTTTCCTGGTTCCATTGTGTCAAATGTTGGTATAGAGGCTGATCTGAAGAAAATGGAGGCGGTTAAGAATCGTCCAAGATCCCTTAATCCAACAGTTATTCAATTTTTTTTGGGTTTATCCGAGTAAATAGGAGATTTATTGATGGTTTCTCAACTTTTCTTCTCCATTGACGACCCTAACCCAAAAGTAAGTTAAGTTTTAATGGTCGGAATCTTGTGAAAAAGTGTTCTAAGAGTTGAAAGATAAGCTTACCTCGACACCGATATTTAGCATATTGGAGGGTACCAAAGAGTTTCTGGTATATTGTGACTCTTCTCTAGAAGGTTTGGGTTGCGTCTTTATGCAACATGTTAAGGTTATAGCTTATTCCTCAAGGAAACTCAAGGTACATGAAAAGAATTATCCAACTCGTGATCTTGAATTAGCGACCGTAGTGTTTTATTTTAAAATATGGAGACACTCTCTATACGGAGTACATGTAGATGTGTTCACCGATAACAAGAGTCTCCAATATGTGTTCACCCAAAAAAAATTAAAACTCCGGCAAAGAAGGTGGTTAAAGCCTTTGACAGACTATGATATGGGTGTCCTCTACCATCTCGGCAAGGCTAATGTAGTTGCGGATGATTTGAGTCGAATGTCCATGTGTAGTGTTGTTTTGTTATACTCCTAGTTTCACTTCCCTTATTGAAAGACTATGTTGTGTTCCGATTATAAGACTTGTGCTTGATGTAAGGGATAAGTCCCAATTTTCATACTTTTATGTCTAAATGGAAATGTGTGAAAAGTTATTTTCTTATTTATATATATCAAGTGAAGTTGAACTTTAATAGAGAAATTTTAAATTTTTCGCTTTTATTCTATCTAATATGGAATGATGAATATTAAGGGCGTGCTCTTTGGTCATGACAGGATGCTTTGTCTAACTTCGTCACATCTATGGCACTCAGAAAAAAGAGACAACAAAGGTGTGCATATGTCACACCTGGGTTATTCGTAGTTGTTTTGATCCTTAAATCAATGAAAGCCACCATATATCGGTTCGAGTGGTTGAAAAAGAATATTTGAGAAAATATCTAATTGTGTATCTTGAACATGGAAGATTGTCTGAGGATCCACGAGTAAGCGCATGTATTAAGAGAAGGATACCATGATTAATCTTTCCCGATGGAATATTGTTTCATCTTTATTATGAAAGACTTTTCTTGCGGTGTCTTGACGAAGACGAAGCTCAATAAACAATGGAAGAGGAACATTGTGACACATGTGGAGTACACTAATCAACCCCTAAACTTCGTTTTAGCATCAAGAGGACGGCTACCATTGGCCAACATTGGTTATGGACTACATAGAACAAGCAAAAAAGTGTCAAGTGTGTCAAGCGTGTCAATTCCATGCTAAATAAATCCATCTATATCCAAAGTCTCTACATCCAACTGTAGCCTCATGTCCTTTCTCTATGCATGGAGACTTCATTTTGTAGGACCTCTTCCAAAGTCTTCATAAAGATAAATGTATATGTTGGCTGGCAGTAACTATTTCTCTAGATGGGCTGGAGTTGTACCATTAAAAGAGGTAAATAAGGTAAATGTTTTTTGATTTTATCAAATTAAACATAATTTTTCGATATGACATACCAACAATAAACTCATGCGTGGTTTGTGCGAGAAGTTCAGTTAAAAAACATAAGTCTTCAATGTACAATGCACCTGCCAATGGTCTTGCTGAATCTTATAACAAGAAATTCGGTAACCTATTGAAGAAAGTAGTTGAAAAAAATAAAAGAGATTGACATGAGAGAATTGGTGAAGCTTTGTGGGAATATCGTACAACTTTTAGAACAGCTACGCAAGTGTCATTGTTTTCATTGGTATGTGGCGTAAAACCAGTCCTTCCATTAGAGAAGAAAATTTCATCATTGCGAATAGAAATCCAAGAGGGACTTACAACTTAGATTAACTCTCAACTTCTCCTAGCAGATTTAGAGGCCTTGGATGTGAGGATATTGGAAGCACAACAAAGGTTGAAATGCTATCAAGCTCGATTTTCAAGAGCATTCAATAAGTAGGTGTGGCCTCGATCATTTCAAGTGGATGATCTGGTCTTAGCTGACCAGATCATAATCCTCAGCAAATGAATCGGTGAAAAATTTATATCAAAATGGAATGGGTCGTATATTGTGAAGGAAGCATATAAGTGGCACTTCTAAAATTATAGACAAAGATGGTGTAAGAGTTGGTCCAATTAACGCCAAGTTTCTGAATCAATACTTCCCATGAAGATCTTCTATGCTCCTTAACGTATGAGCATAAACTGCATATTACTCCTGGCCGCAAAAGTATAAACTGCGTACGACTTAAAAATCTGAAATAATATAAATAAAACTCATAATCTTGAACTGCAATATGACTTCATCCTCTTCACCGAGATACATAGGTGCTTTAAGTAATCATTTTAAGCTCATTCAAATGAGTAAAAAAAGGTTCGGTGTCATTACGTGATCATCATACTAGCTCTTCAAAATCATGTACCTAGAACATTAGTTCAAATGTGTCAGAAATTAGTGAAGGATAATATTATTGAAGCCCTCTGTATAACAAAAGAAGAAACTCGTAAACAAAAACTCCTGCATCGAGTCATGGATCTTCAACTATGATCGTTCAAAGTTGCATATAAATCATGCAAAATTTGAAAGTCAACTTCAGGTATTAATCTGATCAATTCAGACACATTTTCATTTTATTTATTGATATCGGACAGGCTGTTTAATTCATTAGCATTGGATCAAGAGACTTGTGATTCTACTTGAGGTTTTTGCTTACAGTGGAGATAATTTTGTGTAATTCACTAATGCCTCAATATGTTACTCAAAATTAGGGGCATCTTTACCTAAAACATCAAACCGGAATATTCTTCAGTTCAAAGCTCTATGTTGAATAGGTATAGCCACAAAGATCATTATGTGAACATGTTGAATAGGTATAGCCACAAAGATCATTATGTGAACACTCCAAGTTCAAGAGACAATGTTTTGTTGTTGTCAAGATCGCACAAAGTTAAGGAAATAACATTCTGGGCGTATAGTCAACTTGAAAATTTATTCTCATCAATTTTGAATGAATTTTATTGTAACTTCTATAAATAATATATTGCTTGACGAGCTAGTCCCAATGTAATAAGAAGCTCATAGTTTCACCACTCTTACAACGAATTTCGGATTTCACACCAAAGATGATCACCTCACAATCTAATAATAATCACATCATTCTGATGCTCCTACGTCGAGTTATTTATTTTGTCTCAAAGTAGCTCAAAGCTGAAGAGTTGAGCGAGGTAGAATTGGAGCTAACTTTGAAAATATATGTGTACTAATGTAGAAATATTTTGGCTAAACTCTATATATGTTCTACCTATATGAGTTTTTCTTCCAATGAAACAAGAATCGTATCATTTCTAGGCTCCTATGCGGAGTTCTTGATTTTCTACAAAAGTTTTGCAAAGCTGAATAGTTGAGCGAGACAGAATTCTAGATAACCTTGAAAATATATCTGTGCTACTTTTGAAGTATTTTGGGTATGATTTTAACATATATTGTATATATATTAACTTATGCTTCCAAGGAAATAAGAACCACGTCATTTCGATGCTCCTAAGCGAGTTATTTGTTTTCTCCCAAAGTTGCTCAAAGCTGAAGAGTTAAGCGAGGCAAAATTGAAGCTAACTTTGAAAACATATTTTTACTTATATGTATGCAATTTTTCCGTGATTTTAATATATGTTGTACTTCAATGAGTTATGCTTCAAATTAAACAAAAATCGCATCATTTCGATGCTTCTACGCCGAGTTATTGATTTTTCTTCCGAAGTTATTCAAAGCTGAAAAGTTTAGCGAGGCAAAATTTGAGATAACTTTGAAAATATATATTTACTTATCTGGAATCTTTTTGCCATGATTCATAAGTATGTTATACGTCTATGAGTTATGCTTCTATAGAAACTAGAATCACATTATATCCAGGTTCTTGCACCTAGTTATAGATTTTCTCACAAAGTCGTTCGAAACTGAAGAGTTTAGAGAGGCAAAATCGTGAGCTGTCTTTGAAGCGATATTTGTACCAATCCACAATGTATGTGGCCGTGATTTATATATATTGTGTACTTATTTGAGTGGCCTTTCCAATAAAAGATGGAAATTGTGGTTTCAATGCTAATACTAATAAGTTATGAATTTTCTAGCATAATCATGCAAAGCTGTGAAAGAGATATCAAAATTCAAAAGCAGCTTCAGAATTTAATCCTGAATAATGTGGAAGAAATTTTGACATGAAACTTTGACATATTGTAAGATATTGAGCTCTATGTCTCTTATATCAAGTGTATTGAAATTTCATAGCTCCCAACCTGAAAATAAATATATTTTTAAAGATGTGCAAATTTTAAATCAAATAGTGTAAGAAATTCAAGCTCCATGTGCCTCCGAGAAGATAGAAGTTGGTCCAAGATCTTCTCCAATTGAGAGGGAGATGTCAATCCACACTACAGCATGAACAATGAGATTATCCACAATCTAGTTCTTTGATGTTGGAGGCCTAAACCAAGTGGTCCTTTTGCCATCCTCAAGTCGGGTGCTTTCTACTCAGAAATGAAATACAGAGACCAAATGTTCCTCTCGTTGAGCTTCAAAAAAGGATGAAATAAAGGTGGCATGTTTTCGTTACCAGGGCTGCAAGGAAGGTATAAGTTGAGAGAGTTTTATGCCAACATTGCTAAGATGAGATAAGTGGTTCCAGGACAATAATATGGACAACTCATGTAGCTTCTAAGTGATTTAGGCTCTTTCAGAAACCTGAAACGAAAAAAAATGGAGCCATTGGTACCAACTGCATGAAGTTTTCAGTTTTTCTTGGTTGATCTACTTCTGATAACACATGTAAGTTTATGACCCTTCAATATGACATGACTAACATAAGCACCAATAGAAAAATATTGTTCGACATAGCAGGGCCAATAACACAAAGCTTTTAACTACGGTCAAATACGATCATGAACATCCATCACATGTTCTAAAGAAACATTTCAATACATAAATAAGGATCAACCACAACCCTTACCTTCAATAAATAGAAACAAGAATAATCCAAAAGACACAAATCCCTAAGCAAAATGGCAAAATTTAGAGACCAACTTCAAAATACGAAAATAAAATAAAAAATAATAATCATTTTCTGTCAATTCAAGAAGATTTATCAATGGATTTTTGGATATGTTACAGTAATATGAGTCTATTTTCTTAAGAGTCAAGTCGCTCGTCATTTGAAAGCTTCTACATAATGAAAACCATGATTTGGCATGACTAACAATAGTCATGAGAAGAATTGTCAAATTTGGGGTCAAACTTCAAAATTTAATTCTTGTCGACTCAGAAGGTTTCTAACGTTGATTTTTGGATATGTCGTAGTACTCGAAGTTTAGTTTCTCAAGAATTAAGTCTCTCATAACTTGAATGTACCTACACAATGAAAATGACGTTTTGGAGAAATTGCGCATAGTTGTGAGAAGAACTGCAAATATAGGGTCCAACTTCAGAAATTTATTCCCGTCGATCCAAAATGTTTCTCACTTGCATTTTTGGATATGTTTTTTTAAATATAAGTCTAGTTTCTCCAGAATTAATCCTATTGTCATTTGAATGCTCCTACACTAAGAAACTGTTTTTTTTTTGGTGAGATTGCCCATAGCTGTGAGAAGAATTGCTTGATATGGGGTCCACTTGAAAATTTGATTCTGATCGATCCAGAAGGTTTCTAGTGTTTATTTTGGGATATATTATAGAAATATAAATCAAGTTTCCCCAAAATCAAGTCTATCAGCGTTTAAATGATACTACACCAAGAAAGTTATATTTTGGTGAGATCACGAATAGTTGTGAGAAGAACTGCCAGATTTTGGATCCGTCGTCAGAATTTGATTCCCGTCAATATGGTAGGCGTTTAAAGGTAATTTTTTTATAAGTCAGAATTCTACAAATTTCATTCCCTCCAACAAAGCCTTTCGTCATTTGGATATTTCTGCACTAAGAAAATGAGATTTTGGTGGGATAGCACAAAATTGAGAAAAGAAGACACCAAATTTGGAGTTCCACATTGATTTAGGAGAATTATTTATTTCAATGATTCTCTGATCAATTTTTATACATGGAATTCTTATATAGAAGTTCCTTCAAACAGATTTCATTTCTTGTATAATGAAAGGTTTGGTAAAATTGGAACAAGAAAATTATATCAATTGTCGCTCTTCTAAATTGAAGTTGCTAGCACTCCAAAGGAAAACAATAAGTCTTAAGATTTCAAGAATGACTCTTACAATATCAAGAAAAGGAAAGAAAATTTTGTTTTATTATTAAATTACCAATTGTTTCCAAGTTGAAGGTTTGGAAAAATAGAAACAAATCAAGTTTTGTTCTTTTATTTAAAATTCAACTTGAAAGAGTTGTCTGGCACTCTAGCTGTCAAAATTTGAATTCAAGCAATGGTGAAATGTTTTTTTTTTCAATTTAAAATTCATATAATTTTTACTCATTGGTTTGGTTATTCCTCTCGAGAGATTCTTCCATATCGTCCCTCGAGTGGATTGAAATAACAAAAGTCCTTAGGAGAACATCAAAATGGAGTTGCACATGACCTTACTATGAAACTTGTTTCATCGCAAAAAACAAACTCAAGCAGATGTCTTAAGAGTGATATTGTTGGACTTATGAAGACTTAACTTTCATCGTCAAATTCAACAAGTCTGCACGTTGATATGTCTAAAAAAAGTAAGACATATTTTATGAAGACTTCAAATCTCGTTGTCAAATTTGGGAAGCGTACACGTTTATACATCTCAAAAAGTGAAAACATACTCATGAATACTTCAAGTCTTGCTGCCAAACTTCGGCAAGCCTACAAATTGACAAGTCTTGAAGAAAAGGGCATTTGTAGACGCATACATTGTATTGGATTAAATTCATACAAAATTTGAATTTAAATCATGTTCATTTGGGCTGAATGATTAATTTGGGTTTTATAGATAAATAAGTTTCATTTTATTAAATTCACATCCGAGGACTATTTCACCTGGATGTCCAAACTGATGTCACATTTCACAATGACTAGGAATCCAAGACCAATAAGGCAACTTCACATGTCCAAATGATGTGGTAGTCTCAATCAAGTGCAAGAACCAGTCACAATATGCCATGTGTCAAAATGACATCCTTTTGCCAATCATGTGCAACGTTTTCCACCCACTATAACTATAAATAGGGGATGGATAGGACATTCTAAGGGACCAAGAAAATTCTTCAACAAGCATTCCTCAACAGGAGAAAGTCATGCCATCAACTACATAGCTGTTCGAAGGAGTGATCCACGGAGTTATTCCCGTAATCGACTTGAAACAACAAAGCGCTTTTCGATATATCCAGAGATCAATAACATTGTAAGGAGGTCTACACCATCCGACAATTCAAGAAATACGTTACAAAAATGACATTGAATGTTAGAGAAATTAGGAGAGAGAACCAATAGAACAACATAATTGTACTCACACTATTCATCAATAAAAATAACATTTTTATTTAATTTATTGTGCTTGCATCAATTTTCAATGCTTAAGGAAATTTGTTGCCAACAGTATACAATGTCTTGGAGATGTAAAATAAAGAAGAAAATGTTGGGGTAATATTCTAATAATCGCAACTATAATTAGATTAATTGAATTTGGTGTACAATATTCAGAGATATATATATATATATATATAATATATATATAATATATAATATATATATATATATATATAAAAGAATTGTTTTACAGCTAAAAAATATTCAATGTTTTTTTAAAAAATAATAATTTATTAACAATATAAATTTTATGCTATTACTTCCTCGTGTCCAGTTTACTTGTCGTCCTTATTAAAAATATAAGATCCAAAATAATTGTCATTTTAATATTAAGATATAATTAGTTGTTTGTCTTCCTCTTTACTCTTACTCATAAATATGGAGAAATACCAGTGAGATGAAAAAAAGTGATGTATTAAATAGAGTGGGGTTATAAGAAAAATTACCCTCTAGTTAATATTTTTCTTAGGTGATATGTAAAACAAAATTTGACAAAAAAAAATATGGACCAAAAGATGGTATAACTTACATAATAAATTGATATAAAATGTTATTGTTAACCGAAAATTTCTCATATTGCAAAACGTTGTTATACCATACGTCTATATGATATATTCAACACGGATTTTAATCATATGCATCAGTGGTTCATTCTTTAAATCTCATATATGAACTTTAATTAAAATCCAAAGGATCTTTACAACTTATATTTTTATCACCGTGAGTGAGTCTCATATTAATTTGTCTCTTTTTTCAAGTTTAGCTTTATAAATACTTATACTTATGTACAAAAATGTTACTGGTGAAGTGCTTAGCAAAGGGGTAAAGATTGTTTGTCTTATTATTGAATTTGGTGATTTAATTTGTATTAAGAGTTCTTTATTTTAAGAACTACCTGGGTGGATAAACAGAGTTCATGAATACCATTAAAATAAAATTAATTGACATATAAGGGATAAAATATTTTATAAACATACTAAATATATATAATTATTTTTTAGGTGTTCTGATGATTCTCACAAATGTAGGGACGTTGTCCCTGGCTGACTTCTCTCGTCCAGATTTATAATGAGGTATAGATGTTAGCACCTATAAAGTTGTCGTGTTAGAGGTTGGTGAGGCGTCAGCATACTACAGCAATCATAATGGACGAAGTTGTTTGTCCAACGGTCAATAACTCTTTATTGGTGACTTCATCAACATGACAAAAACCAAATTAATTCATTCATTCAAAAAAGGAAGTCATCTAGCAAATCTTTCAAGAACTCATAAGAACTTTGCAAGGGATTGGTCCCTGCAAGATTGCTGACGTGAAAAGGTGACAAGACAGCTGTTACAAAAGATGTTATGGTAGGTGCATAACTTTTCTAAGTAGAAGGTCTTCAGCCAATAGGTTGTCTCACGAGTTTGTGTTGATTTATATAATCTTTTTCCAAAATACAAATGCTTAATATTTGGTAAACTAAAACTTGGATTTTCTATGAAAATTCACAAACTTGAAAAGAGAAGGTCATCTTCAAAGAAGAACATTGTTCATATCAACAAAGGACCAGATGGAGTGTTGAAATATCTTGTTGTATTTAGAGTTGTGTGTCTCATGTTCTTAAATTGTGAATCTACTCCTAATTTTTAAAGGAATATATATCATTTGCTTGTCTATGTCTTAGGTTGATTCGTACTAACTAGAGTTAGTTGGTCGAATCATCTTTTTTTTGTCAAGCTTTTTACACCATTATTTTGGTGTTCTTTTGGGTAGAGTTGCCTTGGAGTGTCAACTAGAGTTAATTGAGATGTGGTGCAGTAGAGTTGCTACTCATTTATGCTCTTGTCTTACACTATGTTTGGATCATTATTATCCATTGTATTGTATTGTATCATATCGTTATTATACCTACAATGTTTGTTTTGATTGTTACTAAAATGTATTGTACAATACAATACATTATGAAACAATAGGTAACAATGATCCAAGAAAGTGTTAGAGATCATATATGGTGGCTAGAGTTAGACTTGCGGGGGTTCTTAAAGTCTAGATCTACTAGATTTAGTGAGTATAGTGGTCAATAGGTTTAGACTTAAGTCATCTCCAGCCACCTAAAGTTGTCCTAATAATTCACTTAGACACTTCAACTTATCCTTGTGTCAATTGAACACCTTATTTGTTCAAATATCATTTCTATTGGACACAAAATGTTGACATGGCCAAAAAAAAGTGTGGTTCGTTTTCTTTGAGCGCGTAAAGTTATAAAAAAAAAAAAATTCCCTTAATTTATGAACCTGAATTATTTTAAAAAGTTAATTTTCAAAAAGAAAAAAGGAGCAGTCGTCTACTTCCCCATCCTTGCAACAACACCCCACTCCACCCCCTCCACCTCTCTTTCTCTCAGCCTTTGCAATTCTTCTTCTTATTTCACGTACTCAATTATATCACCTCTCAAATATGTCTACGAATCTCAATTTATTACATGAAAAAAATCTGAATTGATTTTTTTTGGGTCAAAGTTAGTTAGTATTTTTTTTCCTATTCTACTAAATAGTTACAATGTATAGAAGATGAAGCCAGTGAGTAAAATATATTCGTGCTATCAAATTGAAGGAGAATAACTATTTAGCTTAAGTGAATATAAATGGTGTATTTTGTACTACTGAAGCCAATGAAGAGCGGTAGGTAGAGCGATGGTTCGTTGGCGTCGCGATGCCGACACCTGTTGCACTGGGGAAATCTAAATTGGGTCTATCAAATAAGAAGGGAAAGGGGTTGTTAATTTTAAAAAAATTTTCATTTTTTAATAAGTTTTTTATATTTAAATAAATGTTTTCAAAAAATTAAATACCATACAAAGTGTCATAATTTATTGGTAAAGCAATTTTGTTAGATACACCAATTTTTGCTTTTCAACTGTTTGTCAGTTTATGTCAAATAGGTGAAAATTTCTTAAGATGCGAGTGTTCAATAGGTACAAGTTTAAATTAAGGTTTGTACATGAAATATGCAGACAAGTTTAAGGGGCAGCATATGACTTAAGTTGGGTACTAATCTCACGGTTGTGATTGTAAACTAGTTTTTACTTTTTCTTGAGAACATTAGTGAAAATAGTTTGAAATCTCTTGTGTGATAGGTCGTGATTTACTACCTTGATCAAGGAGGTTTCCACATAAAACATTTGTGCAGATTTACTTTTTCTACTGTTTACTTTCTGCATATATTTTAGTTACTATTTTTGCGTAGTCAAGCGATGTGGTCCATGACTAACAATGGATGCATATATTCCAACAAGTGGTACAGATCTTGAATTTTATATTTTACAAAAATACCAAGATAAGAATAGATCTTGAAGAAATGAATGTTCCGCCTTGCTTGTAAGAAGGTCGGTCTCAAACAAAGCTACCTCTATTTGATGGTATGTACTATGGGTGGTGCAAAAAGTGAATATTTGACTTTATAATGGCTAAATATTGTGGGTTGTGGGTGTTATCGGTGATAGTCCCTATGTGCTAACTAAAGAAATAAACTATGAGGATGTAACAAGGGTCGTCTCAAAACTTGACGGCAACAAAATGACTTTGACAGAAGAGAAGTTGAGAAAAATTACAAGGTTAGGAAGCTCTTAATGTGTGGAATCGAAGAAAATGAATATGGTTTGATCTCATTGTGCGAATAAACCAAAGAAATGGGATTTTTTGAGAACTACCTATGAGGGCACTAAGGAAACAAGGAAATCTAGGTTAGATTTCCTTATGTCTCAGTCTGAATGTTTCACCATGAAAGAAGGTGAAGAAATTCATGAAATGCACACAAGATTCTCCACAATTACACATTAGCTCATGCTCCTTGAAGAACCAGTCACCTTGTGCAGACAAGTCTCCATGATTCTAGAAATTTCTCCCAGATATTCGACAAATGGTTTTGCCACTGGCAATAAGACAAGGGAACTTAAAGAAATGACTCTATGTGCACTGTGTGAGCAACTTCAAGCTCATAAGATGCATAAAAAAGGGAAGGGTCTCATTTTCAAAGGTGAATAAGACGCGAGGGCAGATCTTCTGGTGATTTTGATCAGAAGGGAGATGCAAATAGGGATGAATCACTAGCTTCCAAGGTTTCACAATACATCAGACCACGGGCTATCTCACTCAAAGATTTAAAAAACATGTGAGTAAACATGGAGGTTCCATGGAGAAAGAAATTGGTGAGTGTGCTACAAGCTCCAGTGATGTGTGTTACAAGTGTGATCAACCAGGTTACTTGATGTTTTGTGTAATCCACTACACAACTTCTACTACTAGTGTCTATGATCATGCAATAGTAAGTAACCCAACCAAGGTTTTGTGTCGTGTCCACATGGAATGGTGGTTATAATTTATATAAAAGTAAATTACATTTTAGCTTTGTAGGTGAAGACATTATAGAATAAAAACATTATAAATCAAAGATGGGGCGATTCAAGCGTCAATTATCGATGGGGTTTTTTTTACAAGTAGTAAAAATAAAAAAAATAACAAGAGAACTAAATCAAGAGAGAAGGAATTCTTGGGATGTGATAGGAATATGGGTTACGCTAAATTGATGGGTACATGTTTACAAAAAGAGATTTATAGAATGATTGTGACTAGGCTAAGCTTTAAAGGGGAGAAGATTTCTCTCGAGCAACTTATCCCATTTCAAAGGTGTTCCTCTCAAACACTCACTTGCTGCATGAAGACTAGACTATGCCTTAACTCATTCACTCTCTCGAGCTGAGTATGTGGGAATGAGACTAGGGATCACTCTCTCGAGCTGAGCCTCATGTCGACATACTCCCATAGGCAATTTTAGTAGTCTTAGTTTCACGACTTCTCTCTCAAGCAAGCCAAAAACACATAAGTAAATTTGTATTTGCAACTACAAATTCATTAGATTCATTCACACCTACTAAATAAAATCACAATTAATATATCCTCTAACAGAATCCAACAACAATCTTAACCCATATTCATAAAATTACACCTAAGAAATTGGGTATTAGACACACATCAAGAGAAAGAAATTTATACCTAAATGAGCTTTCATTCAAACGGGTATGAAGATTTATGTATTGATTCAGGCATAGAATGAAAAAATCAAAAGACCCGAGTCCAAATCCTTAGAGTTGAACCCTTATTGTCACAACCCGAGAGCACCCCCCCCCCACTCCCATCGTAACCGGCATCGTTGAACTCAATGAGGTCTTAGACAAGAATTTAGCACTCATCATTGCTTATTAGATAGAATAAAAGCGCAAAATTTAAAACTTTTCATTTGAAGCTCAACTACACTTCATATATTAAAATAGAAACTAGCATGTCTCACATTGCCATCTAGACATAAGAGTATGAAATAGGACTTATCCCTTACATCAACAACAAGTATAATAATACGAATTCAACATAGTCTTTGAATACGGAAAGTGGAACTAGAATTAGAATCAAGCATCTCCATCCTCAAACTTAAGGACCCACCAACTAGGCAATAGCAATCCAAGTTTCTTTGAGAAAGGACTAGGATCACCTCAAAGACCTTAGCCTAAACTTCTGTAGAAAATCGAAGACATATGATTTAGTAGGAACCACATGTACAAAGTATGAAACCTATGCAAGTAAAACATTTGAACACATGCATAGAAAGACATTTTGTTGTAAGCATTCTTTATTCACTTTAAAAGCCTTTATGCATATTCTAAGAACATACATACAAGTCCATATCAAAACTCATTTAATGATAAAGCCATAGTCAGCATTTCATATTTAGAAATCATTTTAGCAATACTTTACAGGACCTTACTCATAACCCCTAAATCAAGTATACTAGTTGTAACGACCTGCAAGTATACCCTAGAAGTTAGGACATTCTTGAATTGTCACACGGTGTACTTGACCTCTTGAAGGTCTTGCAAGCCCTTGTACATCGTTCATTGCATAACATATATGAAAAGTTTTGCAGAATTAGAATTTTTCACAACATATCTAGAAATCTCTTTTATAGAAAACATACAAAATTGCCAAGTCTCAAAGTAGCCATCTTAGACTCAAGAATATCGTTAGGTCACAGCCCATACAACATCAATATAAAAAGTCTATTCCAGTATTTTTAAATAAGAAAACTAAACATAGTTGTGACTTCGGAATAATTGAGGACATACCAACACATGCTTAAATGGAATGCTAGTATCCAAGCTTCACTTCAAAGACTCCTCTCAAATGTCACTGACACCTTTAGAAGTAAACAACATATGGAATAAGCACATTGCAGTACAAAGTAGGTGATATGCAATAAAATCGTGCAAAAGGACATTTGTATATAACAAGGTTTTTTTTGTAAATCTTTATAACATAAGTATAAGAACCACATAAAGATACCAATTTCACGTATAAGACATATTCTAATTCACCCACATAATAGCATTATCAACATTACAAACCATATAAGCATATAGCCTCCTACCAAAGGTTATCATATGACTTACTTATGTAAGACAAGAAGAGACCATCTATACACCCTCTTCAACCCTACCTAAACAATCCTTAAGACTACCTAAAGTAAGATTGTTTCATTTACATTTCATCAACTTACCACCTAAGGTTACTCTAAGCTTCACTTGAGTGGAACATGAAGAGACCTCTCATACATCCTCAAAAAGTCTACCTAAGTAACCCTCAAAGCTTCCTAGATACTTATACTTTCATTCAACCTTCATTAAATTAACTCATAATCATCATTAAGTCAATTAGAGTTCATTAATGAATTTAGAAGACTTTACATAATGGTATCTTCAAAGCCTACTCGTGCCATGTCTAGATAGTGTGTCCCATTTCACTACCTAATAGTTGTAGAACTTATCAAAGACTAGATAGTATCCCATATGATGAGAATAGGAAATAACCGACATAGACCATACTAGCTAGGCATGAAATCCGGAGTCATAACCTACTCCGACGGAGGTTGTTCTTCTTGTCAATTGTAAAACTAGGACACAAACTATGTAGGCACATGGTTAAGGAGTATCAACATTTCTTTGCACTCTAGTCTTCTTCTCAAGTAAAGCTACTCAATTATTAATAATATATCTTGATGACTTTCATAAAAATGGTTTCATGTCGTTCGAGACAACCTACACCTAATTCCATCATTCACACAAGAATGATACCATTGCGGCTTTCAACTTCAAGGATATATCAACCTCCATTCTAATTTGAATGTTCCAAGTTAATGACCTTCTTAACCATCTTCTAGATAATATTTCAACCATATAGTCACATTTAAGACCAATGTACTTCAATTTACTATGTCAAGAGTTCATATTCACATTCTTCATGTATCAAGTAGAGAGAAAAAATCTACCAAACAAGACACACACTATTCACTTATCACATGTAAAATAACATTCAAGTAGCTCATGGGGATAACCAAGTCTACTCCAATCACCCTATTCACTCTTATAGAAACATCACATAATTCATCATAAGAGTCATATAGTCAACTAGGAAGAATCATACTTCAACATCAAGACTACACATATAAGGACACCACCATAGTCTATTATGATCACCTATCATCAATTAAAAGAACACATACTTTAACCTTACACATATACTTAGAAAAAGCCATACTTCACATGGATCAACTACACAAGTCATCACAAGATAATATCACAATACATAAAGTAGCTCCGACAAGGCCATCTTCAATACGATTCTTAAAGTAATGCCGACAAGGCCACATTCAACACAATTATAACACATAAGCATCACAACCATAAGTGGACCATACCAACCAACAATTCAAGACCTATACTATACAATATAGAGGGAATTAGGTCAACATGTAACGCTTTCACCAAGAGCATCTTCAATGCATATCCATTCCAACCAATTCAATTCACAAGGCTCTTACCCATAGCCATGCACATCAATCAAAACCAATAATCAAACTATAAAATTGATATATAAAATTAAGGTATCCTATATACAATTCTAACATGATTTTACATACTTCAATAGCCCAAAGTAATCTACACAATAATTCAAAACAATTAAGCCTTGATCAAATCACCCATATTAGACCCAAAATATGAATTTTGCGCATCACATGGGTTCATATGGAATTTGATCAAAAATCATTGAATTAACACTATTTTAATCATAAATCATTGATTCAAATGATTTTATGCAAGAACCCATGGCTATAATTCAAAATAGAAGATTTCATGACATTTATCATCTTTGAAAACCATTGAAATTGTCTCTTTGCGTAGAAGAGAATTCAAGAATGAAGCAACATATCTTAACTGAAGAAAATTCCAGTCAATTTGGAGAGAAATCAGTTGAAAATCACCTTCTATATTGAGCTTGAGTTTGGCCTCCTTTGGAGGTTTGAGAGAATATGAAAGAGAAAAAGGTTTTGGGTTTTTTATTTCTTAATGGGTACTAGCCTTTCATATTGGGAAAAGGGTTAAATATGTCTTAAAACCCATCAATTATTGACTCCAAAAGTACTATAGATTTCCCCACTTCAATTTGACACTTTTAGACAAGTCTAACTTAACTTTAATTTTAGAAATTAGTGTCGGCAAACAAGTTTGCGATGCAGAGCTCCTCCCGCATGATTTTTGAAAATAAATTTTGAGAGAGTGGAGTATGCCTTGTGTACACCACTCCGACCAATTTTTTGACATGGATGAATCAAGTCCGCGACTAGGACTGGTTCCACAAACGCACAAAATGTTGCTGCCTTGGGGTGCTTTCTAGCCCAACGTTGGGTCCTCTTCAAGGACCCCTAAGGAGGTCCTTGGGGAGTCGTGAATGGATGTGTCAACCCTAAACACGTTTCCTAGATGTTAGGAACCTTTCCTATCAAATTTAACTCCAAAGAACACATAAAACATGTCGAGACACACTATAAGACACAAGCACGTCTCTTTTGAATGTCTTGGACGTTCTTGGACGTTTGACCACCAAACTTTACACACTGTCAATAAACACTATAATTAGGAATTTTAGTACTTTAAAACCTCATGACACAAATGTTAGGCTCTAGTTTCACTTACTTCATTTTTAGGGGCGTTACATTAGTTCAATGTGTATGTGAAGCCCCATAACCCCACACACACCAAGCAACTATCAAAAAGATCACAAGCATTATCATTTACCTCATACATCACCATAGAAAGTAAAACCAATAATATGCATACCAAGTAAGACGAACATCATGCAAATCAAGTGAAACTAACATCATGCATATCATATAAGACCAACATCATTCATTTCATTCAAAACATATATACATAAAGAACCAAACCTAGAACTCCACCTATAATAAGTAACATCTCTCAAGTAGTCCTAGTTAGTGTTATCTTCTTACTTTCATTCATTTTAAAATTCAGGAAACTTTTTCATAACCGATATAGACCATGTAAGCTACATGGAATTCGCTGTCAACCCCTCAAACAGAAAGGATAGTGTCCTACAAACCAAGGTAAAACATAAACATTCATAATAGCATCTAGGTGGATCCCATAGCTAAGGTCCTATGGGGACACACAATTAAGAAATAAGGAGGTTGTTGATAGAAACCCTCTTTATTCTAATTAGCATTATAGTTTACACCTTATAAAATCATCGGGTTAACCTTTCTTCCTTTGTGAAGGAACACCTCTCATTGTCAAGTTCAAATCCCTGCTAAGCTAAATTTCCTTTTAGAATTCTATTTAAGTCTTTATTAAACATCAATCATAGTATAGGTCTTAGAGGTTTAAACCCTGATATAACTTTTACATAGCTCATAGGTACTAGGATCAGATATCCCTTTCATCATCAAATCCAACATCATTTAAGAACATTACTTCATAAACATAGTCATAGATATACATAGGAATTTCCTTCATTCCTCTTAATAGCACACCTACCATCATCTCACAATAATCACATTCGTATCATGAAAATAAAATTATAAATTCATCTTTCATACTTCAAGTAATCAACATTATCAAAGATAAACTGACAATACTACAATGGAATGTTCATAGCCTTGATGGTCTTAACTATGGCCTTCAAGATACCATTTCAAGATTCAATCCCAAATCTATAACATTCATCTGTAAAACAGTTTATCATCATCATACAATAGTCAGATATACAAGAACATAATCAATTACATCACCTCTAATCATTATTCAACATAATTCAAGAGTTAGGGTTAAGAGAAGAGAAACATGCATGGGCCTTTTAAGAATTAGGTAAAAAATCTAAACAATACATCAATTCAGTCATAAACATTTATATTAAATCATTATTAATCAATTCTATACCGAATAATTCAAGTTTAAAGGTGACCCACGAAATTGAGAGAAATCTAAAAAATTGGAAGAACATGGAAATCAATTTTGAAGGAACCTCGTGGGGAAAGGAGTCCCAAGAGTGAAGAGTTCTCATACCTTGTTAATATTTAAGTATCAATGTAGGAAAGTCTTGTTCTTGAGCCTTACTTGAAGCTTTAACCTTTTTCTTCAATAGATTTTTTGTGTAATGACAGAATCTAGAGAGAAATTAGAGTTTTGGGGTTTTTGGAGATATAAGGTGGAAGTTTGTTTGATGAATTAAAATACTTTAATATACCTAACCTTATTAATCATAACCATTTTTAAGCGTCAACTAATTAATTAGATAATTACCCAACTACCCCTACCATAGCCTTGTGGAGATAGTGACTCCATGTGCCATCCACGAGTCTCCATCCATGGGGCGTGGACTGATCCACAGACCGTATTGGTCACTCGTGGATTGGGATCGAGGGGTTCATCCAAGGGTCTTTGTGGGAAGACTAAGTCTCAAGTCACGAGACCCTTCCACGGAGCGTGAGTCGGTCCACAAATTGTATTGCATGTTCGTGGTTCCTGGTTTGTGGTTCGTGGTTGAGGGTGCAATTTTTGGGGAGTTGCTGGTTAGGCTAAGTCCTGACTCAAGACTCACATTTATGAGATATGAGTCACTATATGTCTCATCGCTTGAGCCTCGTGGAGCATGCTATTTTTTACAACTCTTAGAACTAAGGGTTAAGTCGTCCTCAAGGACCCCTAGGGTGGTCCTTGGGGAGTTGTACCTAGACGATTGGACCCTAACTATATTTCTCAACATATTAAAATGATTTTTCAAAGGTTTAGTCCTAGTACAACTCTTCAAATCTCATTCAAGACCTAAGGACGCACTAGATCACTTTCACTAGTTTTTGGACGTCATGGTTGTTTTCTTGACGCTTATGCACTAACACTTCTAAACTAAGTTAGTTTTGTTAGGATAGGTCTTGAAACATTATTTTAACCCTAATTATTTCATTAAACTTCATTTAGATTCCTAGCTTAAATAATTGGATTTCTAAGGTGTAACAATATCCCCCCTTGGGTAACATTCGTCCTCAAATGATACTTTAATCATCCTTTTAGAATTTATGACTAAATAATAGAACCCCAACCAACACATGATAATTAATGATAATTCATTAACAAAGAAGCAACTATTAACTCAATTCCAAGCACTATTGTGCATCACAATAACTATATCAACCACAAAATATGCACACATTTTATCACTTGACATTATGAAAGGATAAATTTTGTTTTCCTTTTTATATTGTTCAACATGTTAAACTAGGTGCCAATACATCATTTCAGGAATTCACACTTGAAACGCCCTGGAAATCCTATGACTTAAGCTAGAGTTTGAATGAAGCTTAATAACTTCAAAATGGTTAAAATAATGCTTAAAGATATAACCTAACATAACTAAAATAATTTGAAAGAGTTAGTTCATAAGTGTCAAGAAACGACCATGACGTCCGGAAACTAGTGAAAACGATATAGTGTGTCCTTAGGTGAGCTTTGAAGAGTCGTATGAGGGATAAATCTTGTAAAACTACTTGAAATACATGTTACATTGTGTTTAGGGTCAAAATGTCTGGGTAATACTCCCCAAGGACCACCCTAGGGGTCCTTGAGGAGGACCCAAACAATTGACCCAAAAGTTGTAAAAAGACAGCACCTATTGAGGAGGACCGTTGACGGACCATCAATGAGTTGATAGGGAGTTGATGGCATCCGTAGGCCACCACTTAGAATGGGGGATCTTGGATCCTTTTTCAAAGTCTCTGACACAACCCACGGACAGTCAGGACGGGGCCTCAATGGGTTGAGGGTTTGTAAATGGTGGGTGTGGTGTGGTGTCTGCAAACTGGTGCAAGACACGGCCAAGCAAAGGTGGTTTCGTAAATTCCGTTCATGGCTATTTAAGTAAAGGGACGGTTATTATTGGTTATTTTAGGTATATTTATGTATTTTCAGTCTTAAAACAAGTCTTACACCTTATATACAAAACCCCAAAGGCTCAAACTTCTCTCTAGATTCTCTCACTACTTAAAGACTCAATTGAAGAAGAAGGTCAAAGCTTCTAGTAGGGATCAAGAACAAGGATTCTACCCATTGATCCTTTAGGATTGACAATGTATGGGGACACTTCACTCTAGGGACTCCTTTCCCCAAGAGGTTCATTCAAATTGATTTTCAATGTTCTTCCAACTTTGTAGATTTCACTCAATATCGTGGGTCACCTTTAAAATTAATTTATTTGGCCTAGAATTGATTAATAATGATTAAATATGAATTTTTATGTGTAAATTGATTTATTGTTTAGTTTTTTAACCTAATTCTCTAAATACACAAGAATGTCCCTTTTTAACTAACCCTACCTCTTGAATTATGTTTATTGATGATTAGAGGTGATATAATTGAGTATGTTCTTGATTAATTGACTATTGTGTGACGATGATAGTTGATTTGATGTATAAATATCATGGATTTAGGATGAACTCTTTAAAAGGGTTTCTTGGAGGCCATTGGTAATACCTTCAAGGTTATAAACATGTTATTATACTATTGTTGGTCTATCTTTGGTTATTTTGATCACTTGAAGTATTAATGATGAAGTTATGAATATATGTCATGATATGAATGTGATGATTGTGCGATTAGGGTAGATGTGCTATTATAATGAGTTGGAAGGTACTTCTTATGTACATCTGATGACTATGTTATGAGTATTGTTCTCACATGATGTTGTGGGTTTCCGATTAAAGGACTTTTTCATCCTACAAACTGTGAGATATGAACATGTTATAAGAGGAATTAAAATCTTAAGACCTATTTTATTAATTTATGTTAATAAAGACTTTAAGACACTTCAAAAAGGGAATTTAGCTTAGCACCGAGTAAACTTTATAATTAAAGGTGTTCCTTCACAAGGAAGTAGATTTACCTATATTCTCTCATTAAGTGGAAACTACAATTAGTTAGCATAAAGAGGGTTTTAAGTAACAACCTCATAGTTTCTTAATTATGTGCCACCCATTGGAAAATTAGCTAGTGGATCAACCTAGATTCTATACGAATGTTTCTGTATTACCTTGGCAAGTAGGATACCTTCCTTTTGGTGTGAGTGGATGACACTGATTCCATGTAGCTCACATGGTCTATGTAGATTATGGAGAAGTTCTCCAAATGTTAAAATCAATGAAACAAAGTATGAAGATGAGCATTAAATAGAACTAGTTCAGAGGTGTACTTAGTATAGGTAAGGGAATGGGACATTACCTAGACATTGCATAAGTGGACCTTGAGGAGAATTCTAAGGTGGGTTGTGTATATACGCTCTGAATGAAATGCATTATTTTGGTCTCATATGATAAGTATGATATTGGTTTAACTAAATATACATTATTTTGGTCTAAATTATGATGATGTATGAGGTAAGAGACAATGTTTGTGATCTCTTGGTTGGTTTCTTGGTTTATGTGGGGTTATAAGACTCTCTTACACATTGCACTAATGGACTTGGTTTGGGGATAAGATTAAGGTATTGTGATGTATTGATGAAATGAACGCTTAGTATGAATTTTTTACCATGGCTTTATTATGATGTTACTTGTGAATATGGTTATGACTTGTTGTTATTGTATGGACTTGTTCATTGTCTTGGTATGTGCATGAAGGCTTTTAAAGTGCATATAGAATGCTTGCTAATTAAATGTCCTTTTGTGCATGTTTTCAAATGTTTTACTTCATATGTTACCATACTTAATAGACGTGGTATGTACTAACCCATATCTCTTCTATATCCTACACATATTTAGGTTCGGGTCGTTGAGGTGATTCAAAGAAAAATTTCTCAAGAAGCTTGCATAGTTTCCCAAGTTGGTGAGTCCTCCATCCTGGGGACAACACCCTATGACTCTACCATTTATTTGTTTTCCTTATATTGAAAGAAATTGTTCAGCTTCTCCTATTTCAAGAAATATATGTTATTCATTTTATAAGACTTGAAATGATGTAGGTCTAAGTCCCAATTTTCATACTCTTATGTTTAGATAGTAATGTGAGACAAGTTAGTTCTAATTTGATACATAAAGTGAAGTTGAACTTCAAATGAAAAGTTTTTAATTTTCCTCTTTTATTCCATCTATGATGCTATGATGAATGCTAAGGGCTTGTCTAAGACCTCTTCGAGGTCGACGACACCGGTTACGACTAGGGGGTACTCTCGGGTAGCAACAAACTTGGTATCAGAGCATGAGGTTGAATTATATTAGGAATGATGTCTCATAAAACCACTTCTATGTAGAGTCTTTTCATAATCGTGAAGCGCGCCACCCTTAGGAATTAGAGGCTATGTGATGCTTAGGAAATTCTAACTTCTTTTGGTATTCTTAAGTCGTGCCTCAAGAGTCTTAACTCTATGTGTCATTTTCTTCTAATCCTTCTATTGTAGATATAGTCTATGACTACTAGAATGGTAGTCGTAAAAAGGGTTTAAGAGGAGATTTCTAATAAGGAAGTTCCTCCCCAAGACAACCAAGCTCTTCTAGGTGGCCAAGCTTTGGTTAATCCTCAATCATGACGGATGGAGAGACAAGAATGGGTTTCCTAAACATTACTCAAGTCATGACTACTCAAGCTCAAATTGTAACTACTAAAGCTATATCTATGACGGCACAAGATAAACAAGAAGTTGCACCCCGTGTGAATCAAAAAGCTAATACCATGGCTTCACATTTGAGGGACTTCACTAGGACGACCCTCCAATGTTCTTTGGGTCTAAGCTAAATGAATAATTTCAATACTTTCTAGATGAGATTTATAAGATATTATATGCAATGGAGGTGATTTCAAATGAGAAGGTTGAGCTAACCACTTATCAACTCAAAGATGTGGCTCAAAATTGGTACACTCAATGGATGGACAATAGGACTTTGAGACCGGGTCCATAAGTTGGGAAGTCTTTAGGTGGGAATTTCTCGAAAGGTTCTTCCCAAGGGATAAAACAGAGGCAAAACTGGAAAAGTTCATCAACCTTCATCATGGGGGTATGAGGGTTCAAGAATATTCTTTGAAATTCATCATGTTGTCCAAGTATTCTTCGTCCTTGGTGCCTAATCCTAAAGATGAAATGAGTCATTTTCTGACGGGTGTGTCTGATGATCTTGTGGAAGAGTGTTGTATGGCAATGATTCATGACAACATGGAACTTTCTCGTTTTATTGTGCATACTCAACAAGTTGAGCATACTAGACTGATGCCAAGACGGCAAGGACTTATGACAAACCAAAGTTTGAGATAATATTCTCCAACAAATTTTCTTCTAATTTCTCCAAGGATAACATGTATAGGGTTCCTAAACCTAAGCCTCAAGTGGGAAAAGGTGGTGGTTCACAAAGTGAGAAAACTAATTGTGCCAAATGTGGCAAGAAACATATGGGTAAATTCTAATACGTACAAACAATTGTTTAAATTTTTGAAAGAGTGGTCATATGGTGAGAAATTGTCCCATGAACAAGACTCAAGGAAGGGAGAGTAACCAAGAACAATCAAGTGGTCTTAATTCTGAAGCTCCTAAGAAGAGTTGCTTTTATGCTCTCAAATCTTGGGGTGATCAAGAGGATTCTCCCGATGTTGTTACCGATATGTTGCAACTATTTTCAATTAATGTTTATGCATTGCTAGATTCCGATGCCACTTTATATTTTTTAACTCCTATAGTGGATATTAAGTTTGCTATGCTCCCCGATGTCTTTGTTAAACCTTTTTTAGTTTCTACCCTGGGGTGTGACCCTATTGTTGCTAAAAGAGACTATAGGAGTCCTCCCATATTATTGTCCAATAGAGTTACATTGGTTGATTTTGTAGAAATTGATATGTTGGACTTCGATGTCATATAGGGGATGGATAGTTTGCATGTGTTTTTTTTTTTTTTGCTTCAATGATGTGTAAAACAAGGGTAGTTAAATTCCAATTTCCTAATAAACCCGTTTCAGAATGGAAGAGGGGAACTCAATCCCTATTGGGTCAAATTATTTCATGTCTAAAAGATTTAAGATGATTTTTAAGGGATGTATCTATCATATTGAGAGGGTAAAGGACCTTGGGTCTGCATCTCGTCCCTTAGAGCCGATCCGTGTAGTGAAGAACTTTCCATAGTCTTTCTCAATGACTTACCTGGAATTCCTTATGAATGGGAAATAGATTTTGGCAGAGACTTGATGTCGGATACTTAACAAATATCAATCCCTCATTATCAAATGGCTTCGATTGAGTTGAAAGTTGAAATTTGAACTCAACGATTTGCTAGACAAGGGTTTTGTACAACAAAGCATATCTCCAGGGAGCGCTCCGGTGTTATTCTTGAAAGAGAAGGATGGGTCTCTTAGGATGTGTATTGACTACCGCCAATTGAATAAGGTCACTCTAAACAATAAGTATTCTTTTCCTAGAATTGATAATTTGTTTGACCATCTCCAAGGGGCTAGTTACTTTTCAAAAATTGACTTGAGCTCAGGGTATCACCAGCTTAGAGTTAGAGATGTTGACATTTCTTAAATGTCTCTCCCAAAAACGTATGGTCACTATTAGTTCCTAGTCATGTCCTTTGGTCTAACTAATGCTCTGGCGACTTTCATGGACCTTATAAATAGGGTTTCTCGGGATTATCTTGATTCATTTGTATTCGTCTTTATTGACGTTAATCTTGATATATCCCAAGAGTGAGGATGAACACATGAGTCATTTCCGGATAGTTTTGCAAGTCTTCAAGGAACACCAACTATTTGCTAAATAAAGTAAGTGTGAATTTTGGCTAAGATCGATTGATTTTCTTGGTCACATTGTGTCTAGTGTGGGTACAGAGGTTGATCAAAAAAAGACAAAGGTGGTTAAGAATTTGCCTAAACCTCTAACACCCATCAATATTCGAAGTTTCTTGGGTTTAGTCGGGTATTATAGAAGATTTATTGACGGATATGCATCTATTGCTTCTCTATCAACTACCCTAACCAAAAAGATTGTAAAGTTTGAATGAACAAAAATTTGTGAGAAAGGCTTCAAAGAGTTGAAAAATAATCTTACCTCCGCTCCAGTTTTGACTTTACCGGAGGATACCAAAGGGTTTGAGGTATATTGTGACGCTTCTATAGTAGGTTTTGGGTTTTGTCCTCATGAAACATGGTAAATTTATAGCCTATGCCTCAAGATAACTCAAGGTGCATGAGAAGAACTATCCGACCAATGATCTTGAATTAATGGCCTTAGTGTTTGCTTTGAAACAAGGAGACACTATTTATATGGAGTGCATATAGATGTTCAACGATCACAAAAGTATCCAATATGTGTTCACCCAAAAAGAGTAAACCTCTGGTACACAAAGTTGTTAAGTTTTTGAAATATTACGATATGAGTGTCTTTTACAATCCCGGAAAGGCCAATGTAGTCACAGATGATTTAAGTTGCATGTCCATGGGTAGTGCTTCTTATGTAGAAGATGTGAAAAAAGTGTAAGTCTGGGATATAGATAGGTTGGCCTATTGGGTGTCCGACTATAAGATTGTCCAAAAGGGGGTTTCATGGTTCATCATAACTCCAAGTCGTCTTTAATAGTTGAGGTTAAATCTAAACGATATCTTGATCCCCTATTAATGGAATTAAAGGAATCGATGATTATTACATCTAATGAGTCTTTATCCCAAGGGAAGGATGGTACTTAAGTACCAAGATAGATTATATGTGGCGGATAAAGATGGCTTAAGGTAGAAAATTTTGGAAGAGGCTCATGGTTCTCGATACTCCATTCATCTGGCTCCCACAAAAATGTATTATTACCTACTAAGATCTATTGGTGGAACGGGATGAAGAAAGATATCGCGGACTTTGTGACCAAGTGTTTGAATTGCCAACAAGTCAGAGCCTACATCAGAGGTCGGGTGGTTTATATCAAGAAATGGATATCCCTACTTGGAAGTGGGAGGTTGTCAGTATGGATTTTGTGGTAGGTTTTCCTCGAACTAGAAGGCAATACGACTCCATTTGGGTTATGTTGATTGTTTGATAAAATTAGCCCATTTCCTTCACATCAAGATTAGTTATTCGGTGGAGGATTATTCTAAGGTGTATGTCAGGGAGATAATGAAGTTTCATGGAGTCCCTTTGTCCATTATCTCGGATAGTGGCTCTCAATTAACTTCTCATTTTTGGAAATCATTTCAGGAAGGGATAGATACAAAGGTGAAATTTAGCACAGCATTTCATCATCACATGGATGGTCAAGCAGAAGAGACCATCCAAACGTTAGAAGACATGTTGAGGGTATGTGTTATTAACTTCAATGGTAATTGGGATGATATCTACCATTAATAGAGTTTGCTACAACAACAGATACCACTCAAATATTGCCATGGCTCCATTTGAAGAATTGTATGGTAGGAGGTGTCAATCTATGATTTGTTGGTTAGAAGTAGGTGAGTTTGGTCTTCTTGATCCTGAGATTGTCTATAAAGCTATTGAAAAAGTATTATTTATAAGAGATAGGGTGAAAATATCTCAAAGTCAGCAAAAGTCTTATGCCGATAATAGAAGAAGGGACTTTGAGTTTGAGGTATGTGATTGGGTCTACTTGAAGATTTTACCCATGAAAGGGGTAATGAGATTTGGTAAAAGGGGAAACTTAGTCCCGGTACGTGGGCTCTCATGAAATTTTGAAGCGGGTCGGGAAAGTTGCTTATGAGTTGAAATTGCCAAATGAGTTGGCCACAGTTTACCCAGTTTTCCATGTTTCTATACTCAAGAAGTGTATAGGTAACCCAATGTCTATTCTCCCTCTAGAAGGTTTAGGGGTGCATGAGAACCTTTCGTATGAAGAGGTTCCGATTGAGATCTTAGATCGTCAAGTTAAGAAATTGAGGAATAAGGAGGTTTCCTTCGTTTAAGTCCTATATAAAAGCCACCAAGTTGAGGTTGCAACATGGGAGGTCGAGGCCGACAAGAAGTCACGCTATCCTCACCTTTTTTATCTTACTCCTAACCAAAGTTGAGGTTAGTTGTTTCAATATGATGGTACTCTAATATGTGCATACTCATGTGGAAATTCATGTTTAGATTCTATTTTTGGTTTTCATTTGTTTCTCATGTTTGAGTTTCACTCATTTGTAATGTGTTATATTTTTGTAACAACCCTCAAAATGAAATAGGTCAAACTAGAGATTTGCATATGTTTCATGAGTTATATATGTATTAAATAGTTAATTTTAGTGTTTATGGTATGTTTGGAAGTCAAACATCAAGGGATGACCAAGACGTTTAAAAACTAGCCTTGTGTGTGTGTGCTAGTGTGTCCTTGTATGTCATATGTGTTTTTATGTGTTGTTTGGAGTCTAAAATCAGTAGGGATTACCCTAACACCTAGTGTGTCCTACTATTCCTTGTAATACTCCGTAAGTCTAAAAGCTCAATCTAGAGAATCACATGTTGGTCTAAGGTTAGAAGCACTGTCATAAGGCCTAAAATAATGTTAATAAACCATTTAGGAAGTTTTAGGGTCAAGATGTTAAGAAACGTCCAAGATGTCTGGAAGCTAGTCTAATTTAGCTAGTGGAATGTCGTTAGGTTATGTGAAGGTTTGGAGGTGTTGTATAAGGTCTAAACCTTGTAAAATGACTTTAAATAGGTAAAACTATGTGTATAGGGTAAAAACGTCAAGGTCCAACCCCCCAAGGGTCGCCTTAGGGGTCCACGAAAGGACCTCAATCTCGGCTTGGCAAGGCTAAAGCAGCAGCCAAATTACAGATGGCAGAAATAAGTACGAGTCGCGGACTTGGGTTACATTTGGTCCAAAATCAAGTCTACGTCATGGATAGTCACGAATTCCACTGTCTTGAAAAATAATTTATAAAATCATGCGGGAACAGCTCTACGTCGCGCTTTTGTTCCCCGACGAAAAGCATAAATTTGGAATTCAAGTTTGATTTCATTAAAGGGTAAATTTAAGTGAGGGGTCTTTAGAGTATTTTATGGGGGGTCTAGATTTTGATTTTAGACCAGTTTCCCATATATTTTACCCACTCAAATTAAATCCCCAAATCAAAATCCAAAAGCTCTCAAGTATCTCTAGTTCTTCTCATAATTAAACCTCCATTGAAGGAAGAACAAAGCTTGAAGAAGAAGACCAATATCTCTAGGATTTAAATTAATTTTTGTGTATTAATCTTCTTTAAGGTATGGGTTCTTAATTCTTGGGATTCCTCTCCCCAAGAGGTCCTCTCAAAGTTGATTTCTAAATCACCAAATTCCAAGGGTTTTTCTATTCAAATGGGTTTTCTTCTAAACTTGAAATTGATGATTGATTATGACTAATTGTGATTACCCATGTATAGTCAAGTATAAATTGTTGAGTAATTGATACTAATTGAGGGGATTTCATGTGGATCATGTTCCTTTCCCCAAATTCCTGAAATCTTGGGTCTTGCTTATAAATTTATGGGAATTGAAGAATGTATTGATTGTGAGACTTGTTTTTATCTATTATAATTCATTCATGTACTGCCTCGGGTAATTATTGTTGGGATTGGATATATTTCTTGAAAAATTCATGATTAACCCTATTCCCATAACCGTAGGTTATGAATCGAAGTTAATTGGGATAGTGATGATGCAATTGACCTAGTTATTGTGTTAATTACTATTGTGTGGTGGTTTTACATCCATTATTGGGTTGAATTGGATGGTTGATAGTAAAACCATAGATGATGGCTTGTGAAGGAGATTTGGTAAGTATTGTGATGTCAACCTTTTTACTTCAATTATGATTACTTGTGTTTAGTAATGAAGTTATATTGAAGTTTACAATATTATAAGACTGATTAGGGTTGGTATGATGTTGAATCAAAATGTCTTGATTTATGGCTTGTGAGTTTTTGGCTAAAATGTAATGATATTAGGTTGGTAATTATTTGCCTATCTGCATTATTATGATATGGTGATGTAAATGTTCCAACCTCACATGTGTGAATTGTAATGAAAGGACAATACTCATGCAATTTCTACTGATCTATGATGATAAATATATGAGGTGTAGACCCTATGACCTAAAACTTAACAATGATTGTTAATGAAATACACTACAAAAGGGACTCTAGCTTAGCACTGAGTGAACTAGAGTGAGGAGTATCCCTTCCCTCTTAGAGAAGGTAGGTTCACTAATGTACTCTTGAGTTTGGAGAATATATTTCATATAGCATAAAGAGGATCCCAAATACATTTCCTAGTTCTTGAACTATGTTGCCCCCATAGGAATTCTAGCTAGTGGATCCACATAGATGATGTGTTCATGTTTTGGTACTACCTTGGAAAGTCCACCTTCTTTTGGTCTAGGGTTCCATGACACCAGATTCCACATTTGCTCATATGGTATATGTCCGTTAAGGCAAGATGTTCCCAAATGGTAAAATGAAGTAATAAAGTGAACTCTAACTAGGATGATCTACGGGGTTTGGCTTAGTCTAGGTAGGGGTATACGACTCTACCTATACATTGCACTAGTTAGCCTTGACGGAAGTCTTAGAAAGATATTCTTATGTGCTTAGAATTGTATGTGATATGTATATGATGATCTTAAATGTTAATGACATTATGCGATCTGGGTTTCACTTATGTACGTGTGGTTGGTCTCTATTGCAAGTATGATAATGTTATGTCTTAATGATATAGTATGTAAAGTTGGGTGTTGCTTATAGTTCTTGTTGATTTCACTTGGTTAAGTAACGTTATGGGGTTTAACTTAGCCATTGCATTAGAGAATTCAATGGGGATGTATGAATGATGGTCTTGCTTAGGTTTTGTTATTATGAACTCTATTCCAAGCTTGTTAATATTATAATTTGATGATGGAGTTGTCTTGATTATACGCTTAATTATGTTGGTATGCATGTTGCCTTGACTTAATTCGGTATTGTTGGTCTTTTGAAGTACATGGTCTTGACTTATGGAATATGTGTTTATTAACTTGTATTGGTTATTTGAATGTGCATAAGGAATTTATAAAGTGACTTTTCATGCTTTGAAATAAATGTCCCTTTTTAGTATGAAATCTATGTTGTGTGTGCATATGTGCCCATACTTAGTACAAGTGATGTGCTAACCCCATTTATCCCTTTGTCCCAAAAATTTTAGGTTCTGGTCATTGAAAGGTTCGTGATGACTTTTGAAGGAAGGCTTGGAATCATTCTCCAAGTTGGGTAGGTCCTCACCACTTCGAAGACTATGCACTTTCTAGAATTGGATGTTGATTAGTCTTAAAGATACTTTGTTAATTCTCTCTCATTTGAGTACTATGATAGTATAGCCTATATGTGGCTTGTATTGTTTTGATGTAAGGGTTATTCCCAGTTGGTTTTACTCTTGTTTAGATGGTTTAATATGAGACATCTCTTTTAAGACTATGTTATGTATTATATACATATACGTGACATAAAATTAGAAGTATATGTAATCTTCTTATACTAAGGGTCTATATATACTCGATATAAATATATTATGTGTAAGCGATAGGTCTAAGTAAACCTCACAAAGTAGTATAGATGAAAAGTTTTAAATTTTCCGCCTTTTTAACCTATGAATGTAATGATGAATGCTAAGAGAGGCTAGTCCTAGTCCTCTTTGAGGATGACGACACAGGTTACGTCTAGAGGGTGATCCTCGGATGTGACAATCCTGTAGTATGAGAAGGAATATTTTTGGGTGAACACTCTTCGTGAGTTGAGATGAAGTGTTCAGTAGCAACCTAACTATTCCCAATAATCTTTCCAATATAGGTTGGAGGTAGATTGCCTTCGTGAGTTGAGATGTGGTATTCAAAAGTAACCTCTAGGGATAAGTACCATTTGTTAGTGAGATGTGGTACTAAAAAGCTATCCCTTAACCTATTGTCTATTAATGTTTAAGACTCTATGGGGGAGTTATGCTTAGCACCGAGATGATTTGAAGAAGGGGTGGTTACACTTGTGAGTAGAGATGTTATATCCAATGTACCTCTTAAGATGAGTGTTCCTCGTTAGTAGAGAATGACTTACTTAGTAGAAATCTCCTTATCCCTTAACTATGCGCCCGTGTAGGTGTAGCTATTGGAGAATCCATGTAAAGGCTAAAGACTATGAACCTACCTTAAGGGTGTACTACTTAGGGTAGGTGGGGAAATGGAACGCTATCTATCCATTGCACAAGTAGATATTTGAAGGGAGTCTTGGTATGTTCTTATATAAAATATATGAATGGGTCATTAAATGTTGTAAATGAAAGTAATGTGACTTTATGTCTAATGTTAAGGAAGCATGTTGATGGTATGACTTGTATGATGGAAGCTAAATATATGATGAATGTAATGTTCCTAGTTTAAGGTGATTCCAAAGGAGCTCTACGTGGAAGTAGTAGTACTTGATACTACTTTCACATTGCATTAAGTGTAACTTGGGGGTTGTCTTGGAGGATGGTTTTATGTGAAGCTCCTAAGTGTATGTAAGTTCCTATTGTGTCTTTAGTATTGAATGTTGACTTGTTAAATGAAATGAAGTATGCTTGTCCTTGGTAGTCTTAGGGATCACTTGGGTTTATAGTGAAAAAATTGTATGGGCGATCTGTTCATGTCTTACCTCAGTGCGTTTTAGGATAACATGGGATTGTAACGACCTGTTTAGTCGTTTTGAGCAACAGATTTTATTTCTGGAAAAATTGGCTGAGACGACGGATCCCACGACGGAACGTCATGGGCACGACGGACCGTCGAGGGGGTCTCGTTTCAAAACACTTAGAATTCTGAAATTTGGGTACTGAAATTGAGTATCTGAACTTCGTAAAGGAATGGCAGGACGGACCGTCGTGGGCCCGATGGACCGTAACACATCTTCCACAGAAATTAAGTCTCTGAACTTCGTGACGACATGGAAGGACGGACCGTCTTGGGCACGACGGACCGTCACAGACTCTTCAAGGAAATTGAGTCTCTGAACTTTGTGACGGACCTGCAGGACGGACCGTCGCAGGCACGACGGGCCATCACAGGTTGCGTAATCCCAGTCTGGGTCGGATTTCTGTTTAAGTTTTAAAGGGGCGTTTTGGACTATTCCTGCTTTAATTATAAAGTAAGTGGGTTAATGTTAATAGTTTAATTACTTAGGGGTTAAAAGAGATAACCTTGAGTTAATTAGTGGGTTAATTCCTCATCTTTTATACTTAATTATATGCTAATTAGGGTAAAATAAAGAGGGTTTGAATAAGAAAAAATAGAAAGAACAAAGAGAGAGAGAGGATCGAACGAGAAAGAGGAGAAACGAGAAGAAGAACAAAGCTTTGGGAAATTGCTTGCTTGATCAAAATTCTTCGGTGGAGGTAGGTTATGGTTTTTATATGCTATTCGTAGTAAACTCTTAATAGTGAATGATATGTATTGGGTAGTAGTGTAAACCCTTCTATATGCTTAATTGTATGCTTGCATGAATTTAATTATATAATTGTGATAAAATAAGCATGATGAAGGTATTGAATCCTAAATCTTGAAAAACCCTAATCTACTTTGTTAATGATGATGCCTTGGTATAAAAGAAGGCTTGATGAACGAAAGTAGTGAGATTAGGGGATCGGGTGTCACGTTCCGACACCAGTATAGAAATAGAGGATCGGGTGCCACGTTTTGGTACCAGGATAGTAATAGAGGATCGGGTGCCACGTTCCGGTACCAGGATAGAATGAGGATCGGAGTGTCACGTTCCGACACCAGGATAGTATATGGATCGGGTGCCACGTTCCGGTACCAGGATAGAATGAGGATCGGAGTGTCACGTTCCGACACCAGGATAGTATATGGATCGGGTGCCACGTTCCGGTACCAGGATAGAATGAGGATCGGAGTGCCACGTTCCGGCACCAGGATAGAATATGGATCGGGTGTCACGTTCCGACACCAGGATAGCATATGAGGATCAGAGTGTCACGTTCCGACACCAGGATAGTATAGGAGCGGAAGTGTCACGTACCGACACGAGAGGAATAAAGATAATGAATCTTGAAAGAGATGTTAATATACTCAATTTAATGAACCTAATTCCCAAATGAGTATGATGGGGAGGCGTGAGTCCTCATTGATGTGCTGGTGTTGTACCAGAGTTATGGTAATTGTAAATGCCGCATGTTGAGTATTGTAGTTGATTTTATGAAATTATCTGATATATACTGTTTTCTATTTGAGTTGGCCGATGATATCTACTCAATACTCGTGTTTTGTACTGACCCCTATTGTATGTTTCTTTCTTTGTTATTTGTGGAGTGCCGCAAACATACCGTCGTCTTCAACTCAACCGCAACTTAGCCAGTCTTCATTACACCGGAGTTCAGGGTGAGCTAATGCTTCTAGCTTGGACTGGATCTTCTTCTCAAGTCTTGATGCCTCGAAATTCCGGCATGGACTAGCTTTTCATTTATTTAGCTTCTTAGGATACTCTTAGTTTAGTAATTTGATCATAGATGTTCTTGTGGTGATGACTCCAGATTTTGGGGAATAATAGATGTTGAGTTTTTAGAAGTTATATAATTGATTTTTTTAATGAGTTAAGTCTTCCGCATTGTATTATTTTCATTTATGTCTTAAATGTTGGGGTTTAGATTGGTTGGTTCGCTCACATAGTAGGATAAGTGTGGGTGCCACTCGCGGCTCGGTTTTGGGTCGTGACAAACTTGGTATCAGAGCATTAGGTTCGTTGGTCTCATCACACAAGAACGAGTCTAGTAGAGTCTTAAGGAACAGTAGGGGGACGCCTTTACTTTTCTTTGAGATGCTATAAGACTTTAGGAAAATTCCATTCTTTCTTTCTTTCTTTCGTGCTATTACTTGGATCCAATTGGTATCTAGGTGATACAAATTAATATCTGACCATCTTCACTCTATTTCGCAGATGGTTAGAGCTAGAGCAAGGACTGCGCCAACACCAACACCGGCAAGACAAGATGCGTCTGAGCAAGCCATTGGGGCTGTAGCTCGAAGAGGAGTAGTGGCAAGAGGCCGTGGAAGAGGTCGTGGGAGGACGTCCTCTAGAGGAAGGGGAGAAGCACCTAGCCCATCTGGTACTAGGGCGGTGACTCCTCCACCGACTGAGGAAGTAGTAAGAGAAGGTGAGGAAGGGGAAAATGAGCAAGTGCAGAATGAGGAATTGCCACCCCAACCTACCCCAGAGATGATCAATCAGGTTCTTGCTTATCTTAGCGGGTTATCTGATCAGGGCCAGACACCTCCAGTGTTTTCTGCACCAGCACCTCAGGTTCCGGAGGTACAACATGCAGCTACCGTGGCTCCCCGCATGGATGCCTCATTGGAAATAGGCACGTTTCCTCGTGTGACTACAGGGCCTATAATGACAAATGACCAATATGAACTTTTCAGTAAGTTCTTGAAATTGAAACCTCCAGTCTTCAAGGGTGCTGAATCCGAGGATGCCTACAATTTTCTGGTTGAGTGTCATGAGCTACTACACAAGATGGGTATGGTAGAACGGTTTGGTGTTGAGTTTGTGACTTATCAGTTTCAAGGGAACGCCAAAATGTGGTGGCGGTCACATGTTGAGTGTCAACCAACAGAGGCACCACCTATGACTTGGGCATCATTCTCTAGCTTGTTTACGGAGAAGTATATCCCCCGGACTTTGAGGGATAGGAAAAGAGATGAGTTCTTGAGCCTAGAGCAAGGTAGGATGTCGGGTACTGCATATGAGGCTAAGTTCGTGCATTATCCAGGTATGCCACCCAACTTGTTTCAGTCCACAAGAGCGGATTCGCCGTTTTGTGAAGGGGTTGTAGTCAGAATTGCGGATTTCAGCCTTACAGGTAGCGGCACCAAAATCCTTTCAAGAAGTCGTAGACTTCGTGATAGAGGTGGAAGTAGTGAAGCCAGATGACTTCACCATGGCATCGATATCAAAAAGGTTTTGAAAGGGAGGTGAGTTTAATGGTTCTTACTCTAGAGGACAGGGTTCAGGAGGTTACTCAGTCCGACCAATTCAGTCTTCCCTACAGACTGTAGTTGGGGGTCCACCTCAAACCGGTCAACACTTCTCTGAGAGACCTATGCTTGACTCCAGAGAGTGTTATGGATGTGGGGAGACTGGACATATTAGGAGGAATTGTCCAAAACAGAGTTACAGACCCCGAATAGCTAGAGGTAGAGGTGGTCATGGTAGAGGCCGTTATTCTGGAGGACGTGGTGGTCGAGGTAATGGTGGTCACCAAAACGGCTGGGGTGATGGGCAAATTGGAGCCACTACAACACAACATGGTAGGGGCAACGGAACGACAAGTAATGGGGCCCATTGTTACGCTTTCCCTGGGAGATCTGAAGCGGAGACATCTGATGTTGTCATCACAGGTAATCTTTCGGTTTGTGATTGCATGGCTTCTGTATTGTTTGATCCTGGATCCACATTTTCTTATGTATCTCTTCTTTCATTTGCTACTGGTCTTAATTTACCTTGTGAATTACTTGACATGCCTATTCGTGTTTCTACTCCGGTGGGTGAGTCTGTGATAGTTGAAAAAGTATATAGGTCTTGTTTGGTGACTTTTGTGGGGAGCAACACTTATGTAGATTTGGTTATCTTAGAAATGGTTGATTTTGATGTAATTCTGGGTATGACTTGGCTTTCTCCAAATTTTGCGATCTTGGATTGTAATGCTAAAACTGTGACGTTAGCCAAGTCTGGGACAGATCCGTTAGTGTGGGAGGGCGACTACACTTCCATCGGTTCGTATCATCTCCTTTCTTTGTGCTAAGAGAATTGGTTAGGAAGGGGTGTGTTTAGCTTTCTTGGCACATCTCAGGGATGACCACTACCCAAGTACCTTCAATTGAGTCGGTTTCGGTAGTCCATGTGTTCTGGATGTGTTCCCTGCAGATCTTCCTGGTAAGCCACCGATAGAGATATGATTTTTGCATTGATCTGGAACCGGTACTCGCCCCATTCTATACACCCTTATAGAATGGCTCCCGCGGAGTTAAGAGAGTTAAAGGCCCAACTTCAAGAGTTGTTGAGCAAAGGCTTCATTAGACCAAGTGCATCTCCTTGGGGTGCTCCGGTGTTATTTGTGAAGAAGAAGGATGGGAGTTTTCGGATGTGCATAGACTACCGGTAGTCTAACAAGGTAACTATTAAGAACAAGTATCCCATTCCTCGCATTGATGATTTGTTCGATCAGTTACAAGGTGCTTGTGTCTTCTCTAAAATTGACTTGAGATCCGGTTATCATCAATTGAAAATACGGGCAACAAATGTGCCAAAGACTGCTTTTCGAACCAGGTATTGGCATTACGAATTTGTAGTGATGTCTTTTGGTCTTACGAATGCCCCTGCTGCTTTCATGAGCTTGATGAATGGGATTTTTAAGCTATATCTGGATCTCTTTGTCATTGTATTCATCGATGATAAATTGGTATACTCAAAGAGCAAGAAGGAACATGAGGAGCACTTGAGAATTGTATTGGAAATGTTGAGGGAGAAAAAGCTTTACGCCAAATTCTCCAAGTGTGAGTTTTGGCTAGATCCGGTGTCCTTCTTGGGACACGTAGTTTCTAAAGATAGGGTGATGGTGGATCCATCTAAGATTGAAGCAGTGAAGAATTGGGAGAGACCTACTAATGTGTCAGAAGTAAGGAGCTTTGTTGGTTTAGCTAGCTACTACCGCCGATTTGTTAAGGGGTTCTCTTCTATTGCTTCCCAATTGACAAGCTTGACTAAGACGAATGTTCCATTTGTATGGTCGGATGAATGTGAGGAAAGCTTTCAGAAACTCAAGACATTGTTGACTACTGCACCAATCCTAACCTTACCCGTAAAGGGTAAGAATTTCATTGTCTATTGTGATGCATCCTATTCGGGTTTGGGTGCAGTGCTAGCAAGCAAGAGAAGAATGTGATTGCTTATGCTTCAAGGCAATAAAAGTGCATGAACGTAACTATCCAACCCATGATTTGGAATTGGCCGCGGTAGTGTTTGCATAAAAGCAATGGAGGCACTATCTATATGGGGTTAAGTGTGAAGTCTATACGGATCATCGTAGCCTACAGTATGTCTTTACTCAGAAAGATTTGAATTTGAGACAGAGGAGATGGATGGAACTACTGAATGACTACGATATTACTATTCTGTATCATCCGGGAAAAGCTAATGTTGTGGCAGATGCTTTAAGTAGAAAGGCAGGAAGCATGGGAAGTCTAGCTCACTTGCAAGTTTCTAGAAGCCCGTTGGCTAGAGAAATCCAAAACTTGGCTAATGACTTTATGAGGCTAGAAGTAAATGAGAAGGGAGGATTTTGGCTTGTGTGGAGGCGAGATCTTCTTTTCTTCACAAGATTAAGGGAAAGCAGTTTGATGATGAGGAAACTAGCCGAATTCGGGATATGGTGTGTTGCGAGGAGAGGCTAAAGAGGCCATAATGGATGAGGAAGGTGTTTTGAGGATTAAGGGAAGGGTATGTGTGCCCCGTGTTGATGACTTGATCCACACTATTCACAGAGGCTCATAGTTCCGGATATTCTATACATCCTGGTGCAACCAAGATGTACCGTGACCTAAAGCAACACTTTTGGTGGAGTAGAATGAAGCGCGACATTGTTGATTTTGTTGCCAAATGTCCAAATTGTCAACAAGTAAAGTATGAACACCAGAGGCCCAGAGGAACACTTCAGAGATGCCCATCCTGAATGGAAGTGGGAGAGAATTGCAATGGACTTCGTGGTTGGTCTTCCAAAGACATTGGGTAAGTTTGATTCTATTTGGGTAATTGTGGACAGATTAACTAAGTCTTCTCACTTCATTCTGGTCAAGGTGACCTACAATGCAGAGAAGTTAGCCAAAATCTACATCTCAGAAATCGTTCGATTGCATGGAGTTCCACTTTCCATCATATCAGATAGAGGTACGCAGTTTACTTCTATGTTTTGGAGAACATTGCATGCGGAATTAGGTACTAGGTTGGACCTTAGTACTGCATTTCACCCTCAGACTGATGGTCAGTCTGAGCGAACGATTCAAGTGTTGGAGGATATGCTTCGTGCATGTATGATAGAATTTGATGGTCATTGGGATAACTTCTTACCCTTAGCGGAGTTTTCATACAATAATAGCTATCACTCCAGTATTGACATGGCTCCATTTGAAGCATTGTATGGGAGGAGAATGTAGGTCTCCCATTGGTTGGTTTGATGCCTTGAGGTTAGACCTAGGGGTACTGATCTATTGAGGGATTCAATAGAGAAGGTGAAATCTATTCAAGAAAATCTTTTAGCGGCTCAAAGTAGGCAAAAGGAATATGCGGATCGAAAGGTTAGAGACTTGGAGTTCATGGAAGGTGAACAATTCTTAATGAAGGTTTCACCCATGAAAGGGGTGATGGGGTTTGGTAAAAGAGGAAAGCTAATCCCAAGGTATATGGACCATTTGAAGTACTTAAGCTAGTAGGGAGGTGGCTTATGAATTAGCCTTGCCTCCAGGCTGTCTGGAGTGCATCTGGTATTTCATGTGTCCATGTTGAAAAGATACCATGGGGATGGAAACTACATCATTCGTTGGGATTCGGTTCTGCTTGATGAGAATTTGTCTTATGAGGAGGAGCCTGTTGCCATTCTAGATAGAGAAATTCGCAAGATGAGGTCGAGGGAGATTGCATCCATCAAAGTTCAATGGAAGAATCGACCAGTTGAAGAGGCCACTTGGGAGAAGGAGGCTGATATGCAAGAAAGATACCCATACCTGTTTACAGATCTAGGTACTCCTTTTCGCCCTTGTTTTTCTTCTTGTGATCGTTCGAGGACGAACGATGGGTAAATTGGTATCTATTGTAACGACCTGTTTAGTCGTTTTGAGAAACAGATTTTATTTCTGGAAAAATTGGCTAAGACGACGGATCCCACGACGGACCGTCATGGGCACGACGGACCATCGAGGGGGTCTCGTTTCAAAACACTTAGAATTCTGAAATTTGGGTACTGAAATCGAGTCTCTGAACTTTGTAACGGAATGGCAGGACGGACCGTCATGGGCACGATGGACTGTCACACATCTTCCACAGAAATTAAGTCTCTGAACTTCGTGACGACATGGCAGGACGGACCGTCGTGGGCACGACGGACCGTCACAGACTCTTCAAGGAAATTGAGTCACTGAACTTTGTGACGGACCTGCAGGACGGACCGTCGCAGGCACGACGGGCCGTCACAGGTTGCGTAATCCCAGTGTGGGTCGAATTCTGTTTAAGTTTTAAAGGGGCGTTTTGGACTATTCCTGCTTTAATTATAAAGTAAGTGGGTTAATTTATAGTTAATTACTTGGGGGTTAAAAGAGATAACCTTGAGTTAATTAGTGGTTAATTCCTCATCTTTTATACTTTATTATATGCTAATTAGGGTAAAAGAAAGAGGGTTTGAATAAGAAAAATAGAAAGAACAAAGAGAGAGAGAGGATCGAACGAGAAAGAGGAGAAACGAGAAGAAGAACAAAGCATGGGAAATTGCTTGCTTGATCAAAATTCTTTGGTGGAGGTAGGTTATGGTTTTTATATGTTATTCGTAGTAAACTCTTAATAGCGAATGATATGTATTGGGTAGTATTGTAAACCCTTCTATATGCTGAATTGTATGCTTGCATGAATGTGATTATATAATTGTGATAAAATAAGCATGATGAAGCTATTGAATCCTAAATCTTGAAAAACCCTAATCTACTTTGTTAATGATGATGCCTTGGTATAAAAGAAGGCTTGATGAACGAAATTAGTGAGATTAGGGGATCGGGTGTCAGGTTCAGACACCAGGATAGAAATAGAGGATCGGGTGCCACGTTCCGGTACCAGGAATGTAATAGAGGATCGGGTGCCACGTTCCGGTACCAGGATAGAATGAGGATCGGAGTGTCACTTTCCGACACCAGGATAGTATATGGATCGGGTGTCACGTTCCGGTACCAGGATAGAATGAGGATCGGAGTGTCACGTTCCGACACCAGGATAGTATATGGATCGGGTGCCACGTTCCCGTACCAGGATAGAATGAGGATCGGAGTGCCACGTTCCGGCACCAGGATAGAATATGGATCGGGTGTTACGTTCCGACACCAGGATAGTATATGAGGATCAGAGTGTCACCTTCCGACACCAGGATAGTATATGGAGCGGAGTGTCACGTACCGACACGAGAGGAATAAAGATAATGGAATCTTGAAAGATGTTAATATACTCAATTTAATTAACCAAATTCCCAAATGAGTATGATGGAGCGTGATCCTCATTGATGTGCTTGGTGTTGTGACCAAGAGTTATGGTAATTGTAAATGCCGCATGTTGAGTATTGTAGTTGATTTTATGATATTATCTGATATATACTGTTTTCTATTTGAGTTGGCGATGATATCTACTCAGTACTCGTGTTTTGTACTGACCCCTACTTGTTATGTTTCTTTCTTTGTTATTTTTGGAGTGCAGCAAACATACCGTCGTCTTCAACTCAACCGCAACTCTAGCCAGTCTTGATTACACCGGAGTCCAGGGTGAGCTAATTCTTCTAGCTTGGACTGGATCTTCTTCTCAAGTCTTGATGCCTCGAAATTCCGGCATGGACTAGCTTTTTATTTATTGAGCTTCTTAGGATACTCTTAGTTTAGTAATTTGATCATAGATGTTCTTTTGGTGATGACTTCCAGATTTTGGGGAATAATAGATGTTGAGTTTTTAGAAGTTATATAATTGATTTTTATTAATGAGTTTAAGTCTTCCGCATTGTATTTTGTTCATTTATGTCTTAAATGTTGGGGTTTAGATTGGTTGGTTCGCTCACATAGTAGGATAAGTGTGGTTGCCACTCGCGGCTCGGTTTTGGGTCGTGACAGGGATAGAAAGAGTTATGTGTTAAGTAGGATTAATATAAGTATGTCTTTATGTGAGAAATATGGAAGTTTTACCTTATTTTTTAAATGATGGCTTATATGATGTTTTGAAAGATTGGTTCATGAAGGTTTTATGAAAATAGCATGACTTGTATGTTTCAACTTAATTGTCCCTATTGTATGATTTTGCATAATGACATACTTTCTACAATGTTTGTACAAACCCCATACTTTTCTCTACGTTTAGGTAGAAGGCGAGTGGAGGTTTCCTAGAAGGCTATGCTTGCGAAGTTGAATCTCAATATTTGGTATGTCCTCATATAGTCAAGGACATAGTCTTTGTTTCCTTAGTTTCTTCTGTAAGACTTGTGTAAGACTATTTATGTATTTCTTTCAATGTAAAGGGTCATAACCCTAAGATATTTAAGATGTGTCTTTAAGTTGGTTTATGATTATGAGACTTACTTCTTTAGCTTTTATAAAAGAGTTTCTTATTTATATAGTTGTGAAAAGTTTTATTTCCTCACTACTTTTCATACTATATGTAATGAATGATAGCCAAGAGGCTTTTGAAAGACCTATGTGAGGTCAAGCACGCCACGTAACGACTAAAGAGTGCTCGAACTTTTAGGGTGTACTTTCGTACCATTACAATTGTCTTTATGAGAGTTGAACGGTTCATGTTTGATGTTATCTTGATGAAGAAATGTCATGTTGCTCGCCAAATGTACATATTGATTCTCACTGAAAATGTAGAAGGTAGTTCCTCCTATACTTATTTGAAGTGATGAGTTTTGAGCATAATAATGTTGTGAATCATGTTCCTATGAAATATGATGCCATGATATTGATTGATATGACTGTTGTTGTGCTGCTAGTTTTGAGTCATTATCCTCCCTAGAAAAGTTCAAGTGTCATTTGGGGATGAATGTTCCTAAGGGGGAGTATTAAAACACCCTGTAAATCCTATGAGCTAATATAAATCTTTGAATGAAGTTCAATAACTTAAAAATGGTTAAAATGATGTTTTAATACCTAACCTAACATAATTAACATAGATTCGAAGATTTAGTGCATAAGCATCAAGAAACGACCCTGACGTTCAGAAACAAGTGAAAATGCTATAGTATGTCCTTAGTCTTGTAAGGGGTTTGAAGAGTCGTATGAGGGATAAATCCTGTAAAATTACTTGGAATACATGTTTAGGATCAAAAAATCCGGGTACGATTCCCCAAGAACCACACTAAGGGTCCTTGAGGAGGACCCAAACAATTGATCCAAAAGATGTCTAAAGACAGACCTACTAACAAGAACCATTGACGGACCACCAATGAGTTGACAGGGTGTCAATGCACTTTGTAGGCCAAAACATAGAATTGTGGAGCTAGGATCCATTTGGCCAGTCTCTGACACAAACCACAGACAGCCAGGACGGGGCGTAAATAGGTTCATAGTCCATCAATGTTGGGCGTTGTTAGGTGTCTGCAAACTGGTGTAAGACACGTCCAAACCAAGGATGGTTTGGTAAATTTCTCCCTTGTACATTTAAGTGATGGTACGGTTATAATTGGTTAGTTTAGGTATATTAAAGTACTTTAAGTCATAAACAAGTCTTTAACCTTATATATCCAAAACCCCTAAGGCTCCTACTTATCTCTAGATTCTCTCAATACACAAAGACTTCACTAAAGAAGAAGGTAAAATCTTCAAGTAGGGCTCAAGAACAAGGTCTTCCATTCCTTAAGTAATGATAGGGTATGGGAACTCTTCACTCTTAGGACTCCTTTCCCCAATAGATTCCTTCAAACTGATTTTCAATGTTCTTCCAACTTTCTAGACTTCACTCAATCGTGGGTCACCTTTAAACTTGATTTTTTTGTCTATAATTGGTTAATAATTACTTAATGTGAATGTTTAGGGGTGAATTGATTTATAGTTTATGTTTCTAACCTAATTCTCTAAATACCCATGAATGTCTGTCTTCTTCTAACCCTAACTTTTTAATTAATGTCTATTAATGAGTAGAGGTGATTTAATTGATTATGTTCTTTATTATTTTTACTATTGTATGATGATGATAATTGATTTGATGTATAAATATCATTGATTTAGGATGAAATCTTGAAAGGGGTTTCTTGGAGGCCATCACTCATACCTTCAACTTAATGAACATGTTAATATACTATGGTTGGTCTATCTTTTGTGCTGTTGATCACTTGAAGTATGAATGATGAAGTTATGAATATATTGTAATCATATGAATTTGATGAATAGTGAGATGATGGTTAATCTGCTATTATGATGAGTTGAAGGTAATTTTTTGTACATATTATGACTATGTTATGAAGTATAGTTCTCACATGATGTTGGATTTTGGGTTTGTGATGAGAGGACTTTCTCATCATAGAACCTATGAGCCATGAACATGTAATAAGAGGGTTTAAACTCCTAATACATGTGTTACTAATTGATGTTAACAAATACTTTAAGATATTTCAAAAAGGAAAGTTAGCTCAGGACCAAGTGAACTTGATAATGAGAGGTGTTCCTTCAAAAAGGAAGGGATGTTCACACTATGTTCTCGACATGGAAACTACAATGCTAGTTAGCATAAAAAGTGTTTCTAGTAACAACTTCCCAGTTCCTTAACTATGAGCCCCCATAGGAACCTTAGCTAGTGGATCCACCTAGATATTATACGAATGTTTATGTCTTACCTTTGCAAGTAGGATACCCTTCTTTTAATGTGAGGAGATGAAACTGGATTCCGTGTAGCTCACATGATCTACGTCAGCTATGGAGATGTATCCGAATGTTGAAATGAATGAATTAAAATAAGAAGATGAGAACTAACTAGAACTACTTAAGAGGTCTACTTAGTGTAGGTAAGGAAACTGGACTTTACACATACATAGAACAAGTACACCTTGAGAGGAATTCTAGGGTGGGTTGTTTATGTATATATTCTATCAATGAAATGCATAATTTTGGTCTCATATGATAACTATGATACTGGTTTCACTTAATATACATGATTTCGGTCTAAATTAGTAAGCATGGTTACCACCCTTTTTGTGATGATATATGAGGTAAGAGACAATGCTTGTGACCTCTTTGTTTGTTTACTTGGTTTATGTGGGGTTATGAAGCTTCACATACATATTGCACTAGTGGATCGGTTTGGGGGTTATGAATAAGGTCTTGTGATGTATTGATGAAATGAACATTAAATATGAAATGTTTACCATGGCTCTATTATGATGTTACTAGTGAATATGGATATATATTGTTGTTATGGTATGTACTTGTATATTGTGTTGGTATGTTCATGAAGGCTTTTAAAGTGCATATAGCATTCTTATAACAAAATGTGATGTTGTTCATAGTTTCAATTGTTTTACTTACATATGTATCCATACTTAGAACACGTGGTTTATACTAACCAATATCTCATCTATTTTCTACACAAATGTAGGTTCGGTCCATTGAGGTGATTCATTGCCAGATTTCTCAAGAAGCTTGGATTGTGTCACAAGTTGGTGAGTCCTCAAGTCCGTGGACAATTCCCTATGATTCTAGCTTTTAGTTTTTTTCTTATATTGAAAGATATTTTTCCATTTCTCCTATTTCAAGGACTACGTTGAATTCATTTTATAAGACTTGAAATGATGTAAAGATTAAGTCCCAATTTACATACTCTTATATTTAGGTGGTAATATGAAGTAAGTTAGTTCTATATTGATACATGAAGTGAAGTTGAACATCAATTGAAATATTTTTAATTTTCCCTTTTTATTACATCTATGATGCGATTATGAATTCTAAGAGCTTTTATAAGACCTCTTTGAGGTCGACGCCGCCGGTTATGAATGGGGGTACTCTCGGATCGTGACAACACTTAGAGAATTTTAATTAAAAATATCACACTAATATAAATATACAAGTCAACATATAAGTGCCATATTGCATGAAGAACATATAGTCCATGTAAATTCACGTCACGTATGAAACATGAAATCTCACAGGAACAGGCATACATATAGGAAAATCATGGAAGTTCAAATAAACTTATGACCCTTCATAAAACAAAACTAGGAGGGATTAATACCCTCAATTTTTACTAGAATAGGAAGGAAAGAGGTGAGGATATCGGGACATCATATCAGCCTCAGCCTCCCAAGTAGCACTTTCTACTAGGTGCATCCAAAGAACATTTACGGAAGCTACTTCCTTATTCTTCAACTTTTTCACTTGACAGTCTATAATGTCAACCGGGACCTCTTCATAAGATAGGTTAGCATCAACTCCTAAGCCTTCTAGAGGAACGATAGACACCAAATCTCCTATGAACTTTTTGAGCATTGATACATGGAACATCGGATGCACCAAAGCCAACTCAATAGGTAATTTCAACTCATAGGCAACACATCCTATGCATTTCAAAATATTATATGGCCCCACATACCGGGGACTAAGTTTCCCCCTTTTCCTAAACCTCATCACCCTTTTCATGGGTGATCTCTTCAAATTTACCAAGTCACCTACCATAAACTCAAGGTTCCTCTTTATATTGTCGGCATAAGATTTTTTCTGACTTTGCGATGACTTCAATCCTATCCCTTATGAGTCGTACTTTCTACACGACCTCATAAACTATTTTGGGACCTATTAAAGCAAACTCACCAACCTCAAGCCACCCAATCAGAGATCTACATCTTCTCCCATAGATAGCCTCAAATGGAGCCATGACAATACTTGAGTAATAACTATTATTGTAGGCAAACTCAATGAACGTTAGATGGTTATCCCAATTACCGTTGAAATCAATGACATAAGCCCTCAATATATCTTTTAGGGTTCAATGTGGTACTATGTTTTATCTTGGTACCAAAATGTAAAAACCCTAAAAATGGATATGCTAAGTAATTCTTAATGTGTCTAGAATGCCAACGATTAGACCGGGTTCACACGGATTGATGCGCGTAGAAAAGACCTCGGAACCCTTGATACATCTAAGCCAACTAACTTGGGGAGTTAGTTGAGCTAGTAAAGGTTAAATCAAACTATGTAGGGATCTTGAATACGAAGATTTACTCGAAGGAGTCTTTAACGGACATAAAAAGAGGAAATCATAGGTTTGGAGGGTCTAGGAATAAAATAGTTTTTTTCCAGGATAAGGTTAGAATCGTAATTACCCTAAATATATAATTAATTATTTAATTAATAAGGTGGAGGGGCATTTTGGGGAGAGAGGGCCGAAATTGGGCTCTTGAAGTGAAATCTTTCTCCACCCTGGTTCGAACCTAGGTGGAAGAAATAAATTAAGTTGGGTTTAATTTAAGTTGGTAAATTAATGTATTTATTTACATTAATTAGTTATTAGCTTATTCAAAATAAAAGGAAATCAGATTTTTAATAATTAAATAAAACCTTATTTGACTAAGTCTTAAACTAGACTCCTAAGCCTAAGAAAACTCTTCTGTCCCATGCTAATCTCTCTCTCTCACGTCTCTATCACTCTTAATCACGTTTTCTCTGCCGAAATAACTCCAAAAACAGTAGTTAAACCAAAATTTTTAACACTTGAAGAACTCACAACAAAAATATAAGAAAACAAACGAAATCAATCACGTAGGCAAAGAGAAGTTTGTCCGTCGAGTTGGTGTTGACTTTGAGGGGATTTGGACGTGATTTTTGGAGTAGGTTTTTGGCAGCAAGTCAAGTTTTGAACGTCATAAAAGGTATGGGTTTTCTTAGTCTTGGTCCCTTTTCCAAGAGACCCTTAAGGCTTCGATGAATCTACTAGAAAACTAGGACTGTTCCCGTTCTTGTCGAACTCCTTGTCCCTAGTATCCCTTTGATCTCAATGTGAAATAGGTTAGAGATCATGTTGTTGGTATGTTTGCTTGTATTTTAAGTATGAAGTTTGGTTTTCTTGGTGATGTGTTCTTGATTATGTGTTTGGAATTGTAAGCATGTTAAGTTATGTGAACTGAAAGTATGAGAAAAATGATATGTTTTTATGGTTGAATTTTATGTGCAAATGTTTGTGTAAATCATGAGGTGTAAAAGTGTTGTAATTTTTTTAGATGAAATGGTAATTCTTGGATGAATATATAATCATAAAAATATTACACTTAAAGATACAACAAATGATCCATGAAATGCCTTAAGAATTAACGTATGAATGATGATAAAAAGAAGCTTGGGTTCGGTAAAAAAAAATGGTACAAAATGCAATGAAAAATGATTGTAAAATATGTGAGATGACTAAGGATTGAACCCAAGACATCATTACATGAAAGCTACAAAAAAAACAATCAACAAAAGATTAAGATAAAATGGATTGGAAGAGACTAAATTTCCAGCCTGCTGGAAATTGTAGTCTCGGCCAACTTTTTAAAAAATAAGCTTCGTTTAAAAATAAATAAATTTTAGGTCATTGGGGATTGAACCCATGACATCACTAAAAGAAAATTTCATAAAAAAATTCGTGAGAAAAATGCAAGGAAAAATAGATGTGGGGATTGAACCCAAAACCTCTTGAATGGATGAGAGAGTTAGGAGAAAAATAATGGAGAAATAAATGTGGAGAGTGGGGATTGAACACAGAACCTCTTGCATAGGTGATAATGTTAAGATATAAATTAAAATAAAAATAATGAGCTTGTGGGGGATTGAACCGACACCACCTCCTTGACTTAAACGAAAAAAGGAGAGAAGAAAAAGAGAGAAAATATTATGGGGTTTATTGGAATCAATCTGGGATCCCCCTAATCTGAAAAATGTGATTATCAAGTTTAAAATAAGATTAAGTGTTGTCCAAGGGATTCGAAATCGGGTTCCCTTGCCCAATTTTGTATTGACACATAAGTCATAGGTAAGTAAATATTTAATGAATGCTGCCTCTAATTATCGAAATCGAGATCTTGGCATAAATACAAGATGCATAAGTCTTGTACTACATAATCTTAGGAAGATATGAATCACTTAAATGCACTATGAATGAAGCCTCGTGGCTTTTATGTATAGACCCATAAGTCTAGCATACGTTTAAAAATAAGTGAACCTAAGATATATGTAATGAAATGATGTAAGTACGAGTATAAAACATACTAAATGGCCAAGTGCATTGGCATACAATCAAATGATTATTATGTAATGAAATGATGAAATCCTAGAAGGGTTAAGTAAGAGTGTAAAACACACAAATGGCTAAGTGAATTGGCATATGATGAAATGAACATTCACGTAAAAAGGGGTGAGTAATTATGAAGAGCAAATGTGCTAATGTTGATGAATGTGGTGAGAACATTATATGAGGCTAATGTAAAAGATGAGAGCAATCTCAAATGAGCCTAAGTAAATGTTACCAAAACATACTCACCTATGAGAATGTAAAGTTAATGAAGAGACCAGTCTCTATGAACACTCTAATGAAAGTATTGAACTTAACACACTTAATACTAATGATGAGATTATAAATCATCTATTGAGATATGATGTCCTCATACTAGAAGCCAGCTTCCATGACGTATGAGTTGAATGTAATGAAACATTATACTGAGCATCGATAGACTAGCTATGAGCGGTGATGCCTTCTTTTTGGAAGGTCGAAGGTTCACGTAACTCTCATGAGATGAGACAGTCCAGCATGCCGGGTATGGATCTCCTTATATCTCCTAGTCTTCAAACCTATACTACCAATATAGGGATCTGGCGTGGTGAAATTCCGATGTACACTAGCATGTTATGGGTCACTTTGGTCGGTGATTCCACCTCTTTCTGGTGTGAGGGAGACACTGGATTTCATGATGCTCACATGATCAATGTCGTTTAAAGATAAAGTTCCCAATGAAAGAAAAAGGTCAACCTCAAATGATGCACATAATGAAATGAATGATATTGAAGGTGTTAGTATAGGGTAATCAAAAGGTGATTTTGATTCAAGTAATGACATTAGGTCGTCATTGCACAACAAACCTAATGAAAGTCTTAAACTACATCCTAGGTATAGCTGTTGTTTATACTGGCCTATGATTTAAATGAAATGGAGTGCATATGAATGAATGAAGCAGACTCTGTGATTTCTAATGAAGACTCTCTAGTTGAAGTCTCATCTGTTGAGCCCTCATTCCTGGGATGTCTTAACGTTAAGTCCATGATTCCAAGGTGTTAAGGCATATGAACGAATGATTTTAAAGAAGTTATGTGCTTCATGCAAATTGTGTTGTATGTTATATATATGTGCTATGTGTAAATATCATATGATGTGTGCAAATGTGAAAAGTATGATGATGTATGTTAATCTCATGGCATAACTTTCCTATTACAAATCAGGAAATCTCACTGACTTTCCTAATCCAAATTTGGAAAGCTCATTGAGTTTCCCAATCAAAATTTGGAAACTTTCCTAATCTTAATTTGGCAAGTCCACTGACTTGACTTCCAAAAAATTGTTGTTAGGAAAGAGTTATTCTTCCTCATGCATGTCTTTGGTGTGTGCTTGCATATACCCATACTTAGTACAAGCGTGTAGTAACCCTATACAAACTCTACTATTCTTTTAGGTGCAGGCACAGTTGGATGATAGTGCTACAGGATCATTGTTGCAGTTATCCAGACGTCTAGCATTCATCCGGAGTTGGTAGGTCCTCATTCGAGGCTGCTATTGTTTTATATCCTAGCTTAGTTTTAGAGTTGATCTAGTGGAGCATGTTCCACCAGCATTTCTATCCTATTTTTATTTAGACTATGTATTGGTGCCATTTTGGCAATTATACACTTAATAAGAATTGAACTATTTCTTTCAGTTGCTTATCCCTTAATGTTAGATGGGGAATAATTACGTATTAATGAGAATCTTTTTATAAGTACGTTAGGAAACAAAAAGTTTCAAATTTTTCGCTAAAATTAACCCATGTAAAGTAAGAATGACATAAGTAGGCTTGTCTGCGACCTCTGACAGGTCAACGATGCCGGTCTCGTCTGGGGTCTAGATGCGGTCGTGACACAAGTCCACTTTGGAATGCCTTCCAAAAAATGAGAAGTAAATTGAGTACCCCTATCCGAAATAATAGACAAGGGAACGCCACGCATCCTCACAATCTCCTTAAGATACAATTTAGCATAGTCTTCCGCTGAATATTTAGCCTTGACGGGAATAAAATAGGCTGATTTGGTCATCCTATCAATAATAACCCAAATCGAATCGTGGTCCCTTCGTGTACGAGGCAAACCCACAACAAAATCCATATTGACATCTTCCCACTTCCAAGTGGAGATAACTATATCTTGAGACAAACATCCTAGTCTTTGATGTTCGACCTTGACTTGTTGACAATTAGGACATTTGGCCACAAACTCCTCTATATCCCTCTTCAAACTATTGTACCAATAGATCTCCCGCAAGTCGCAGTATATTTTCCTGGCTCCCCGGTGAATGGAATATCGTGAACCATGATCTTTTCCAAAATTTATCTTGTCAAGTCATCCACATCCGGAACGCACAACCTACCTTGATACCTAAGTACCCATCTCCCCCTTGGGAGAAAGCTTCAATGGATTTTCCAAGTTCAGAGTCATTCAACTTCATCAACACGGGATCAAGGTGTTGCTTGGATTTCATATCAATAACTAAGAATGACTCGGAGCTATTTTTGATCATGACACAACCTTAGGAGAATCTACTTATGGGACCCCCAATTGGGCCAGTCTATGCACATCATGGACTAACTCCTTTTTCTTATCTTCTACATGAGCAACACTACCCATGGGCATACGTCTCAATGAATCCGCAACTACATAAGCCTTGTAAGGATGGTAGAGGACACTCATATCATAGTCTTTAAAAATCTCAAGCCACCTTCTTTTTCGGAGGTTTATCTCTTTTTGGGTAAACACATATTGAATACTTTTGTGATCGGTGAACAAATCTACGTGCACTCCATACAAATAGTGTCTCCATATCTTCTAGGCAAACACCACAGCCGTTAATTCAAGGTCATGATTTAGATAGTTATTTTCGTGTACCTAGAGTTGCCTTGAGGCATAAGTTATAACCTTACCATGTTTCATGGTGACACAACCCAAACCTATTCGAGAAGTGTCACAATATACCACAAACCCTTTGGTACCCTCGAATAAGGTCAATACCAGAGCATAGGTAGATTAACTTTCAAGTCTTGGTAGCCTTTTTCACAAGTTTCCGACCATTCAAACTTAACTTGTTTTTGGGTTAGGGTCGTCAATTGAGAAGCGATAAATGTGAATTCATTAAAAAATCTCCTATAATACATGTACAAACCAAAAAGGCTAAGAATGTCAGTCGAAATTAGGGGTCAAGGATAATTCTTAACTTGCTCCATTTTCTTCAGATCAACCTCTATACCTACACTCGGCACAGACCAAGAGAAGCAACTGGTCATAGAAAAAACTCGCACTTACTATATTTAGCAAAAAAATTGGTGTTACTTGAGGATTTGCAATAATATCCTCAAATGAATCATCTGTTCATCCTCACTTTTGGAATATACCAAGATGTCATTGATACGCTCAAACTTACTTCTCAAATAAGAAGTAAAGCGGTCGTGTCCAGTAAATAACCCAACTAGTGTGGTTGGGATCGTTCCCACGAGGAAAATAGTCTAGACTTAACTTCAACCTATTATTACTATTGTTTGGTCAATGACATCCTTGGAAAGTAAAAACAATAAATTGGGGGTTTCTAATTCTAAATGAATGAAAATAACTAACGCCATTGAAAGAGACACTTAACAGCTTTGAATGTTGGATTTTAATCAATTAATCAAAGTAACCAGGGTGTATGTGTTCCCCACAGGTTCATAACTTGATAATTCTAACTATAACAATTCTTTCCTAGTATCTTGCATGCAGAGTGATAAGTTATATATTTCTAAATCCTTGGTCCGGCATCTAGAAAATCTCACTCCGCACCTTGGTCCGGCTACGTGTGTTGCTTTCCTAACCCTTATCTTTACCTCATATTAAGCATCATATTCGATATTTGACTAAGTTATTACCTCGTACCAATCACTACTAGCCTATTAGATAGTATACACTAAATCTATGTTGATAATTCTTTTCCTATTATCTACCTCCTTGGTCGGCAAGTAGCATTAAGACGAGTTCTAACGTTGGCCATCCGTTAAAAAGACTTCTAAGCGAAAAAAGAATTATTATACATGCAAGACACCATTCTAGAATTGTTATTTTAGTTAGGTTTTATCTCATTATTTGCCTATGGTACCCAAAACCCTAGTTATGGAGTTTAGTTACTCATAGTCATAATCACAATATTCAAATATATTAAATAAGAATTCATGTACTTACTTCAAGGAGAAAGAGTAAAATCCGCAAAGTTGCTTGAATAATCACCAAAAATCACCAACAATCAATGATAATCAAAAGTCAACAATATAATGTTTACTAATACGGTGTCTAACAATACGGAGTCTAACAATGATCTAGAGTCTAGCAATACGGAGTCTAACAAATAATACCAGAGTCTAACTAATAATACCAGAGCCTAACTATATGGAGTCTAACCTCAAAAACGAGGTTTTTCGAACTATTTATAAAAAAATCAAAACCTAATTAAACAAGGACTCTATTTGCTGGAAATCTGCAAAAATGCGGCAGGGTCGACGGACTTCGCGAGGATCTTCATGGACACGACGGACCGTCATGGACTCCGTCGTCCCATACTTGTGCAATTTCCTCTGTTGCTCTTCTTCATTACCCTCGACGGCAAGTATGACGGACCGTCATAGGCACAACAGTCCGTCGAGGGTCTTCGTTCCAAAACACTTTAACTATTGGAATATGGGTACTGGGATTACTTCTCTGAACTTGATGACGAACCTGCAGGACGGACCGTCATAGACACGACGGACCATCACAAGATTCGTTACCCCACACTTGGTCAGACTTCCCCATCTTCCTTCAGAAGCTGCACTAATTTGCCACCTACGGACCGTCATAAGCACGACAGACCTTCATCCGTAAGTGGTCCCTTCTGTATTTCTTCGCTCAAAATCTCCGCATTCAGCTTTGGACAGATTTCCTGCAAAATAAAAAAAACTTATATAAAAATTAGCACAAAAAGGCTTTTGGACACACTAAACTTAAGGAAAAAGTATTAATAATTTCGTGAAACCACGGTATATCAACACCCTCAACTTAAATTCGTTGTTTGTCCTCAAGTGACGCACTATGATTCAATACAAAAATCTTTGTACAATAGTATCCATGTTTTATCCTTTGCAATCATTTGGCTATCAATCCCGATTAATCTCATCAAATCTATGCATGCTATCACTATTAGGCTTGAATTATGTGGGATCAGAACATGACACAGACTCACCATGCACTAACACCTATCCTCTTCAATTTCTCACCGAGGTGCTAACAATTCCGGTATTGCAACTAGTGTCCTCACTTCAAAACAAAATCCTCCTTTTTCACACAATGATTTCAGTTTCAGTATAAGGATTACTTTTCAACACTCACTCTCAGAACAAAGTCACACTCATTCATACCTATTGCCATAAGCTTGCCCTTATTTTTACTGCCTTAAGTTCGCTATACAACCCTTAGGATCACGATAGGACTTTTTTAGCTAGTAACATAGGCGCAGGATCAAGTAGGGTATATTTAGGTATACTTTAGTGACTTTTTGCCCTCCTTGACATATCTGATAAACCTTCCACTTTCTATCATTTTATCTCGCCAATTTCTCATATTCTTTCACCTTGCTATTTCTTTTCTTCTTTCTTCATTTGTGTAAGTGACTCTCTCTTCTTTCTGCTTGTATTTCTTGTATATTTTTCTTTTTATTTACTTTTCTTTCAACTAATTCTTGAGTCACTTTACTTTTGTTCTTCTCTCTCTTTGTTCTTTCAACCCCCACTTTCCAGAGCATTCCTCATAATAGCCACCCTCAACTCATGGCTTTGCCATGAGTCAAGGTACACAATACCCAAAGTTGGGTCAGGTCCATAACGAAGGTTCTTTACTGCATTAGCCACCCTCAACTTATGCTTTTGGCATAAGCTGAGGTGCACTTGTCCAAGGAGGGACCAGGGCCAACACATTGTTCCCAGAAAAGATCAGTTGGGGTGAAAAAGAAAGGTCTAATTTAAGATCAGATCATTTGGATCAAAGAAGGATAAATTTCATTTGGTTCTTTTATTTAGGCTAAAAATGGGCTATATTGAATAAGGGCCTATGATCCTTTCCTAATTGTCTATTAAGCTTGCTTTTAGCAGGACTAACCAGGCAAGTTCTAGCTCAGTACCAACAGTGGACTACTCGATTTTCCTCACACACTTCCTGACATTTCATCACTATCCGATTATCAGACACCTAGTTCAAATTTTAGACTTAGGGTAATGCAATGGTGTACCCTATGTTATGCTTAGGGCCACACATTATCAATTACTATGCCTAGTCATGCATCATTTTCCAGTTTAGCAGGATATCATTTTAGCCATTATGCTTCAGAATTAAACTATGTACAAAAGATATAAACATGTCGGTTCAAAAAAAAAGTAATCAGTCTTTTGGGGAAAAAGAACACAGGCAAGAAAACCCCAAAAGAGGATAGTGAATTGGGCTACTCAGACTTCACCCTAACACTCACTTTCCATTTACCCCACCCCCACCAAAAACATGCAATTGTCCCCAATGCATAAACATTTAAATACTAGAGTGGTAGGTGAAGCAAACCTATGGCGCAAAGAGCCGTCGATCAGCAAGGTGGTGGGTCCAGTTCCCCGAAACCCACGTCCTCTGCAATCTGGACACCCTCAATGGTCTCCTCAGCAACAACCGCACCATCAGTAGTGCCTCTTGCTATCTCCACAGTGCGAGAGCTAGACTCCCCAGCCGCTAACTCTGATGCTCTCATCTGGTGCACCTCCTCTTCAGCAAGTGAGGCTCTTCTCGCAGCCTCCATCTCTTGGCACTCCTTCTTCCATGCTCGCGCCTCGTCCTCTGCTCAACCCCTACGCCTCTTGGAATTCTCTCGAGGGGGAGGTGGTGGAATCTCTGAAGTGGCAAATAGGGCCGCCAACACTGTGTCTTCAGCAGGCTCGACAGAAGGGGCCTCAGACTCCGGCACCCTAGCCTCTAAGATCGTGTTGATATCTGCACGAAGACTGTCAACTGCAGCCTGAAGAGTCGACACATCCACCGGAGGGGCAGGTCGGGCTAACACCCTCAACTCAAAGGCGTCCAAGCGCTGGTGAACCTCAGCGATCTTCCGCTCTGTATACTGGACCATTTTCCGCTCTAGGCGCTCTTCTGACCCAGTGATTGACTTCTGCATCCACGGCTGGATATGATGCAGAAGTGTAGCCATTTGTACCTCTAATTTTTGGACCCTAGCAAGCGGGACCAGTGCCGGTAGGGGACTGTGCGAGAGGAGCTCGGGGCATTGCTACTACCCGGGGTAGTGTCAGTGAACGTCGCCTGTGTAGCAGTGCGGGCCTGGGCTACCGTATCAGCAAGATCATCAGCAAGTGGGGGTAGCTCTGGACGGGGCCCTCTGCGTGGAGCCAACTCATTGGCCTCATCTCTGATGAGGCCGATGTCAACAGTGCCATGCGGGGTCTTGAGCTGATCTACGTGCAATATAGGCACACCTGCGGACCTGCAGAGAGCAAAGAGCATGCACGGGAAAGGGTAAGTAGTAGTGACCTTGAAAGCCCTCTCATGCATGACTGCTTGTAGATGCCAAGCTAAGTCCACCTTGAACCCGGCTATCATCGCCGCCATCAACATTGTTCGATCCCATGTAACGATATTATCAGCAACTGTGGGGGAAAGGCAGTGACGGACAATCATCCACAAGAACTTCGCCGTGAAAGTGAGGTTGCCCTTCTTAATGGCCCCTTTGGCTCAGTTACCCAGTCGGCACCCTCTCCATCAACTGACAGGTGCAGGGCCATCAACCTCTTGGTGGTCTCTCTCAGTGATGGCTCGCGCAGGAACTGGCCATCTTTAACTATCTGCCATCGGTAGTCAAACTCGGCAGTGAGAGGGGTCCGAGAAGCATCAACACCCTCGCCGTATAGAAACCGGCGGATGGCAGGTAGGGAAATGTCAACTTGTACGCCCCGGACTCGGACCTGCTCCAGTGGGGCCTGTTTAGCGGGGGCAGCCCGCCTATCTATCTGTGATCGGAGAGTTGCTACGTAGGATACGTAGAACTCTCGGACCATTTCTTCACTGTAACGTCCAGCGGATGTGCTAGCCACTCCAAGCGATGTCTGGTGAAGAGATTGTGGATCTCAGGCATCGTCGGAGACTCCCTGTAAGAAGAACCGCCTCCAAGGTGAGTGTTCGAGTCATCACTCCTTATCAGTCAGGAACTTGGCGTCGGAGTAGACTTGAAATTTCCCATCGACACACCACCGGTTGGGCTGGTCAGTGGCTTGGGTGGGGGCCTGAGCTGGTGAACCTCATGTGGATTCCTAACTGTCAGCCTCATCAGACGAGGCAGACGCTGCAGCGGTGGCGGGTGCGGGAACCTCAGCAGAGCCAGAGGCTTCCTTTGACCAGGATACTCCTAAGGAGCCAAACGCTCCTTCTTCATTTGTGGCTGACCCAGAGGTTGTGCCGGTCAGTGTGCGCTCCTCATCAGATTGGGAGGTAGTGAATACGCCGGACGCCACCTTTTTGGGTGTGGCTCTGGGAGCACGTGCAGCACGGGAAGGGGTGGAAGTGCCTGGGGGCACGTACTCGGGGTCATGCTCATTATCAGAGCCAATGACCATGCGGGCAGATGGGGCGACAGACTTCGATCGCCCGCGTGCATAGATGCGATCTTGCTTGGGTGCCATAGTAGATAGTACCTGTAAAGGATCAATATTAGTATGAGAAGTGGCAAACAAGACAAGCAAAACTCCAAAAACAATTAAAATAGTATGTCATTACTATGGTAACAGTGACACATGACGGGCCTGGTGACGGCTCGTCGTGACTATGACGGACAGTCATGGGGTCCGTCGTGTTTTACTTACTTAAAATACGTATATATGGAGAACCCTGAAGGAGAGTCTCTGACTAGTCCGTCGTAGGTGTCCGTCATAGGACACTTAAAAAAATATGGAGACCCTTAGGTGAGGGGTCTCTGACCGTCATGACGGTCATGCAGGACGGACCGTCCTGGGTATGACGGTCCGTCACATCTGTCCGTTGAAGGACACTTAGAAAAAGAGAGAGACCTCAGAAACAGGGTCTCTGACAACTAGAACGGTTGTGCAGGACAGACTATCGTGAAGACGACGGTTCGTCACATGTGTCCGTTGAAGAACACTTAGAAAAAGTGAGAGACCCTCAGAAACAGGGTCTCTAACAAACAGAATGGTTGTGCAAGACGGACCGTCGTGAAGACGACGGTCTGTCACATGTGTCCGTTGGGGGACACTTGGAAAAACATGGTCAGTGGGGTGTTAGGGCTTTTGGAACGGACCCTACGACGGTCCGTCGTGGGCACGACGGTCCGTCATTGGGGTCTCGTTCTGTAGATCAGTGACAGAACTGGTGTACCCCATTCATCCCCGATGATCCCAAAGTCGAACTTGTAGTGTTTTGGACCTACATTTGCCTAACCCAACTACCTAGGAAACTAGTAATACGAAAGCACCTATGTCTAGGGTTGTAAACATGGCAATTTCGAACATTTTTAACCTAGGTTAGACAGATTCTTATTAAAGAGACAAACATATGACGAAGAACTAAGCGAATACAAATTAATAAACAAAAATATAAGATAAATGAGTAGAAATTAGACACATACCTTAGGATTGGAGAAAAACAAGATGGTTAAGTACTCGGTGACCAAGAAGACCCACAGCAGCAACTCCGACTAATAGACAAAAACTTCTAGGGCTTTGGAGAATTTTGGGGGAACAATGATCGAGGGAGAGAAGAGAATGGAAGTTTAAAAGAGAGGGAAATGGGAGGTAAAATGAAGGAATGGGTTGAAATGAGGGGTTGGGGGGGTTTAAAAGGTCTAATTTTGAAAAAGACTCCAACCGGGTCGGGTCGGGTACGACTCATTAATGAGGCAACGACTCCCCGACGACGGTCCGTCTAAGTTGTGACGATCCATCGTTGGGTCCATCGTGTGTGCCCTAGTTTGAAAATAATAGAAAAACGTACCTGGTACGACACATGCATATGACGGTCCATCGCAGGCGCAACATTCCGTCTATGTATCTGTTAGTGACTGCTGCAGAGTAATTTTCTGCAGAATTTCCTGTGATGTTGCCTGCAATTTAAAAACCCATTAGTAGAAAAATGCTACCATTACTAAAAAGACTATAAGTATTGGGTTGCCTCCCAACAAGCGCCTGATTTAATGTCGCGGCACGACTGAGGACACTTGATTACTCAGCCTTCATCAAGATAGATGGTTTTCCTCTATTACTTTATTCTCCGATGCTTATGCCCAAAATAGAGTTTTATTCATTCTCTATTAACCTCAAACTGCACTTCCTCCTTGGCTTTTAACTCAACTGCTCCACGGAGGGAATACTTGGGTAATCAAGTAAGGGCAAGTCCATTTGGACTTGAGCTTGCCGGAAGACAAGGCGACCCAGAAATGTCTACAAGCACCAAATCCAAAACCATAAACTCTTGTTTTGCAATTTTTTGTTCATTCTCCTTCTTTCTTTCTTTTGTTATGGGATATGGCAGATACGATTGTAGCTCACCACTCTGCCTCATGGTCCTACAAATGTTGAAGGTCGCCTTTTCATTATTTAACCGAAATGTCATCTGTCCTTCTCCAAATCAACTAAGGCTCTACTTGTAGCAAGGAATGGCCTCCCAAGAATAATAGGTACTTCAAAATCGACCTCACAATCAAGAATAACAAAATCAGCCGGAAAGATGAATGACTCCACTTTTACTAGCACATCATGAAGTATCCCTATAGGCCGTTTCACTGTCCGATCAGCCATCAATAGCCGCATCGCAGTGGGTTTTGGATTCCTCAAACCCAACTTCTTATAAATCGAGAGGGGCATGAGATTTATGCTTACCCCCCAGATCACATAATGCTTTCGCAAAATGTAATAACCCAACTGTACAAGGTATAGTGAACACACCAGGATCTTCTTCTTTTGTACGATGGATCTTGTAGCAATAGCACTACAATGCTGCAGTCTATCATCATCCTCGTAAGTGACCGATCTTTTCTTTGTGACCAGATCTTTCATAAATTTGGCATAACCGGGCATTTGTTCTAGAGCTTCTACCAAAGGGACATTGATAGAAAGCTTCTTCAACATTGTTATGAAACGCCGATATTTACCATCCTCGGTCTTTTTCACTAATCTCTGAGGGAAGGGTGGTGGTGGCCTAGGCATGGGAATTACCTTGATAGGTACTTCTGCATCTTTTCCATTACTTTCCTCTGCTTCACCACTACCCATTACCACATTATCATTATTCTTTCTCACATTTTCCTCAGTAGACGGCATAGGTGGGTCAATGGTTTGCTTACCACCCGAGTAGTGATTGCCATACAGTGCGCATCATTCTTTGGATTTTAGACAGTTATGCTAGGAAGAGTGCCCGGTTGCCGTGTGTTCACTGTCGCAGATAATTGGGCCATTAGCAATTCGATATGTTTAATCGAAATTGCATGTGTATCAACTTTTTTCCCAAAACTAGCTAAATCACCCCTTAACTCTTTAATGTGCTCATCACTAGCATCGAACCTCCTCATCATTTTGTGCAACATATCCTCAACTCGCTCCATACTATCTCCACCATCCTAGGAGTAACTTCATGATTTTGAGTAGGGACATAGGGCCCATTCATGTTTTTTCTATTAGCATAGTTACCCCTGTTAAAGTTGTTGTCATGGTTGTAGTTTCCATCTCGGACATAATGACCCTCACGATTGTAGTTACCATAGTTTCGACCTTTTTTCCCTTGACCTTGGCACCAACTATCCTGATTTGAGCCTTGGGCGCTTGGTCGGAAACCCCCCATCCGCTCATTTACTGCATAAGTGTCCTCTGTATAATAACATTCATCGTTAGGAGGTGGTGGTTTTGCCAAGTAGTTGACTGCGTTTATCTTTTCTGCACCCCCATTGACATGTTTTAGTACCAACCCAAGCTCAGTTCTCATCTGTGCCATTTCTTCACGAATCTCATCTGTGGCTGGGTTGTGAGTGGATTGCACTGCAAAGGTGTTTCTCCCTGTATCAGACTTCCTAGTACTCCAAGCTTTGTTATTCCGGGAGATTTTCTCTAATTTTTCAGCAATCTCAGCATAAGGACACTCCCCATAAGATCCACCTGCTATAGTGTCCAACACCACTTTATTGTTATCATCCTGTCCCCGATATAAGTATTCCTTCAGTGACTCATCATCTATACGGTGATTTGGAACACTTCTCAAGAATGAGGTGAATCTATCCCAAAAACTACTAACTGACTCTCCTGGTAGTGCCACAAAGTTGTTCACTCTGTCTTTGTGGTTTAGTTTCTTGGAGACCGGACAGTAGTGTGCTAAGAAAACATCCCTTAGTTGGTTCGAAGTGGAAGATTGAGTTTTATGGGAGCTCAGTGAACCATATAGCAGCCTCTCCCGTCAGTGAGAAGAGAGAAGAAACCACTCTGAGCCCATTACATCTAAATCCAAATCAGGCCTCCCTACACACAACTTTTACACACTGCCCTACCTTAGCTATATGGGCATGTGGATCCTCAGAAGGTAGCCTGAAAAACAAACCTCTAGCAGTCAGCATTTGCATCAGGCTACTAGTTACACAAACGTGTGGCCTGTGGGTAGAGGACGCAAGACAAGTGGCCCATCGAGTCTGCTATGTTATCATAGCCTTTGTAGTATGCCTGGGCTGGACGGAACGGGTTTTGTCCCCTCTGTTTGTGTTCACCCCCGAGCATCGGGTAAAATCTGACCATGAACATCAACCGGATCTGGGATGTTT
>JAKWJD010001755.1:42765836-42868029 GCA_027705065.1 Solanum peruvianum
TCAAACCTTTACGGAAAAAGGGTTTCGCGCAGCAACCTGTACAAGACATGCTTTTACAAAATTGGTCTATTCCTAAAGAACCTATTAATAAGATTTACCAAATATGTAATTTAAATTTATTTAACGTTTTAATATAAAAAACTTGTGAATCTACTTCTGCAATAAATAATTATTTAGAAACTATTAAATTGTTAAGTGCTGCTGACAAGGAATTCCCTTACTACAGGGACTAGGTAATAGAAGGATTTTCACATTCTAGGTCCCTGACTCTCACCACATGGTATAAATAACACTTGGCTATCATGTCACAATCCTTCCACCAAGAAATAATTTAACCCCTTGGCATAGAATTTCCCACCTTCCACTCTAAAATGTATTCATTAGGGAATTGGAACATCACTATCCATGTTCTAGAATCTATGGATGCAAAATAATCATGAAGCCAATGCATTCCCAAAATAAAATCGAAATCAAACATGTATAGTTCTACAAAATCAACATGAGTAACTCTATTGGGAAGCATTACAGGACATTTAGTCTAGGCTCTTTTTGAAACTATAGATTCACCCATTAGGGTACAACAGAAAATGGGTCATTCACGACATCAGGAAGTACATAAAACTTCCTAGAAAACCAAAGGTGTAACAAAAGAAAGTGTAGAACCTAAATTAAGCAATTCATAAACATTAACATACAAAACTTGTCACATACCCATCACAACGTCGGAAGATTTCTATTTTTTACCTTTAGCCTTGATTGCATAAAAATGGTTCCTCTTGGATCTTCAGAACTAGGACCACTTTGTTGAACATTGCTATTCCCCCGCCTTGGCTTCTCAAATTAGAGAATATTTCACCATATGGAAATCTTTTCCACAACAATAGCAACTATTACTTCCAACAAGGCATTCATCCACATGATCCTTACCACACTTACCACAAGTAGGTCTTTCTATTGGTGGATAGACATTTCTCCCCTTTTGAGGTTTAGGATGAGAAAATTGGTCATTGCAATTCTTTTATATATTTGAGTGAACGTGGTTAAAAATCCTTTTCTTAAACTTAGGCTTGTCTTGAAAATCAAGCCTACTCTTAGAAGGACAACTTTAAACATACTTTGCCTTATTAGATTCCTTATTCCTCTTCCTTCGACCACTCTCCTAAACCTATTGATCATGAACCATCAACCTAGAAAGAATGGTTGCACGACTTTCTCATTCATGCTATTTGGATACGCCCGTTACATATCAGCTCATTTCATCCCTGGCATTAGAAACCAAAGAACACGCATGTTTGGATAGCTTAATGAATTTTTTATAGAGTATTCCTCAACACTCATATATTCCTGACAAAGGTTGATGAACTTCTATAATTTAACTCTCTTTTTTTCATATGGAAATAGTCTTTCAAGAAAGGTCTTTTGAATATATCCCGATCCGTAAAGCTTTGTTCGTACGGGCTCTTTGATTTCCTCCGTGGATTTTGCTTTTGATAAAGCTGCTTTACCAAACTACTTCTTTAATTCTGCTCCACTCCTTTTTGAAAAGTAAGATGGCAGTCGCTTTCTCTTTTTGAAAGGAATCTTTTGACTTTATCTTTTGAAGATTTGCAATTGTAGCCTTTCTCCTCTTACTTTTGGTGATGAATTTATTCTTTTCACTCTTATTAAGTTAACAAAGATTCCATCTCTTTAAGACACCTTTGCTTCTTTCTTAATAATTCTGATAAATTGGATCTCTATTAGAAAGATTAATTATTCAGGTTTTAAAACCTCAATTAGGACATTAATCAAATGGATGTAAAAATGAATTTGCTAAAACCTTTGGATTTAGCATATCACGTTGTCATCACTTCGAGATGATGCTTCTTTGAGAAGTTGATTAATGTCAACTTCGTCTGCGTTATCATCTAATTATGACAGAGCCTTTTCAAGTCTTTTTTTGAACTCACTCTTTGAGGGTGAGATTGTTGAAACTGTCTTCTTTTTCAAAGACGCAGGTGTCACCTTTTTGGCCAAAGATCAACCTTTGACTCGGATTTCTTTAGAAAGAAATTCAATCCTGTCAAAATCTGCAATAACAAACGTCCAACTTATAATGTAAGACAAACGTTTTTTAATAAAAAAACTTACAGAGTTTGATGTTCTCTAGTAGTGTTGATATGCAATCATCAATTTGAAATTGAGGATATTTTTCAGCAAATTGTCGAGGCATGACTTGTTTATTACCACCAAAGCAGCTCCACCATTCGTAGAACCACCTTGGGATAGTAGATGATGCGACCTCCGGACAATACTTCACTAACTAAGTATGGGCGGTTGGTCTAACATACAAGAAATTTACCCAGGCATTCTTGTAGTCATACCAGTTATATGTTTGTATTGAATCTCTTTGGAGAGATTAATAGGAGTTTTGTAGATGGTCTACAGGCCAATTATAATGGGATAAGATCTTTTTGATACTGAACTTTGAATAAGCATACTGTCTGGGTAAGATTTGTCTGCCAATTCATGTTCGATCTCGACTGATTTGGTATCTACAAGGAGGTGAACTAAAAAAAACCTTCTGGTTTTTAAGGAATTATCTGTTTCAACATAATTCCTATTTTTATAAACTGGTTTGAGGGGATGTTTAATCTCGTATCCTTCATATTCCTTGTCCAAAGCAAGCATAGGGAAAACCTGTAGAGAAATCATTTCAAATTTCTCTTTCTCCTTCGGAGTATGCTTTGTGCTACTCGGGGAGACTGATTCAGCAAAAAATTGAAGCTGCTTCATGGTAGAACAGTCGCTTGTTTGCTTTTGGGAGAATCTAAGTTCTCCTCTTGGTGAAGAGGAAGAGTTGGATTCTGGATCGTTTCAATAAAGCTTCTTCAAAACCTGCATCTTTGATGAACCAATATGGGGAGGTTCTGAGGGAATGATTGGCTGTAGGTGCGCCAAAGCTGAGTACCTGTTTAGATCAGGCCTTGTAAGACTCAATTCAGGCCTCCTTGCAAATGGGCATGTTCTTGTTAGGTCGTTTGAGATGGACCTAGCTGGTTGTTTGCCCGCTATGGGCCTGATTTGAGGCTTGCTCATATTTTTCCTGCAAGAGTTCTTTGGTTAGAAAATCAGGCAAAGAATTATTCTCACCATTGATATATTCAATTTGAAAATTGAAACTGGCTAAAAAGGCTTGCGATCTGGCAAAGATTGTTTAGAAACAATATTTTTTATATCCTTCTGGAGGATCTCTTTAGCATATTTACAATCTACTCTAAGAAAAAACTCTTTATTAACTAAGTAATCTTGGAACATAGTCATACAGAGAACAATAGAAAGGATCTCCTTTTTTACCATGTTATAATTTCTTTGGGCGAGATTCCAGATTCCTAAAGTATAACGGACTAACTTTTAAGGTGAACTGGAGTTTTCCCATTGCTTAAGAACACCACCGTATCCAAAATCAGCTACATAGTAGAGACTTCCAAGAAACATCTGCAACTGAGTTTTATCCAAAGTGACATTGGGGAATTTATCAGAAAACTCAATAAATCTTAAAATGGGTTTGTAGGTGCCGTGATAAAGATCATGACCTAAAAATCTGATTTTTGTTTGAAGTAATTTTTTCTTTTTTAGCACTAATGACCAAACCATTGTGCTTAATGATTTTAAATAAAATATTTAAATGTTCAAAATGAGAATCAATGTCCTCGGAAAATATTAGTATATCATCAATATAAACAATTGAAATATGACTAATATGATTGAAAATAGAATTCATAATGGTTTGAAATTCTGAACAGGCATTTTTAAGCCCAAAAGGCATGACATTCCATTAATATTGTCCAAACGGGACATTGAAGGCAGTTTTATATTTATCTTCTTCGGCAATTTGAATTTGCCAAAATCCTGATTTTCAATCAAATTTTCTGTAAATATTGGCTTTAAAAGTTTGGTTTAAAAGATCGCTTTTGTTAGGAATCGGGTGTAAAGAATCAATTTTAAAACTGAGTTTAAAGTTTATAATTAATAACCAGTCTAGGAGAACCTCGTTCTTGTTTAGCTGCATTGTAACATAAAATGCTGAACAACTCCAAGGCAATTTAGAGAGACGAATAATTTTTATTATTCAAAAGAGTATGAATTTCCTTTATACAGATTTCCATTAATTCATGGTTCATCTAAATAGGCCTAGCTTTTGTGAAGATGGACTTTTCATCAAATCCATCAATATATGGTAAACTATAACATGAGATTTTCTATTCCAAAAGGCGTTAGGTAATTCTGTGCAAATTTCTTCTTCAAGATTCTTTTGAAGATTGGCAATTTTAGCAACCATCTCCGGGGTTTTTAAAATTTGCTCAATTTTTTTAATTTTGATATCATCTTTCAAAAAACAAATCTGGTTGATTTTGAAAGCAGTTTGTTGATGCAAAAATTTACTTTCTTCGAGAGAAAGTGTCTTGATAAAAGGAAAGGAAATTTGTTTTCCTAAAATTTTTGTTTTGATTGAATAAAAATCTGAAATATAAGGTTTAATTTGGGTAATAAAAGGTATACCCAAAATAATTTCTTCATTAATGTTTTTGGTTATGACAAAATCATCAGCAAGGTAGATACCGTCATTGCAGATATGAGAGTTACAAAGTTTGTAATTAATACAGATACGCTCACCAGTCGCACTATACAGCTTTGTAATTCCCTTTTGGAGGTACTTGGTAGGGATAAGTCCTTCAACAATGCAATGACGATATGCACCACTGTCTAACAAAACAATTTTTTTAAGTACAAAATTAGAATTGACAACTAGTTTGATAATAATGTGACAACTCTGAGGTCTCACTTTAGTGATCATACTTATTCCTGCATCATCAATACCTTTTGGTTAGGAAGGGTCTGTTTGATTAGAAGATTCTTCATCATCTGAAGTAGCAATTTCTTTTCCTTTAAGAGAGGCTTCATATCCTTAAGAAACTGTTTTGCTTAAGCATCATTTTGATTTTTGGAAGTGTGGACTTAACTTCTCGAACGTCTTCTTTCAGGAAGTTTACTTCTGCTCGAAGATCTTTATAGAAGGTTCTTCCTTTTTATCTGAGTATCTTTGCATGATTTGTTTCATGCTGAAGGGGTTACATTCCTTGTAATATCTTTCTCCTTTTGCTTGGTGACAAGCTGTTGGAATTCTAAAAGATAGCTTCTCCGAGCGTCATCATCTTTGATGTGCTCGATGTTGGCAAAAAGATTTTATGCAGAGTCTTCTGAGAGAACTCTAATAGATTGGTCGTAACAATGAAAAAATGCTCCTTTGCAATTGCATTCATGTCCACTGTCATGAACATCGTCCTGAGCAACATTGAGGAACTCTTCATTCTCTGTTTCCTCTTCTTCTTCTTATTCTGAAGATGAATCTGTTTCTTCCTCGTTTAAGATAGTCAGAAACTTTTCTTTAGTTTCTTCGTCTATTTGAAGAAGATTGATCTTCTTCCCCTTTTTCTTGTTTCTAGGATTATCAGGAGACTTGTGTCCTGACTTTCATAAGTCCAATACTCGTTGGAGGTGTTGTGAGAAGCTTTTCTTACTCTATTATTTTAATATCCTTTCTTTCTAGAGGACTTCTTTTTAGAAGCTGACTTTCCAGACCGCTCTTCCTTTGGAGCCCTTTTTGCAGAAGGGGGTTTTAGACTAGGGAAACCAAAGTCTTGGCAAAAACTTCCAAGCTCGTTACTTGAAATTTTTTTATCTTTCTTAAGCTGCTCCTTCAGCTTTAAGTCTGTACATAGCTCCATGGCTACGAAATGAATCAAACTAGTAAGATCTCCATAAGTCATTTCTGAATATGGGATTTTACCGTCACATCGATCTCTTATCTTGGATCGAACTTTTTCTGAAAAATGAGGAGGTAATCCACTAAGGAATCTCTCTTTCCAATAATCGTTGTTACAGTCATCTCTTAGCATGACTTTTGTTATAAACATATATTTATACCACCTGAAATCAGTTAACTTCTTGAAGTAAAGATTGTTTAATATTTCCAAACTTCTATCTTGGAATAGTCGTGGTTCTCCACGAAATGTTTAGCAATCTTGTAAAGAAGGGCTGCAGTTGCATATTCCACTATCTCCAAAGAAGTAGTAGTTTGTCCTCCTTCAGTCTTAACAAGATTTTGCTTGCAACAGCATTAAGGATATCATTCTTACTTTGTTCTGTGATATAATTGTCCCACCAATTTCTTAGGGTACCCGTAAATCCTGAAACAATCCTGTTAGCTGCTTGCTTATTCGAGGTACCTTTCCATTTATAGGTTGTGACATTCATGCCCATCTCTTGAAGTTTTTTTATAGATTTGGCCATCAGCCATACCATCTATATTCAATTCTGTTATTCCTGTAGCATCTGCAACACTGTGGGGTGCATATTGTTTTCTTCAAACTGGATGTCAGGAAAAGAGGGTCTGGGATAAAAGTTTTTGGAATGAGGGAGTCTATCCTTAATAGCTCCCACATTATCACCCTGAGAAATCTTAATTCTTTAAGCTGATCACTAATCCTTTCAAGGATTTCAGGATAGTTATTGAATTAACTGGTTGGTTTGGGGAAATCCTCAGGGGGAAATTTATGGATTTTGAAGATAGGATTGGTTTCTAAGTTGAAACATGATTTGGAAGAACTGGGTTTGTTACCAATCTTGCTGGGACCACTATAATTATACCTTGAGTCCTCAATTTGTTTTGAGACAACATGAAAGACCTGGTTAGTATAATTATTCTGTTAAAAGACTTTGTTTATTTCTTCGACAGTAACAAAATCCTTTTCTTTGTGTACAGATGGTTTTTTTGAAGGGTACTACTTTCAAGACATCTTACCTTTAGGAAATGTTTATACCTTCAAGAGGTGGGGTAACACTCTCGACAACCTTGTCTTTGGTGTGCCATGTGTTAACTAAAACCTGAAGCGATGAATTGCATTCACCGATCTGACCCGTATCTTCAAACCATTTGAAGAATTCAATTTCGGTTTTGAGTCTCTTCATATCTTTAAAACATTTGTCTTTGAACAAGACTCTTTGATCCATAGAGTATGTTTCCTCATACCAGGCTTTTTTCAAAGCATGCTTAGGGCTTGTCCACCACTTATTAATCCTTTTTAAGTCAGAAGTAAACTTGTCGACTGACTTAATAGTTCCTATAGAATCCTTTTTCTTATTAGAAGGAGCTTTAATTTCAGTAGGAGTACGACTACCTGTGAAAGAAGAGTCGTAATAAACTTTGGGAATGGTTTGGGTGAAATCAACCCCACAGAATTTACCATGTAGTTCGGAAACCTCAGCAGTTTGATATAAATCTTAATCTCCCTCCCGGGTTTTTGAAGTAGAAGGTCTAGCCATAGACATTCTCTTACATGAGGACTCTAGGGTGAAAGAATTGGATCTAACAAACTTAAGGTTAACAGATCCATCTGAAAATTGAAGAATACTTTCAAGTGAAGACCTGGAGGGTTAAATAGGAAGAGGTTCGGTGATGGATTCAAATTTCCAACTTTTGTCGGAAAGGATCTCATTCCACTTTAACATCCTAAACACAAAAGTAGTGGTATACTCTTGGTTTGATTCCATAAGACTAGTAACACCTTTGAGACTAGATTTAATTGCCTTTGGGGCAATAGTGGTCTTCATTAGCTTGTAATATACCCTATATATTACAGCTAAATCTCTGGTTCCAAGCTTGCTGTTCATGTTCTTGGTTTTGACATTGAGAGTCTGAGTAGCAAGAATTTTGGGATCTTCAATTTCTACAAAGAACTTAGGGTAACAATTGAAGTAAAGCGGCCCCCTAAGAAAGATTACTCTCTAGGATCCCTAATAAAGAATCATCAACATTGAGAAGTCTACCATATCTAAGCATTAAAAAAATAGGAATATTTAAACCATTACAGAAAAAGGGTTTCACAGCAACCTGCACAAGACCAATATGAAGGAATTTAAATTCCTTTCTATACCTGTCAATTTCAGCATCAATTAAAAAATTTAATAATTTCTAATGAATTATAAATTGCAGAAGTAGATTCACAAGTTTTAATATTAAAACTTTTAAATAAATTAAAATTACCTATTTGGTAAATCTTATTAATAGGTTCTTTAGGAAAATACAAATTTTATAAACGCATGTCTTCTTTAGATATATTACAATTAACCGAGTTAACAATATTGTTGCTATTCATGAGATAAATAGTTGTCCTTTAGGTATGAAAGAACGTCAAGGATAAGACAAGAGTTTAAGAATAACTTTAACAAAGTTTATCAAACAGATAATAGGTTAAATTTGATCTTAATTTTACTATAATTTAACAATTAAATTTGCCTTGGAAGTTACTCAACTTTTGTCACGCATGTTGGATATTACATGTCTTTGGCAAGTCTTATTGTAGAACGGATCAACAAAAGATCAGCTGCCTGCCCTCCTGGGTCTTACTGGACTTACGATAATCTAGCTTTAGGCTATCCAAATCCTTAAGGCGGAGATTAATCGGCATACTCAGACTTATGCAGAGACTAAACCTCAACATGATAAAAGGAAACCAAGGCCTTTTACTTGCTTAAATAAAAGTTAAATGAAGAATCAAATATAATAAATTATAAGTTGGATAATTACTGTTAAAATTAGTGAATCATCTCACTTATCACATGATTTCTAACAGCCAAGACAACCAAAGGATTTAGCTACTCATGCTAAAAACTAATGTCATTGACATGGCTCTAATACCATTTTGAGCAAGTATTAGTATGATCACTAAAGTGAGACCTCAGAGTTCTCACATTATGATCAAACTAGTTGTCAATTATAATTTCTACTTAACAAAATTGCTTTGTTAGACACTTGTGCAGATCGTAATTGCATTGTTGAAGGACATATCCCTACCAAGTACCTCCATAAGGGAACTACAAAGTTGTACAGTGCGACTGGTGAGCGTATTTGTATTAATTACAAACTTTCTAACGCTCATATCTGCAATGACGGTATCTGTCTTGCTAATGATTTTTTCATAACCAAAAACATTAATGAAGAAATTATTTTGGTTATACCTTTTATTACCCAAATTAAACCTTATATTTTAGATTTTGATTCAATCAAAACAAAAATTTTAGGAAAACAAATTTCCTTTCCTTTTATCAAGACGTTTTCTCTAGAAGAAAGTAAATTTTTGCATCAACAAACTGGTTTCAAAATAAACCAGATTTGTTTTTTGAAAGATGATATCAAAATTTAAAAAAATGAGCAAATATTAAAAACCCCGGAGATGGTTGCTAAAATTGCCAATCTTCAAAAGAATCTTGAAGAAGAAATTTGCTAAGAATTTCCTAACGCCATTTGAAATAGAAAATCTCATGTTATAGATTTACCATATATTGATGGATTTGATGAAAAGGCCATCTTCACAAAAGCTAGGCCTATTCAGATTAACCATGAATTAATGGAAATATGTAAAAAGGAAATTCATACTCTTTTGAATAATAAAATTATTCGTCCTTCTAAATCGCCTTGGAGTTGTTCAGCATTTTATGTTAATAATGCAGCTGAACAAGAATGAGGTTCTCCTAGACTGGTTATTAATTATAAACCTTTAAACTCAGCTTTAAAATGGATTCGTTACCCGATTCCTAACAAAAAGGGATCTTTTAAAACGAACTTTTAAAGCCAATATTTACAACATATTTGATTTAAAATCAGGATTTTGGCATATTAAAATTGCCGAACAAGATAAATATAAAACTGCCTTCAATATCCCGTTTGGAAAATATAAATAGAATGTCATGCCTTTTGGGCTTAAAAATGCCCCTTCAAAATTTCAAAACATTATAAATTCTATTTTCAATCATATTAGTCATATTTCAATTGTTTATATTGATGATGTACTAATCTCTTTCGAGGACATAGATTCTCATTTTAAACATTTAAATATTTTCTCTAAAATCATTAAGCACAATGGTTTGGTCATTAGTGCTAAAAAGATAAAATTATTTCAAACAACAATCAGAATTTTAGGTCATGATCTTTATCAAGGCACCTACAAACCCATTTGAAGATCCATTGAGTTTTCTGATAAATTCCCCAATGTCATTTTTGATAAAACTCAATTGCAGAGATTTCTTGGAAGTCTCAAATACGTAGCTGATTTCATTCCAAAAGTAAGGCATATTTGTAAGCCTCTCTTTGACAGGTTCAAGAAGAATCCTTCACCATGTTGTGATGAACAAACCAAGGCAGTGATCCTTTTTAAGGAAATGGTTAAAAACCTTCCCTACTTGGGTATTCAAACCCTGAATTCTTTATGATCATCGAGAAAGACGCATCTTATATTGGATACGGTGGTGTTCTTAAGCAAAGCAAAAACCTTGATTCACCTGAACAGTTAGTCTGTTATACTTCAGGAATCTGCAATTTTTCCCAAAAAAAATTATAGCATGGTCAAAAAGGAGATCCTTGCTATTATTCTCTATATAACTAAGTTCAAAGATGAGTTAGTTAATAAAGATTTTTTGCTTAGAGTAGATTGTAAATCTGCTTAAGAGATCCTCTAGAAGAATGTAAAAAATATTGTTTCGAAACAAATCTTTACCAGATGGCAATCCTTGTTAGCCAATTTTAATTTTCAAATTGAATTTATCAAAGGTGAGAATAATTCTTTGCCAGATTTTCGAACCAGAGAATTCATGCAGGGAAAATATGAGCAGGCCTCAAATCAGGCCCATAGCGGGCAAACAACCAACTATGTCCAACTCAAACGACCTAACAAGATCAGGCCCATTTGCAAGGAGGCCTGAATTGAGTCTTACAAGGCCTGATCTAAAAAGGTACTCAGGTTTGGCGCAACTACCACCAATCATTCCCTCAAAACCTCCCCAGATTGGTTCATCAAAGATGCTGGTTATGAAGAAGCCTTTTTCAAAGGATCCAGAACCCAGCTCTTCCTCTTCACCAAATGGAGAACTTAGATTCTCTCAAAAGAAAACAAGCGACTGTTATACCATGAGGCAACCTCAAAGATTCGCTGAAGCAGTCTCCATGAGTAGCACAAAGCATACTCCCAAGGAGAAAGAGAAATTTGAAAGCATTTCTCTACAGGTTTTCCCTATCCTTTCTTTAGACAAGGAATATGAAGGATACGAGATTAAACATCTCCTCAAACCAGTTTATAAAAATAGGAATTATGTTGAAATAGATAATTCCTTAAAAACCAGAAGGTATTTCGAGTTCATCCTTGTAGATACCAGATCAGTCGAGATCGAACACGAATTGGCAGACAAATCTCACCCAGACTATATTGCCTATTCAAAGTTCACTATCAAAAAATATCTTATCTCCATATAACTAGCCTATACACACCATCTACAGACTCCATTTAATCTCTCCAAGAGATTCAATCCACAAACTTATAACTGGTATGACTACAAGAATGTCTAGGTAAACTTATTTTATGTTAGACCAACCACCCATACTTGGTTTGTGAAATTTGACCGGAGGTCGCAGCCTCTACTATGCCAAGGTGGTTCTACGAATGGTGGAGCTGCATTGGTGGTAATAAACATGTCATGCCTCGACAATTTGCCGAAAAATATCCTCAATTTCAAATTGACGAAGGCATATCAACACTACTAGAGAACATCAAAGTCTGTAAATTTTTTATTAAAAAACGTTTGTTTTACATTATAAGTTGAACGTTTGTTATTGCAGATTTTGATAGGATTAAATTTCTTTCTAAAGAAATCTGAGTCAATGGTTGGTCTCCGGCCAAAAAGGAGACACCTACGTCTTCGAAAAAGAAGAGAGTTTCAACAATCTCACCCTCAAAGAGTGAGTTAAAAAAGTGACTTGAAAAGGCTCTGTCAGAATTAGATGATAACGCTGACGAAGTTGCCATTAATCAACTTCTCGAAGAAGCATCATCTCAAAGTGATGACAACGGTGATATGCTAAATCGAAAAGCTTTAGCAAATTCATATTTAAATCCATTTGATTAACGTTCTAATTGAGGTTTTAAAACAGGAATAATTAGTCTTTCTAATAGAGATCCAAAGGATCATAATTATTATGAAAGATGCAAAGGAGTCTCAAAGATATGGAATCTTTGTTGACTTAATCAGAATGAAAAGAATAAATTCATCACCAAATGTAAGAGGAGCCAGGCTACAATTGACAATCTTCAAAATATAAAGTCAAAAGATTCCTTTGAAAAGGAGAAAGCGACTACCATCTTACTTTTCAAAAAGGAGTGTAGCTGAATTAAAGAAGTAGTTTGCCAAAGCAGCTTTATCAAAAGCAAAAGCCATGGAGGAAATCGAAGAGCCAGTAGAAAGAAAGGTTTACGGATTTCCTTATGTCTTTATCTTATCTCTCTTGCCTATAAAGGCGGTGTAAAATTTTATTCAAATCAACAGAAAATTCACCAACACAAAATTTTCTTGAACGCTCTCTTTCTAGGTAAACATTATGCAATATTTTATGGAATAAAGCCTTTATTTTGTAAGTTCTTTATTTGTTTTCTTTATTCATCTTTATTTTCTCTCTTTCGCTCTTTAAGATTTGCTCAAAATTGGGTGAAAGCCATGTTAATGACATTAGTTTTTAGCATGAGTAGCTAAATCCATTGATTGTCCTGTGAGATGATTCACTAATTTTAACATTAATTACCCAAGTTATAACTTATTATATTTGATTCTTCAGTTAACTTTGATTGAAGCAAGTTAAAGGCCGTGGTTTCCTTTTATCATGTTGAGGTTTAGTCTCTTCATAAGTCTGAGCATGCCGATTAATCTTAGGATTAAGGATTTGGATAGCCTGAAACTAGCTCATCGTAAGTCCAGTAAGACCAAGGGGGCAGGCAACCGCTCTTTTGGTGATCCTTTCTACAATAAGACTTGCCAACAACTTGTAGTATCCAACATGCGTGACAAAAGTTGAGTAACTTCCAAGACCAATTTAATTGTTAAATCATAGTAAAATTAAGAGCAAATTTAATCTATTATCAGTAAAATTAAGGTCAAATGAGTCCCGAAGCGAGCATACCCCTCATTTCAAAGATTTTTGTGTGCTATAGAAAAACAATTTTTTGGGAGATCCAGATTCCGACGTCAAAATGCCAATTTTTTTTGTGGACGTCCGTAAAGAGCTTCTCTTTGCATCCGTTTGGCCCTCACGGACCGTCCAACCTATTTTGAAGTTCAAACAAGCCCCGAAGAGAGCATAACCCTCATTTCGACGATTTTGGTGTGCGATAAAACCATTTTTTAGGTGATCCTTATTCAGACGTCAAAAATACCATATTTTTATGCGGACGTCCGTCAAGACCTTGTCTATACATGCGACTGGCCATCACGGCCCGTTCGACCATTTTGAAGGTCAAACGAGCCCCAAAGCGAGCATACCCCTCATTTCGACGATTTTCGTGTGCAATAGCGAACACTTTTTTGGGAGGTCCGGATTTCGATGTCAAAAATGCCAAGATTTTCTGTGGACGTCCGTCAAGACCTTGTCAATGCATCCGGTCTTCCCTCACGGCCCGTCCAACCCATTTTGAAGATCACACGAGCCCCGAAGCGAGCATACCCCTCATTTTGACTATTTTCGGGTACTATAGCAAACCATGTTTTGGGTGATCCAGATTCCAACGTCAAAAATGCCAATTTTTTTGTGGACGTCTGTCAAGACCTTGTCTATGCATCGGGTTGGCCCTCAAGGCCCTTCCGACTCATTTTGAAGTTCAAACGAGCCCCGAAGTGAGCATACCCCTCATTTCGATGATTTTCTTGTGCTATAGCAAACCATTTTTTGGGTGATCCAGATTCCGACGTCAAAAATGCCAAATTTTTTTGTGGACGTCCGTCAAGACCTTGTATATGCATCCGGTTGGCACTCACAGACCGTGCGACCCATTTTGAAGGTCAAACGAGCCCCAAAGCGAGAATACTCCATTTCGACGATTTTCGTGTTCTATAGCAAACCATTTTTTGGGTGATCCGAATTTTGACGTCAAAAATGCCAAAATTTTCAATGGACGTCCGTCAAGACCTTATCTATGCATCTTCTTGGCCCTCACGGCCCGTCTGACCCAATTTGAAGGTCAAACGATCCCCGAAGCGAGCATACCCCTCATTTCAATGATTTTCCTGTGCTATAGAAACCATTTTTTGGGTGATCCGGATTCCGACGTCAAAAATGCCAAACTTTTTTGTGGAAGTCCGTCAAGACCTTTTTTATGCATCCAGTTGGCCCTCACGGCCCGTCCAACCCATTTTGAAGATAAAATGAGCCCCGAAGAAAGTATACCCCTCATTGCATTGATTTTTGTGTGCTACAGCAAACCATTTTTTGGGTGATCCGGAATACGACTTCAAAAATGCTTGCATTCGGTTGGACCTCACAGACCGTCCAACCCATTTTGAAGTTCAAACAAGCCCCGAAGCGAGCATACCCCTCATTTCGACGATTTTGGTGTGCGATAGCGAAATATTTTTTGGGTGATCCTGATTCAGACGTCAAAAATACCATTTTTTTTTGGGAGGTCGGTCAAGACCTTTCCTATACATTCGACTGGCCGTCACGGCCCGTTCGACCCATTTTGAAGGTCAAACGAGCCCCAAAGCGAGCATACCCCTCATTTCGATGATTTTTGTGTGCAATATCAAACAATTTTTTGGGAGATCCGGATTCCGATGTCATAAATGCCAAGTTTTTCTGTGGACGTCCGTCAAGACCTTGTGTATGCATCCGGTCTGCCCTCACGGCCAGTCCAACCCATTTTGAAGGTCACACGAGCCCCGAAGCGAGCATACCCCTCATTTTGACGATTTTCGTGTGCTATAGCAAACCAATTTTTGGGTGATCCAGATTCCAACGTCAAAAATGCCAATTGTTTTTGTGGACCTCCGTCAAGATCTTCTCTATTCATCGGGTTGTCCCTCACGGCCCGTCCGACCCATTTTGAAGGTAAAACGAGCCCCGAAGAGAGCATACCCCTCATTTCGACAATTTTCTTGTGCTATATTAAACCATTTTTTGGGTGATCCGGATTCCGAGGTCAAAAATGCCAAATTTTATTCTGGACGTCCGTCAAGACCTTGTCTTTGCAGCTGGTTGGCCCTCACGGCCCGTGCGACCCATTTTGAAGCTCAAACGAGCCACGAAGCGAGCATACCCCTCATTTCGACGATTTTCGTGTGCTATAGCAAACCATTTTTTGGGTGATCCGAATTTTGATGTAAAAAATGCCAAATTTTTTGGTGGACGTCTGTCAAGACCTTATCTATGCATCTTCTTGGCCCTCACGGCCCGTCCGACCCAATTTGAAGGTCAAACGTGCCCCGAAGCGAGCATACCTCTCATTTCAACGATTTTCGTGTGCTATAGAAACCATTTTTCAGGTGATCTAGATTCCAACGTCAAAAATGCCAAATGTTTTTGTGGAAGTCCGTCAAGACCTTGTCTAAGCATCCATTGGTACTCACGGCCCGTCCGACCCATTTTGAAGTTCAAATGAGCCACGAAGAAAGCATACCCCTCATTGCCATGATTTTTGTGTGCTATCGCAAACCTTTTTTTGGGTGATCCGGATTCTGACGTCAAAAATGCCAAATGTTTTTGTGGACATCCGTCAAGACCTTATCTATACATCTGGTTGGCCCTCACGGACCGTCCAACCCATTTTTAAGGTCAAACGAGCCTTGAAGAGAGCATACCCCTCATTTACACGATTTTCGTGTGCTATAGCAAACCATTTTTTGGGTGATCTAGATTCCGACGTTAAAAATGCCAATTTTTTCTGTTAACGTCCGTCAAGACCTTGTCTATGCATCCGGTTGGACCTCACGGCCCGTCCGACCCATTTTGAAGGTCAAACAAGCCCCAAAGCGAGCATACCATTTTTTGGGTGATCTGGATTCCAACGTCAAAAATCGCAAAGTAAGCTATTGATGATGATTATGCATGGGGTAGACCCTATGAGATAAACTAAGAAACGATTGATAATTAAAGTCTTAGTGACATTTCAAAAAGTAACTCTAGCTTAGACCGAGTGACTAGATTGATGAGTGTCCCTTCCCACATAGGGAAGGTAGGAGCACTAAAGTACTGCTGACATTGGAGACTACCATGCATGGCTCTTAAAGATTATCCCAACTATATCTCCTAGTTCTTGAACTATGTTTCCTCCATGGAAATATAAGCTAGTGGATCCACGTAGTTGCTATGTTTTATTTTTTGGTACTACGTTGAAGGTAGTCTGCCTTCTTTATGTGTATGGTATTATGACACCGGATTCCACACTAGCTCATGTTGTCTATGTCAGTAAGGGCAAAATGTTCAAAAAAAGGTAAACATAATTAAAGGATTGAACTTTAACTAGGATAACCTAAGGGGTCTAGCTTAGTCTAGGTCGGGGTATGGGACTCTACCTAAACATTGCACTACTTAGCCTTGAGGGGAGTGTTAGGAGGATGTTCTTATGTATATTTATGTTTATGATAATATATGACATGTAAATGCGGAAATTGCACATTGTGAATACTATATGTTAATTAGTTCACCTATGAGTATGTTTGGATTATATTGATGAAGTAATATGAAATGTATACCGAAATGTCATGGTATGTGAAATAGGGTGTTAGTCACGATTCTTGTTGGGTTGCTTGATTGAGTAAAATTACAGGGCTTTGCTTGGTCATTGCACTTGTTGTCTTAATAAGGGTTCATGGGTAATTGTCTTGCTTTGTTATAATGAAATGTACTCTTATTTATGATTATTGTTAAATATGTCTTGGTGAAGGAGTTAATTTATTATGTGTCTATTTAAATGATATGAAGGGTTGACTTGACTCGTCTTCAAAGTTGTAGTATGTTGAGAAGAATGCCTACGACTTAATAATTATAAAATGTTGAATTATATGGTCTTGGTGGATGTTAATAATGGTTTTTAACTGAAAACTGCATACTTTATAAAATGTCCAATTTTAGCATGATTTGACCTTATGTGTGCATATGGTCTTATAAATAGTACAAGTGGCGTACTAATCCCATTCTTTCCTTTTCCCCAAATGTTTTAAGTTTTGGACGTTGAAGACTCATTCGATACTTCTTGAAGAAGACTTGGATATTATTTTCCATACAAGTGTACAGGTACTCACTTTCCAAGGGCGATGCGAAAATCCAGCTCATGAAGCTGCTTTGTTTCTAACAATCTTATGTTCATTCTAGCTTCATTTTAGTACGGTTTCGATAAGTATAGATGTGGCTTACTTACAGTATTTAGGTTTACGCCCAAATTGTTACAATCATTTAGAAAGCATCAGATGAGAAATCTTTGAGACTATTTTCTATCATATTATATATGTTTGAGAAATAAAAGTTAAAGGATCTGTAACCTTCATTTACGGAGGGTTTATTCATACTCGATATAAATATATATTATGTGTATGTAGAGGTCTATGTAAACATCCAAGTAGATGAAATAAAAATTCTTATTTTTTCACATTTTTGACCTATGAAGGTGATAATGTAAGCTAAGAGGCTATTCTTTGTCCTCAAAGAAGAAGAAGACGCCAGTTACGTCTATGGGGTAAAGACGGTTGTGACACCATCAATGGGATGACAAGGTATGGACTTTATTTCGTTGGTTGGGGTTCAAGTTACTGCCATTTTTTAAAGTAAGTAGGTTGGTTTGTTAATTAGTTAAATAATTGATTTACATTTAAAGGAAGGTTGATTAAATTAGTTGGGGGGCTATATAAGAATTAAACCTCATTAAACTAACTTAACACCCCATATTTCCCAAAAGCAATTCTATCAACCTTCTCTCTACTTTTTTCTCTCGATTCAAGACCCCATTTAAGATCAAGTTGCACTACGGCTTCAAGACTTCATATTTTTTCCACAAAACTCTAAGGAGTCCTAAGGTATGGAATCTAATTATACTTGGAATTATGGTTTGGAGCCTTATCCTTGTTTCACATGGAAGAATCTTTGTGATAGAACCTATTCCTGGGTTTTTGGTGACTAGAATCATCCGACCTACGCCTCTTACCCTCTTGCCTTATCTCCCTAATTTTGGACTCCTCATTTTGTTGTGCATGCACCATGAGCCTAGAGAATCCATTTTATTAAGAAGTATTTTCGTACGACACTCTCTCTACACTAAGCTAAACATTCTGATCACAAATTTTATCATCCTAGCCTTAGGGTTTGCTACCGTGGTTGGGGCAAAGTTACAGAGTCAGGTGAATTTGAAGGAGTACTTGATATTCTAAAACTTACTTCTCAAATAAGAAGTAAAGCGGTCTTATCAAGTAAAGAACCCAACTAATAAAGTAGGGGTCGATCCCACGAGAAAAATAGTTCAGACTTATCTTTATTCTATTATTACTATTATTTAGTCAACTAATTCCTTAGAAAACAAAAGACAGAAAAGGAGTTTTTAAATCTAATTTAATGAAAATAATCAACATCGTTAAAGTAACAAACTAAAAGATTGAAGTCTCTGAGTTTAATCAATTAATAAAAGTAAAAAGGGCTTAAGTGTTCCCCAAAGGTTCCTAACTTGATAATTCTAACTATACGAATTCTTTCCTAGTATTTTGCATGTAAAGTGATAAGTTATGTATATCTAAATCCTTTGTCTAGAATGTAGAAAATTTCACTCCGCACCTTGGTCCGGCTACGGGTGTTGCTACACTAACTCTAACCTTTACCTCTTATTAAGCATTGTGTTTGATACTTGACTAAGTTATTACCTCGCACCAACCGACACTAAATGTATGTTGATAATTCTTTTCCTATTATGTATCTCCTTTGTCCGGCAAGTAGCATTAAAGCGAGTTCTAAATTTGTCCATCCGTCCAAAAGACTTTTAAATGAAAGAATTATCAATACATGCAAGACACTAATCTATAATTTCTATTTTAGTTAAATTTTACCTCATAATTCACCCATGGTTCCAACAACCGTAGTTATGGAGTTTAGTTACCCATGGTCATAATCACACTATTCATATATTTAATATAAGAATTCATGCACTTACATTAATGAGAAAGAATAAAATCCAAATTTTCACTTGATAAATAAACAAAAGCACAAACAATCAATTCAAGAAAAAGTGTATCAATTACTAAAATAATCCTTCAATATTTGAACAACAGAACTAAAGAATATCGAAAAGTCTACAAAAGTCTAACCGTCTAACAAAAGGTCTAACCCCAAAAACGAGGTTTTTTGAACTATTTATAATAAAAACAAAAACTTATAAAAGAAGGAGTCTAATTGCTGAAAATCTTTCAAAATGCGTCTAAATCGACGGACCTCGTGATTGACCGTTGTGGTCACGATGGGTCAACATGGCCTCCGTCATCCCATACTTCACAAATTCTTCATTACCCTCAACGAACATGTATGACAGACCATTCCAAGCATGACGGTCCATGAAAGGTCTCCATCCCATAATACATTATCTTCATCGAATTTGGGTTCTGGGACTACTATCTGATCAATACGACGAACCAGGGGGACGGACCATCGTGTATATGACTGTCCATCATGGACTTCCATAATCCCACACTAGGTCAAACTTCCCCATCTTCCTTCAGCAGCTTCTCTCGTAACTAAGAAGCCACTTACGGACAGTCACAGACTCGACGGACCGTCATAAGATCCGTAGGTGGTCTCTTATACATTTCTCGCTCAAAAACTTCCGTGTTCATCTTTGGACAGATTTACTGAAAATAAGGAGAAACCTACATAAAAGTCAATATAAAAAGGCTTTTGGACACATACTAAACATAAGGAAAAAACATTAAAAGTATCGTGAAACCATGGTACATCAGTACACTTGCACACTTATTTCCCCTGGACGAAGGTTCATGAATTCAACCACCTTGTTATTCCTACACTACAAGGGAAGAATCTATCTAGGAAAGCCTCTTTGAATTCCTCCCAATGAACCAGGCCTCTTTCTAAGGGTCTCTCACCCTTCCATTGCTCAAACAACACTTGATCCACATCCTTGAGTTTGTAAGCGGGTGACTCTGCTTTTTCTCTAGGGGTCACACACATAGCATCTTCCTCTATGAACATCTTATCTATGAAACCTTGTGGATCTTCATCCACCTTAGTGCCTTGAAAAGTGAGCGGGTTCATCCTCCGTATATCTGATCCTAGAAGCGGAGGTACTATAATTAGGTTGGGGTCCAACTCCTTGATAGTTTGAGCAACAAAGTGATTATTGACCACATAAGCTTGATCCATCATTTGTTGGGTCAAACAAATAAGGGCATCCCTCAACTATGCATTAGCTATATCCCCTTCAACAAAAGGAGCTTGAGGCATAGTAGGTACTTGGGGCACTTAAGGCTCTTGATGTTCTGGAGGCAGTTGATCTTCTTGAAGGGTAACATATAAGTTTTCTCTCTCTAGGCCAACAATAGTAACTTGGTCAACTTAGGGAGGGATCATCTCGTTATATTATCCTCCTCCTCCCTTCTAGCGGTTGATCTTCTCATATTAGTGTCCCAAAAAACAAAGAAGAGGTTTAGAAAAGACACCTTATATGATTCCACACTAAGGCACGACCTTAGTATATTGAAGAGAGTGAAACTTCTATGATCTTATAGCCTATTATCCATGGATGTGTCACGACTCATACAAATGACAAGGATACTACTTCTCGTGGCTTGTGAGACTTTTACACCCTAAACTATTTCACGTAACCTTATGCTTCGATACCAATTTTTTCAACAACCTAAATGTACCCCCTAGAAGTTAGGGAGAACCTTGTGTACTTACCGGGCATACTTGAACCTTTGGGGTCTTGTACAAGCCCTTACCTATCGTTCATTTATAGACATGAAAAGTTTGCGGAATTAAATCATTTCAAGACATTAATTAGAAGCTAGTCTTTCATAAATATTTAGAGAATGTCATCGTCACAAGCCAACTGAAAACAAGATATAATATCTTACGGACAACCCTTTACATTGGAAGAAAAATACATAGTAAGTCTCAATACTTAAACTAAGAAAAACATAGACTATGTCCTTGATTTTATTAGAACATAACAAATCTTTAGAGAGTAAATTTTCGAAGCTTAGCCTTCAAATCTTCCAAAAGAATGAAACCTATACATAAAGAGCATAGAAAAGTATGAGGTTAGTTAAAGTAATGTACTTAGTATGGAATATGCATAAACATGCAAAAAGGGATGTTTTTAGTATAAATACATTTTCATTCCAATTTATTATAACATCCATCAATATTGAAAATCATTTCATAGTTACAGAAGAATTTCAATTATTTTAATATAAAGGAGCATTTATAATGATTTTCAAAATATATTATTGTAAGTTCATATGATCATTTACAGTGACCTACCCTAATTCTAAAGGAGTTAACTTCCAAGGCCAAGCAAGGAGAAAGTGTACTCAATTCTGTAAGAGTTTCCCGAAGTAAGGATTATCCTAAGACTCACCGGGGTAAGACATGCAGGAAATATGCATATGCCTCCTTCAATACACACCATAGAGATCCTCAAGACTTTCCCTTTTTGGCAGACTCCATTTGAGAACAAGCCCCTAGTAAATGACAAGACATGAGAAGAACACCCACACAACCCAGCAAGACTTCCCTTTAGAACTGCCTACATAGAAAAATGTGTAGATGGTGTCCCATACGACCACTTACCATAAGTAGAACACTCTTTTTGTACGCTTGGCACTAAGACTCCACTTTCGAAAGTCGTACATAGTGCAATGGATAGATAACGTCCCATTATAAGACCTACCCTAAGTTGTACATTCTTTTAGGAGATTTATTTCATTCAATTAACAAAAGGCTCACTAAGGATCCCATTTCTAAATACCTACCTAGTGCAATGGATAAATAGCGGTCCATTCAACAACATACCCTAAGTACTTCATTCTTTTAGGAGACATAGCATTTTCATAACTTTTGTGGGAGTTATCTAAACCGACATATACTATGAGAGGTAGACATGGAATCCCGATATTAACCCTATCATATGAGGGATCCTCACTTTCCTAGAGTAAATTCATTATCTAAGCATTTACATGGCTTTTCCAATAGCTACACCAATGCGGATGCATAGTTAAGGGATAAGGAGATTGCTACTAAGTAAACATCCTCCACTACCGAGGAGTACTAATCTAAAGAGGTATATTGGAATACAACATCTGAACTCATGAAGTGTAACCATCTCTTCTTCATATCCTATCGATGCTAGACATTACACCCATATATTCTTAACACATTATAAACTATTGATTTAGGATAACTAGTGAACACCACATCTCAAATCACGAATGGCATTCCTTCTATGAACTATCTTATAAAGGTCTTAGGATGTAGTGAGGTTGATACTAAACACTTCATCTCAACTCATGAAGAGTTTCCACCACCAAACTACTCTATTTACATAACATAGCTTCATTGATTCATTTAAGTGTCCGTATGTACATTTGAGCACATCTTTAATATAAGAATCATTTCATTTTTATTAAATTTTATACATGTTTTAGACCTTCATTTTCCAATTTACACACTTTACATGCTTCACATAATCATATAGTTCATTTAAACATAGTTTAAGCACAACATGTAATTCAAGATCCATAATTCACAATACACGAACCATATTCAATTTCACATCATTTCATATATTAGTCCTTATAATCAACACTTACAATCCATACTAAGTATAATCAAATTCATCAAGTAAACACCGCCATATAAGGGTGGACCATACTACTCACGAGCAATTTATAATAACAATTATACACTACAACCAACTAGCCATTTAACAAAGCGATCACCACCTATAACTAATTTCTCAATATTTTATCAAAGTAAGTCTCTTAGGGAAGTCTCTAAATTATAATAAAAACACAAGAAAACCAAAGTTCATACCCTACACAAACATGTTCATTTAACACATTTGTTGAGCTAAAAGTTTGAAATATGCATTAACATGAGTTCATTAGTTTTTTTATTAAAATAATCAGTTAATACTAGAAGAATCATATTTAAATCATTAAAACACTTTTACAAGAAGACCCATTCTTAGAATCGAAGATAGCAAAAAGTATATTTTGAAACCCATTCTGAAATCATTCAGAAATGATTCCATGAATGGAAGAAGGTTAAAAGATGGATAACATACCTAAAATATAAAAAAAAACTAATGTTTTTGTCGTTTCATTCCTTGAGTTTTAGCTTGAATAGTGACTTCAGAGAGAGTTCTAAGGGAGAGGGTTTTTTTATTTTAGGAAGTGAGGTATAAAATTAGGTCTTACGGCTTAAAATACTTCAATATACCTATATAATCGTAAAATAAATGTCAAAGGTACTTAAAATACTTGGGTGAATTTACCAAACATCCCAGGCCAAGGCATACCCATTCAAAGCTTTTTGGCAGCTCATAAAAGACACCTAACCAAAAGACCATTTCTCCATGAGCTGACTGGTAGTGGGGTCTTGTTGGTTGACACATAGATCTATTTTGATCTTGCATAACTAAACTTTCAGGTCCAATCGACGGAGAATGTAGACGGCCATTGGTTGAAACAGTGACCATCGATTGACCTCGTTGGTGGACATTGCGAAGGCATTTTGGGTCCTTCTCTTCGGACCGTCTTTGGGGCACCTTCTTGTTTATAGGTTGGGTTGTGCCCGAATGTTAAACCCCTAAATGTAGTATTCTAATTATTGGGAATATACCACGTCTATTTTGATTAAACGATTACGTAAAACTCACTCAAACACAAGAAAAGACACAAGCACTTTCTAAGACACACCTTCCGAATGTCATGGATGTTCTTGGACGTTTGACTTCCAAACTTTACAAAACATCACACACTGCCTAAGACTCTAATGTAAATAATTATATAACAAAATTAACTCATAAAAAAATCTCGAAGCGTTAGTTAACCTTAGTTCATTTTATGGTTTTAAAGATGATGATGTTATGCCCTAATTTGGTTGATTAAGAGTTGATGGTAAGACCATGATGATGAATTATGAGAAGAGACTTGGTATGTCTTGTGATACCTATCATTTACTTCAAAATATGGTTAATTGTAATTAAGTTATGATATTTTATTGGAGTATACATTTAGGATAGCTAGGGTTGTATGATGTTCAATTTAAATGTCTTGACTATGATTTTAGAGGTCTTAGCGTAAGGTGTAAATTTTACAAGGATGGTGAATGATTTACCTAGGTGCCTTATCATGATATGAGAATGTTGATGTGCTAACCGCACCTATACAAATTGTAATGAAAGGACAATACTCATGCAATTCTTATTTAGCTATGATAATGATGATGCAATACAAGGGTTATTCCCTATTACCTACATAAGTTATGATGATTACTAAAACATTAAATATATTTCAAAAAAGCAATTTATGTTAACACCGAGTGAATTTTAAAATTTGAGGTGATGGATTTCCATAGAGGAAAATCCACCCTATAGTTCCACAAGTGGTTTTGTGTCACGACCCAAATCGGGGACGCGACTGGCACCCACATTTACCCTCCGATGTGAGCGAACCAAACCATCTAACCTTAACATTTCAAGATATTTCAACAAAAATAATGCGGAAGACTTAAACTCATTAATAAAAACAACTCAAAACTATATTAATATTCCCAAAATCTGGAAGTCATCATCACAAGAACATCTATCTCAATTACTAACAAGAATGTCTAAAAAGCTAAAAAAAAACAAGTAAAAGCTAGTCCATGCGGAAGTTCAAGGCATCAAGACTTGAAGAAGGAGACCCAGTCCAAGCTAGACGCATTAGCTCACCCTGAATTCCCGATGAAGTGAAGACTGGCTTGATCTACTGCTGAGTCGAAGTTGACGGAACGTTTGCTGCATAACACAAATAACAAAGGGAAACATAAAAGTAGGGGGTCAGTTACAACCACACGTACTGAGTAGATATCATCGGTCAACTCAAAATAGGGAACAATATATATCAATAATAATGTAAATCACTACAATACTCAACATGTAGCACAGCAATTACTTTATCATTAACAATTTCCGTCAAGTTCACACATGAGGTCTCAAGCCTCAATACCATACTCATTTGGGAAATTAGTTCATTAGATTGAGTATATTCATTATCTTCAAGATTCATTATCTTTCTTCTCTTGTGTCGGTACGTGACACTCGCTCCTCTAATTCTATCCTGGTGTCGGAACGTGACACTCCGATCCTCATATTCATTCTATCCTGGTACCGGAACGTGGCACCCGATCCTCATATTCTATCCTGGTGTCGGAACGTGACACTCCGATCCTCATATTCATTCTATCCTGGTACGGAACGTGGCACCGATCCTCATATTCTATCCTGGTGTCGGAACGTGACACTCCGATCCTCATATTCATTCTATCCTGGTACCGGAACGTGGCACCCGATCCTCATATTCTATCCTGGTGTCGGAACGTGACACTCCGATCCTCATATTCATTCTATCCTGGTACCGGAACGTGGCACCCGATCCCCTAATTCATCAAGCCTTCTTTTACACTAAGCATCCTCATTCTCATATTATAATTATCAAGCCTTCTTTCATACTAAGGCATCATCAATCTTATTATATAATATATCAAGAGAATTAGGGTTCTTTCAAGATTTGGGATTCAATAGCTTCATCATGCTTGTTAATTTATCACAATTTCATAATCATAATCATGCAAGCATACAATTTAAGTACATAGACAGGTTCACATACTATCAACACATAATATTCACTATAAGAGTTCACTACGATTATCGTAATATAAAACCATAACCTACCTCCACCGAAGAATTGGAATCCACAAGAAATTCCCAAGCTTGCTATTCTTCTCAACCAATTCGATCGATCTGCTCTCTCTCTTTCTGTCTTCTCTTCTTTTGTTTTATTCAAACCCTCTTTCCTTTACCCTAATTAATCATGTAATTAAGTGTGAAAAAGGACAATAAAACCCCACTAATTTACTTAAGGTTACCCTTTTTAACCCCTAAGAATTAGACTGTTAATGTACCCCTCAATCCTTATAATTAAGGAAAGAATAATCAAAAACGAACCTTAAAACGAGGAAGAGAGAAATCCTAAACTGCCTGGGACTGCACAACCTGTGACGGGCCGTCGTGGGTGCGACGGTCCGTCGCACAGGCCGTCGTGCCTCCCCAGTTTCAGGTGGCTGTGACGGCCCGTCACCCCTGTGACGGTCCGTCCTGCACCTCCGTCCTAACGGTCAGAAACTCGTTTTCTTGCACCAAATTCTCAAAAGTTGAAGTGTTTTGCAACGGAACCTCACGACGGTCCGTCGTGGATGTGACGGACGTCCTGCAGGTCCGTCACAATTTACAGAGAGTCGATTTTCAGTACCCGATTTTCAAACTTCTAAGTGTCATGAAACGGACCTCTGTGACGGACCGTCGGGCCTATGACGGTCCGTGTCGGGGTGTCCGTAGTTTTGGCCAGTTTTTCCAGAATTTCGTTCTGCTGCTCAAAACGACTAACAGGTCGTTACAATAGATACCAATTTAACCATCGTTCGTCCCCGAACGATCAAAAGAAGAAAAACAGTGGCGAAAAGGAGTACCGAATCTGTAAACAGATGTGGGTATTTTTCTTGCATATCTGCCTCCTTCTCCCAAGTAGCCTCTTCAACCGGTCGATTCTTCCATTGCACTTTGATGGATGCAATCTCTCTCGACCCTCAGTTTGCGAACTTCTCTATCTAATATAGCAACCGGTTCCTCTTCATAAGTCAAGTTCTCATCCAACAAACTGAATCCCAACGGATAATGTAGTTTCCATCTCCGTGGTATATCTTTCAACATAGATACATGAAAACACCGGATGTACTCGGACAGCCCTGGGGTAAGGCTAATTCATAAGCCACCTCCCCTATTCTCTTAAGCACTTCAAATGGTCCAATATACCTTGGACTTAACTTACCTCTTTTTCCAAACCGCATCACCCCTTTCATGGGCGAAACCTTCAACAGACTTGTTCACCTTCCATGAACTCCAAGTCTCTAACCTTTCGGTCTGCATACTCCTTTTGTCTACTTTGAGCCGCCAAAAGCTTTTCTTGAATAGCTTTCACCTTCTCCATAGAATCTCTCAACAGGTCAGTCCCCCAAGGTCTAACCTCGAAGGCATCAAACCAACCAATGGGAGATCTACACCTCCTCCCATACAATGCTTCAAATGGGGCCATGTCGATACTAGAGTGATAACTATTATTGTATGAAAACTCTGCCAAAGGTAAGAAACTATCCCAATGGCCACCAAACTCTATCACACATGCGCGAAGCATATCCTCCAAAACTTGAATCGTTCGCTCAGACTGACCATCGGTCTGAGGATGAAATGCAGCAGTACTAAGGTCCAATCTAGTACCTAATTCAGCATGCAACGTTCTCCAAAACTTAGAAGTTAACTGCGTACCTCTATCTGATATAATGGAGAGTGGAACTCCATGCAGTCGAACGATTTCCGATGTAGATTTTAGCTAACTTCTCTGCATGTAAGTCACCTTGACGGGAATAAAATGAGCAGACTTAGTTAACCTATCAACAATCACCCAAATGGAGTCATACTTACCCAATGTCTTTGGAAGACCAACCACGAAGTCCATCGCGATTCTCTCCCACTTCCATTCAGGAATGGGCATCCTCTGAGTGTTCCCCGGGCCTCTGGTGTTCATACTTTACTTGTGACAATTTGTACACTTGGCAACAAACTCGACAATATCCGCTTCATTCTACTCCACCAGAAGTGTTTGCTTTAGGTCGCGAATACATCTTGGTGCACCAGGATGTATAGAATATCCGGAACTATGGCCTCTGTCAGATAGTGGTGATCAAATCATCGATGCGGGGTACACATACTCTTCCCTTAATCCTCAAAACACCTTCCCCATCGATTATTGCTTCCTTAGCCTCTCCTTGCAACACTTTATCTCGAATTCGCCTTAGTTTCTCATCGTCAAACTGTTTCCCCTTAATCTGATCAAGAAAAGAGGATTTTGCCTCTACACAAGCTAACAGTCCTCCCTTCTCGTTATTTCTAACCTCATAAGGTCATTAGCCAAAATCTGCACTTCTCTAGCCAATGGGCGTCTAGAAGCTTGCAAATGAGCTAGACTTCCCATGCTTTCGGCCTTCCTACTCAAAGCATCCGCTACAACATTAGCCTTCCCTGGATGATACAAGATAGTGATGTCGTAGTCCTTCAGTAGTTCCATCCATCTTCTCTGTCTCAAGTTCAAGTCTTTCTGAGTGAAGACATACTGTAAACTACGATGGTCCGTGTAGACTTCACACTTAACCCCATACAAGTAGTGTCTCCATTGCTTTAGTGCAAAACACACCGCGGCCAACTCCAAATCATGGGTCGGATAGTTACGTTCATGCACTTTTTTAATTGTCTTGAAGCATAAGCAATCACATTTTTTTCTCTGCATTAGCACTGGCACCCAACCCAGAATAGGATGCATCACAATAGACAATGAAGTTTTTTGCCCTCTACCGGCAAGGTGAGGATGGGCGCGGTAGTCAACAAAGTCTTAAGCTTCTGAAAGCTTTCCTCACATTCATCTGACCATACAAATGGAACATTCTGCTTAGTCAAGTTCGTCAATTGGGAAGCAATGGAAGAGAATCCCTTGACGAATCGGCGGTAATAGCTAGCTAACCCCACAAAACTCCTTATTTCTGACACGTTTGTAGGTCTTACCCAATTCTTTACCGTCTCAATCTAGATGGATCTACCATCACTCCATCCTTAGAAACCACGTGCCCCAAGAAGGACACTGAATCTAGCCAAAACTCACACTTGGAGAATTTCGCATAAAGCTTTTTCTTTCTCAACAACTCTAACACCAATTTCAAATGCTCCTCATGTTCTTTCTTACTTTTGGAGTATATCAGTATATCATCAATAAACACAATCACAAAGAGATCCAAATATGGCTTGAAAATCCCGTTCATCAAGCTCATGAAGGCAGCAGGGGCATTAGTAAGACAAACGACATTACCACAAACTCATAATGCCCATACCTAGTTCGAAAAGCAGTCTTTGGCACATCCGTTGCGCGTATTTTCAATTGGTGATAACCGGACCTCAAGTCTATTTTTGAGAAGACACAAGCACCTTGTAACTGATCGAACAAGTATCAATGCGAGGAATGGGTGGGGTACTTGTTCTTAATAGTTACCTTGTTCAACTGTCGGTAATCTATGCACATTCGAAAGCTCCCATCCTTCTTCTTTACAAACAAGACCGGAGCACCCCAAGGAGATGCACTTGGTCTAATGAAGCCTTTGCTCAACAACTCTTGAAGTTGTGCCTTTAACTCTCTTAACTCTGCGGGAGCCATTCTATAAGGGGGTGGTATAGAAATGGGGCGAGTACCGGGTTCCAAATCAATGCAGAAGTCTATATCCCTATCTGGTGGCATACCGGGAAGATCTGCAGGGAACACATCCAAAAACTCACAGACTACCGAAACAGACTCAATCGATGGTACTTGAGTAGTGTCATCCTTAAGATGTGCCAAGAAAGCTAGACAACCCTTACTAACCATCTTCTGAGCACGAATAAAGGAGATGATACGCACCGGATTGGGAGTGTAGTCACCCTCCCATACTAACTGTTCTGCCCCAGGCTTGGCTAACGTCACTGTTTTAGCATTACAATCCAAAATCGCAAGTTTGGAGAAAGCCAAGTCATACCAGAATTACATCAAAGTCACCCATTTCTAAAATAACCAAATCTACATAAGTGTTGCTCCCCACAAAATTCACCAAACAAGACCTATACACTTTTTCGACTATCCACAGACTCACCCACCGGAGTAGAAACACGAATAGGCATGTCAAGTATTCACAATGTAAATTTAGACCGTTAGCAAATGATGAAGATACATAAGAAAACGTGGAGCCAGGGTCAAATAACACAGATGCCATGCAATCACAAACCAAAAGATTACCTGTGATAACAGCATCAGACGCCTCCGCTTCAGATCTCCCAGGGAAAGCATAACAATGGGCCCCATTATTTGTCTGTCCGTTGCCCCTACCATGTTGTGTAGTAGTGGCTCCGTTTTTGCCCTTCACTCTGCCGTTTTGGTGACCACCATTACCTCGGCCACCACGCCCTCCAGAATAACGACCTCTACCATTACCACCTCTTCCTCTAGCCATTGGGGGTCTGTAACTCTGGTTTGGACAGTACCTCTTAATGTGCCCAATCTCTCCACACCATAACATTCTCTGGGTTCACGCGTCGGCCTTTCAGAGAAATGTTGACCGTTCTGAGGTGGACCCCAACTACAGTCTGTAGTGAAGACTGTATCGGTCGGTTTGAGTGACCTCCGGAGTTCTGTCCTCTAGAATAAGAACCATTATACTCACCTCCCCTTCGAAACCTCTTTTTGATGTAGACGTTGGGGTGAAGTCATCCGGTTTCACTCCTTCCACCTCTATCACAAAGTCTACCACCTCTTGGAAGGATGTTGCTGTTGCCGCTATCTGTAAGGCTGAAATCCGCAACTCTGACCTCAACCCCTTCACAAAACGGCGGATCCGTTCTTGTGGACTGAAACAAAGTTGCGTGGCATATCTGGATAGCGCGCGAAATTTAGCCTCATACGCGTTTACTGTCATCCTTCCCTGTTCGAGACTCAAGAACTCATCCCTCTTTCTATCTCTCAAAGTCCTTGGATATACTACTTCTCCATAAATAGGGTAGAGAATGATTCCCAAGTCATAGGTGGTGCCTCTGTTGGTTGACACTCAACATGTGAACGCCACCACATTTTGGCGTTCCCTTGGAACTGATAGCTCACGAACTCGACACCAAACCTCTCTACTATCCCCATTTTGTGTAGTAGCTCATGACAATCAACCAGAAAATCATAAGCATCCTCAGATTCTGCACCCTTGAAGATTGGAGGTTTCAATTTCAAGAACTTACTAAAAAGTTCGTGTTGATCGTTGTCATAATAGGCCCAGTAGTCAGACGTGGAAATGTGCCTATTCCCAATGGTGCATCCATGCGGGGAGCCATAGTAGCCGCATGTCGTATCTCTGAAACCGGAGGTGTTGGTGCAGAAACCATTGGAGGTGCTTGACCCTGATCAGACAACCCGCTAAGATAAGCAAGTACTTGGTTGATCATCTCTGGGGTAGGTTGGGGTGGCATTTCCTCATTCTGCCCTTGTTCAGTTTCCCCTTCCTCACCCTCTCTTACTACATCCTCAGTCGGTGGAGGAGTCACCGCCCTAGTATCAGATGGGCTAGGGGCTCGTCCTCTCCCTCTAGAGGACGTCCTCCCACGACCTCTTCCACGGCTCTTGCCGCTGTTCCTCCTCGAGCCACAGCCCCAGTGGCTGGCTCAGTAGTTTCCTGTCTTTCCGTTGTTGCTGCTGGTGCGGTCGTTGCTCTAGTTCTAACCATCTGCGAGATAGAATGAAGATGGTCAGATACCAATTTGTATCACCTAGATACCAATTGGACTCAAGTAATAGCACGAAAGAAAGAATGAAAGAATGGAATTTTCCTAAAGTCTTATAGCCTCTCAGAAAAGTAAAGGCGTCCCCCTACCGTTCTTTAAGACTCTACTAGACCTGTTCTTGTGTGATGAGACCAATGAACCTAATGCTCTGATACAAGTCTGTCACGACCCAAATCGGGGACGCGACTGGCACCCACATTTACTTTCCGATGTGAGCGAACCAACCCATCTAACCTTAACATTTCAAGATATTTCAACAGAAAATAATGCGGAAGACTTAAAATCATTAATAAAAACAACTCAAAACTATTATTAATATTCCCAAAATCTGGAAGTCATCATCACAAGAACATCTATCTCAAATACTAAACTAAGAATGTCTAAAAAGCTAAAAAAAAACAAGTAAAAGCTAGTCCATGCCGGAAGTTCAAGGCATCAAGACTTGAAGAAGGAGACCCAGTCCAAGCTAGACGCATTAGCTCACCCTGAATTCCCGAGATGAAGTGAAAACTGGCTTGATCTACTGCTGAGTCGAAGTTGACGGAACGTTTGCTGCATAACACAAATAACAAAGGGAAACATAAAAGAGGGGTCAGTACAACCACACGTACTGAGTAGATATCATCGGTCAACTCAAAATAGGGAACAATATATATCAATAATAATGTAAATCAACTAAATACTCAACATGTAGCACATCAATTACTTTATCATTAACAATTTCCGTCAAGTTCACACATGAGAGTCTCAAGCCTCAATACCATACTCATTTGGGAATTAAGTTCATTAGATTGAGTATATTCATTATCTTTCAAGATTCATTATCTTTCTTCCTCTTGTGTCGGTACGTGACACTCGCTCCTCTAATTCTATCCTGGTGTCGGAACGTGACACTACGATCCTCATATTCATTCTATCCTGGTACCGGAACGTGGCACCCGATCCTCATATTCTATCCTGGTGTCGGAACGTGACACTCCGATCCTCATATTCTATCCTGGTGTCGGAACGTGACACTCCGATCATAATTCATTCTATCCTGGTACCGGAACGTGGCACCCGATCCTCATATCTATCCTGGTGTCGGAACGTGACACTCCGATCCTCATATTCATTCTATCCTAGTACCGGAACGTGGCACCCGATCCTCATATTCTATCCTGGTGTCGGAACGTGACACTCCGATCCTCATATTCATTCTATCCTGTTACCGGAACGTGGCACCCGATCCCCTAATTCATCAAGCCTTCTTTTACACTAAGGCATCCTCATTCTCATATTATAATTTATCAAGCCTTCTTTCATACTAAGGCATCATCAATCTTATTATATAATATATCAAGAGAATTAGGGTTCTTTCAAGATTTGGGATTCAATAGCTTCATCATGCTTGTTAATTTATCACAATTTCATAATCATAATCATGCAAGCATACAATTTAAGTACATAGACAGGTTCACAATACTATCAACACATAATATTCACTATTAAGAGTTCACTACGATTATCGTAATATAAAACACATAACCTACCTCCACCGAAGAATTGGAATCCACAAGAAATTTCCAAGCTTGCTATTCTCCTCAACCAATTCGATCGATCTTCTGCTCTCTCTCTTTCTGTTCTTTCTCTTTTGTTTTATTCAAACCCTCTTTCCTTTACCCTAATTAATCATGTAATTAAGTGTGAAAAAGGACAATAAAACCCCACTAATTTACTTAAGGTTACCCTTTTTAACCCCTAAGAATTAGACTTGTTAATGTTACCCCCTCAATCCTTATAATTAAGGAAAGAATAATAAAAACGACCCTTAAACGAGGAAGGAAATCCTAAAACTGCCTGGGACTGCACAACCTGTGACGGGCCGTCGTGGGGCGACGGTCCGTCGCACAGGCCGTCGTGCCTCCCCAGTTTTCAGGTGAGCTGTGACGGCCCGTCACCCCTGTGACGGTCCGTCCTGCACCTCCGTCCTCCTAACGGTCAGAAACTCGTTTTCTTGCACCAAATTCTCAAAAGTTGAAGTGTTTTGCAACGGAACCTCACGACGGTCCGTCGTGGATGTGACGGCACGTCCTGCAGGTCCGTCACAATTTACAGAGAGTCGATTTTCAGTACCCGATTTTCAAACTTCTAAGTGTCATGGAACGGACCTCTGTGACGGATCGTCGGGCCTATGACGGTCCGTCGGGGTGTCCGTAGTTTTGGCCAGTTTTTCCAGAATTTCGTTCTGCTGCTCAAAACGACTAAACAGGTCGTTACATTTTGACTCCCCTTTGAGGGATGCATATCCATTTCATAAGAGGTGTTTAATCCCCTATGAGGGATACTCATCCGTTTGACTCCCATGAGAGGAGTCCCCAAATTCCAAATGGTATGTACATGGATTATACCTATCTCTTTGTTCTTGAAATATGTTTACCCTATAGGAACATTATCTAGGGGATCCACCTATAAAGCTAAATTTATGTTTGGTTTTACTTTGTACGGTAGACCAACTTTGCTCGGTGTAAGATTTTACAACACCGTATTCCACACTTGTCTCTTGGGTTCTATGTCGGTTAAGGCAAGTGTTCGCTGAAATAAAATGAAGTAATGTAGTACAAACTAACATAGGTTACTTGAGAGGTTGACTTATCCTAGGTAGGGGTATTGAATCTACCTATGCCTTGCACTAGTTTGCCTTGAAGGGAAATTTAAGATATTATTGCTATGTACGAATATCTTAAATGATACACGATATGTATATGAAGAACTTGCACATTGTTGATACTATATATTGATAGGTGTCACTTATGAATACCTGTTGGTCTACATTTCTAAACGATGATGATATGTACTCCTAAACGCTATGATATGTGAAGTAGGAAGTTTTTCATGATTTTATTTGGGTTACTTGATTGAGTAAGGTTATGGGACTTTGCTTGGTCATTGCACTTGTGGACTTGATAGGGGTGATGGGTAATTGTCTTGCTTTTGTTATGTTATAATGAACTCTTATTCTTTCTAGTTGTGGTATGACTTGATGGTAGAGTTACTTTGACTTTATGTCTATTTGCATGATATTAGGTTGACTTGACTAGTTTTTATGTTGTTTGTCTTGTTATGTACATACCTATGACTAAATGAATATGTGTATGTGATTTGGTATGGTTTTGTTGAATATGTGTAAGTGTTTTCAAAGAAAATTGCATACCTTTATGAAATGTCTTTTTTCTTAGCATGTCTATGTGTGCATATGTCTCATAGATAGTACAAGTTCTGCACTAACACTACTTGTTGCTTTCCCCAACATTATAGGATCTGGTCGTTGAACTTCTTTTGAAGACAAATAAAGAAGGATTGGACCTCTTATTCATCGAAGTAGGGTAGGTTCTCACTTTTAGAGGGCGATACCACTATCAAGCTATGATATTGTTCTAGTATTAAAGACTATTATGTTCCCTTCCTTTATTACTTAGTATGAAATATTGAATAGCCCATTTGAGACATTCTTACTTTGATGTATGGGCTATGCCCAAGTTCTTACACTCTTATTAGATGGTTACATATATATGTATACATAAGTATATACATATATATGTATACACACACACACACACACAGATATATATATATATACACATGCATATACATATATATGTAGACCACACACACACACATAAATATATAGATACAGATGTATATACATAAATATGTGTATACATATATATATATATATATATATATGTAGAAGTCTATGTAAACCTCAAATTAAATAATGAAAATTTTAAATTCCCGCTAAATTTAACCCTTGAATGTGATGATGTAAGCTAAGAGGCTAGTCTTAGTCCTCAAAGAGGACGATTACATCGGTTATGTTTAGGGTGTATTCCCTGATAGGACATACGACTCCCTAAATACCACCCTAAGGGTAATTCAAGAGGCCCTTATTCTGGAAAAAATCTTTCAAAGACAGTGTCTAACTGCTTGCAGGAGACTAGATGTACGTGGATCAACACGGCGTCGATGCCTCTGTCCATAGAAGATTAGACATTTTCCAAATATTGCTCAAAGACACGGTCTTTGAAGAAAACTATGTATGTGAAGTATAGGGGAAATGATGGCCATCGACTGAACTATGAATAGTAGGTCGGGGTGTGGTAGGTCTGGCTTACACATTCATTGTCTAATTTTTAAGGATCCTTTTAATTTGTTTATTATTTAGGGGCTTAATTAGGTGTTAAGGTGTGGGGATTAATTAAATCTTTAAGTAACTATATGAACTACCTCAAGCTTAAACTCATCTTAACGCCCCATAATTGTAATACACAAATTACTGTACGTTCTCTCTAATTTCTCTCTTCCAAAGAAGACTCCATTGAAAGAAATGTCTAAGGTTTATAGGGCTTCAAGAATATAACTTTTATAAATTATTCATCAAGTATTAACAAGGTATGGAAACCTTTCACCTTTGGGATTCCTTTCTCCAAAAGGCTCTTCGCAAATTGGTTTCAAAAAGATGGTTTCATATAGGATTCTTCCTTATACGAATTTATTCTTCTAAATTGTATTTTTTATGTTTTTATTTTATTATTATGATTATATTATGATATATTATTATGATAGTTCATTGTTATTTAACTCATTATGTCTAATAGATCATGAATAGTCCTTAATTCCCTAAACCTAGGTTATGAACTCATGTTAAATTGATTAGTACTGATGCAATTGACTTAGTTCTTGTGTTAATTAAGATTGAATATGGTTATAAAACCTATAGATTTATTAAATTGGATTGCTTGAGGGTATTACAAATGATAATGGCTTTTGAAGTAGAATTAGTAAAATTCTGTGATCTCAAAACTTTAGGTCAATTGTGATGGCTTGTACTTGAAGAGACGAATTCAATTAAAGAATATCTTCTGATTTGTATTAGGTAGGTTTTGATATGATGATTAAGTTTAAATTTCTTGATTATCTGAAGTTCTTAGATTCTGTTAATATGTAAAGATATCAAGTTAGTTATGAACTGCCTATGTGCCTTTTTATGACATGATGATAGTGTACTAATCTCACATATTGGGGTTGCATTGAAAATACTTAATCATGCATTTCCTTATGACGTAATGACTATGAATATATAAAGGGTTAGTCTCCTATAGCCTATTCAATGTTATGATAATTAATAAAGGCTTAAGGACATTTCAAAAAGATACTATAGCTTCGCACCCAATGAACTAGTAATGAAAAATGTCCCTTCCCAATGTGGGAAGGTAGGTTCACTATGTTACTCATGAGATTGGATAATATAATGCAATGTTTATAAAGAGGGTCCCAATATATCCTTGTTTTTGCACTATGTTTCCCCCATAGGAATACTAGCTAGTGGATCCAACTAAAATGTTATGTTTATATTTTGGTACTACCTTTGCAAGTAGTCCGCCTTCTTTTCGTGTAGGGTTAATTACATTACTACCATAGTCAATTTTACTTTAGTAAAATACTAGCCTAAAGTAATAATAAGACCATCTATGCCAAACATGGAATTTCGTGTCATCCCTCTCACCAAAAGAGGGTATCTAACTTGCCAAGGTAAGACATGCATATGGTTCTACAATTTTAGATGGTACCACTAGCTAGGTCCTACGGGGAAACATATACATGGAAACATGGAGGTATATATAGAAACCCTCTTTCTGCCAATTGGGAATTATATTTATCAACCTCGTGGGGAATATCGTGAACAAAACATCCCTTTGGTAAGGGGCACCAATCATCATCAAGTTCACTCGGTGCTAAGACTACTTCCCATTATTAAATGTCTTTAGTAACATTTCTTCATAAAAATGGCTTTAGGATAATTTACCCATCATATGCTTAGATCATAGGTTATAAATGAGAGTTTCCTTCAATCAACAAAAATCATGTGAGAAAACCTTTCTCATCAACAACTCAGCTTTCAAGAGAATCCATCTTTACTAGATTACCATATATGATTCATGTGTTTGTATGTTTACTTACATGAGAAGATATTTCAGACAAACACATTTAGATACTGCACATATGCATACTTCATCATATCATATTCTTAACATCATAGTATATACTTTCATGTTCATATCTGAATTCATGCATTTAAATTCATGTTCATAGAATAATCATCCTAAGAGTTATTCAATCTATGGTAGACATGTGCAATGTAAAGGCAATGTTTCATACCATTACCTATAGTATATTACCTATAAAGTAACCCTATTATGGGCAATGTCCCATACCAATCCTAGGTTACCTATAAAGTAACCCTATTTTAGGCAATGTCCCATACCATTACCTATACTAGCTTACCTATAAATTCACCCTATTTATGATGTGTATCATACATAATAGACATATATTTTACATGCATATTAGTATCAATTAGTGCATATGAGAACTATCATATCATTAGACACCATCAAGCTATAGTACTTATAAGCATTCATGAGGTGTGAGTGTGTATACATTGGACAACGTGACCACATAATGTCTATTAATAAAACATTGAAGAATCCACCCTCTTAAGATCACAATAAACACTCATGCATAGAGTAAATCCATATCATAGCATAGGAGACAAGACAACTTCAACATTTGCATTATAGACTCCTTACATTGTCTAAGATCACTAATTCATATGAGGGTACATAGAAATGGATCATTCATCATTTGCACTTTATAAATGATAATAATCTAAACTATTTGTAACCTTAACATAGCTGCTCACATATAGGAAAGATCATCAACTCACATAGAACATGACACTAGCATTGGAAAATAGGCAAATAACTTTACCTTGTGTGAACATCATAACGAGACTTCAAACTAAATCAATTTCCTTCAAAGCCATTATCAAAATATAAGAAATACAGACAAGAATGTAAACACTGCCAATATAAATGGACCATACAAAACAATGTCATACAAGGCCAATTAAATTAACAATTCTATAGAAAAGTAATAGAATAGGACAATTTTACCAATTATCCTTGCTATGATCATCATTGATCAATTACCAATCATTCACCATTAATTTGATTATGAAAAAATATTAATAATACTAGAACCATAATTCAATTAACATAAAATAAAGATCACAATACCCAAATTATAGGCTAATTTTGATAATTGAGAAGGATCATGGGTTAATCATGAAATTGGATTGAAAATCATTATTAAAACTGTAGATGATCATCAATGCTTTTGAAATAATTTTGATGAGGAACCCATGGCTAGATTTAAAAATGGAAAATTTGATCATAGAATCTTCTTTGCAAACATTGAAAAAGACTCCTCGGATGAATGGATAACTAAGGATGAGGTATCACCATACCTCGTTTATTTAAGACCCATGAAAAATTAGAGAAAAAAAAACATTAAAATCCATTTCTAGATTGAACATTGAGTTTTCCCTCCAATAGAGGTTTGACTGAATTCTGAAGAGTAGAGAGATTGGGATTCTGATTTCTTATTGGGTATTGGGGTTTTTTCTAGGGAAATGGGTTAAATGAGTCATGGAATATTTTTATAATCTACTCCTAATGTTACCAAAACACCTTATACTTATTGGGTTGTCATAAATGTAAAACTTGACTCTAAAATTACGCATTAGAATTTGGAAAGTGGTTGTGTGTCACGCAGGAAGCTCCTCATTCTTTTCTCACTAACTTTTTGAAGAGGTGGGCCTTATATGGGGTGCGTGACACACATGCAGACTTGGTTCCATGAGAGTGATGCGTGATAGCCTCTACTTCGTGCCTCACTGCCTTGTGCAACTACATTGTCCAATGTTTGTGTCCTCCTTGAGCACCCTTTGGGTGGCCCTCAAGGAGTCCTTCCCAATCATTTTGACCCTAAACATGCCTATTAGGATACGCATAAAGACTAACTTTCAAATGTCTTAGACGTTCATGGACGTTTTATATTAAAATCACTTCAAATCTTGTATGCACACTTTAATAATTTTAGTTAACATATTATTAAACTTTTTAGGCACATGTAAGTTTGTATGCACTTTACTTCACTTTCGTAATACATACAATATCTACCACTTGGGAAAATTTATCGTCGAATGACACTTGAGACATTTTTGGAACAATTTTAAGGACTCAATGAACCATAGAGCAATTCATAACATTAAAAACATCATTATACAAAAATCAACGCACTAGTCCTTCAAGGAAAACTAACATAAGCATCTCTACACTCAACGCAATACAAGCAAAGAAAACCATATTCACTCACTCCTAATGCATCAAACAAATAGTTCTTTTCATGTTCATAGGACGAACATCCTTCTCCTAATCATAACATTGTATTCACATATTTAAAAGCACATAATGCAACATTCTTTAAGTCATAGTCATATTCAACATCACTCAAGAAGTAAAGAAATAACTCACACTAGATGCACATAGATACTGACAAATGCAGACAAACAAGGATTCTTTTTATCATAGTACCATTAATACTTAACATATCTATGTTTAGTTATATGAAAAGAGGAATTTCCTTCTCATTGACATACTCACATTGCATCATAAAGTTCAAATACAAGCAATCCACAAAGGTCTTCATTTAAAATAAGAACTCTCAAGATCTGACGAAAGCATGCTTATATTCTCTTCCCAATGAAGACAACATGGTCAATCATACAACACATATCACGACAATAGGATGTCATTACAAACTTTTTTGAGTCCTAGCATGACACTAGTTCTCATAAACATGCATCAATTAGGGGAAATTCTTGCAATATATAGTCACACATCAAGAGGTCTAGATAAACATACAAACACCTCTTAATAGTGATCATACATTAATACTTATCTAGTCATAAAAGTCACACATTTTTCAGAGGCTCATGATTTTTCATTTAGGCAGACTCAATTTCTCATTGATGGCTTAAAACACCACACATTGTAAATGACATCAAACATACTCGTTGCATTATATCATGATGTTAAATTCACAACTAACATATCAAGATGCAAAATAAACATTAGGAAACATGAATTTGAGCCAAATACTTTTTTATGCCATTTAGAACCTTCGAAACATGCTATACTGTAAATTAAGACATGCATAATATATGGATAACATGCAACTAATACTTTTATGGAAGTCTCCTCTTATGAACAATCTACTAGGAAATATTTAGTTTAATTCTCAAGTTAGGAAAACATCTACAAGATAAGGATATCTACAACCATACTACTCACATCATCATCCCTACTTAGGGTAACCCCATTTAACAGCAACTTGTCTCAACTATAAGAGAACCTTGTCTTAATAATTATAGTAACTAAACACATCGTCCCTCTCTTGGGGTCCAAGTTCGTGCACACCCTTCATCAACTTAACCTAAAACTTATGCTCAACCTAGAGAAGTTCAATGTAATTGGACTTAGGAACATAAACGATACTCAAAATTTTACTATTCATACACATGATCGTCGACATGGGGTAATACTAATCACTTCATGCCCTTACACACCAAGGTAAAGCAAAGTCATGACAAACCTACATACTCATCATATAAAAAGGGTTATTATAATTTAGGGTTCCCAGTCCTAATATCATATCAAGGAGCCTATTAACTCTATTATCCAAGGATGATACCTCAAACATCATCAGGCCTCTACGCTAAACACCTAATGAAAAACCCATAAAAACCAAGTTAGGTAATACTACTCCCCCATATAAGACCTTGACTATACCATGAATACCAAAGTTCATAAAAAACTTGGGAAACATAGAAGAGACATGTACATAAAGTCCTCTTTCTTTTCTTTCAACCCTAGGGTAAGGTAACTTCTATGTCATTTCCACCCACCTTATCAACTTTGGAGGAAACATACAACAACCTATCCCTAGATACAACCCTAATAACTTCCCTAGTGGTCATACTTAAGTTAAATCTTAAGGGACAACTAACCACTTCAAGTTGGTCAACATAAATTTTTTTCTTTCCTTTTAAGGCTTAAGGGATACATACTATCCTGTATTTCAACGTTAAGTCACAACAAAATTCCATCCTAAGGAATAAAACCCTTTCTTCAATTTTTCCCCACACATAGAATAGGTTAACAAGGGACTAATAACCTAATAATAAGGGTTCTATCATTAATTAGCATACCCCACAATCACCTAACAGGGTAAGCACACTACATTAACTTCTAGGATCAAGCCTACACCAATCCAAACAAGGAAACTATGTAGAATCATACACATAAAAGGGAAACATCTAAACCATTTCACTTATGTATAAAGGCAACATACATCTTAAGCTATATATAATATTCCATCAAAGAATTTAAGTGTAAACAATGATATTACATTATAATCATTCTAATCATATCGAAACTTATTATTCCAAAGGGAACTCCATTATATTACAACAACTTTTAACAAGCTATAACAATATCATATCATGAATTCTCACATAATATGTCATTCAAGGTTAATCACATTTATAGCCATAAATGGCATAACATCAACATATATTTCAAATTCACCTTCATACATACTTTAAAATTTTTAAACCAAGATAAGCATCAAATCTCAACTTACGTCCTTCAAACATATCGTACAATCTCATCTAACCAATCACATTAAAAAGACCGCCGGACATGACAACACAAGAGAGAGATTATATAAAGTTATGTTCTATGGAAAAACACGAGAACAATTATGAAAGTGATTATCTATTCTCATATATCCTCTTTCTCATAAATGTGTCGCGACTCACTACCGATAAAGAAGACTCTACTAGACAATGCTATATAAGACTTTGGACTCTAAAATCACATTTATAACACATGATCTAATACTACATTCATAACAACCGAGGAGAACCCAGTAGAAGTAGCAAGTCTTACTTGACCTCTTGAAACTATATAAAGCCCATAGACATCATTCATTACATCGTCATATGACATTAGCGGAAATTTTAAAACATATCATGTTAAACCAAACACTAGAACATATATATATATATATATATATATATATATATATATATATATATATAACACATAGTTAGATTCTAGTTCTCTTCTGACATCTTGCTCATCATAAAAGAGTATAATAGGCTCATTGCCCTTACAAATATATAACAAAAACTGTAAGACCCCGAAGTTGACCTAGGTTAATTAAAGAATAACTTGTTTGTCATATTGTTATAAGTTCTAAATATATCCAATATATGGTATAGATGCAGTACCTAATGTTTAAGCATTTTTGGAAGTCAAATGTCAAGGGACAACCAAGACGTTCGACTACTAAGTTACCTAAATGTATCTTATGTGTTTCTATGTGTTTATTTGTGGTTCATGATGTTTTGATATACTTAAATTAGTTAATATATCATGTATAGGATGTTTTTAATGTTTCGTGAAGTTATAAGGTCAAACATCCAAGAACGTCCATTCCATTAGAAAGATATGCCTTGAATTGAACTTTTACGTCTAAGCTTGTTTCATCAAGTTTTATGTATTCGTTTTGTATGAAATTAATAAGAATTGTGTTAAACTTATCTTTTTTGGGTTTGAAACCTCTGGGAAATTATCCCCAAGGACCAACTAAGGGTCAAGGACCCAAAAGTATTGGCATGACAGTCCCAGGCAGACCCCAAATAACAGAGAAGTCAATGGCTCGTAGGATTGCTAAAACCCTGTCAAAGGTTGTTGTTGATGGTCACTTAACCAAGGGAGACAAAGAATCCCTGTCCATCTTGTGTAACCAGCGACTGTGTCTAGTGGCGGCCAATCATTGGGACGACGCCCCGTCGAGGGCAAGTCGTCATTGATGTTGTTTTCAGCGCAGACTGTTCCTAAGTGAAGGGGTGAATTTTAAATTCACCCCACTTCTATATTATGTAATTAGAGGTATATTAAAATTCTTCTGGGTATTTTAATTATGTATATAATGGGTAAACACCTTAAAGACTTAATTCTTCCAAATTGAAAAACCCGAAAACTCTTAGAAAAATCTCAAAGACTCCACTGAAGTCTGAATTGAAGAAGCATCTTGGTGTGGGGGTTTCGAGTGGAACTTATTCATCAAAGTGAATAATAATAATCCTTGAAGTATGGATTTTGATCCTTGAAGCTTGTTTCATCAAGGAGCTCAATTCTCAAGATGTTTTCTAAAGTTGAGTTTTCCAATTTCATGATTCTACCATGGGTTCTTGAATACACGATTTCTAAATATTTAATTATGATATATTGATATTTTATTGATTATTTCAATAAAAATTACCTATGAACCCATGTAAATTGACCAACCAAAGTTTTGACTACTTATTCGATTACTTGATAGTAAGCTAATATTGTTAAATTGTTTTGTAGTTTCTTATGGGACTTCTAATGATATATTAAATCTATTAAATTGATATATAATTGATCGTACATTATTAAATATAAATTGAATTGATGTATATTTATTGATTTTTATGGTTATTACTTTGAATTATTGTTCATGGCCACGGGTAAGGGCCTTGTGATGTTTAATTTATTTATTTGGCATTGAATTAATGTGTGGATGAGGATATGAAGGTATTCTTTCCCATTTTACTTAATTTAATAGTAATTATACTTCAATTCTATTGTTATTGGTATGCTCGAATTATGGTGGTGATGTTATGTGTTTTACTTGCAATTGATGTGTTATTGTCGGCGTAACTTTATGCAATATGATGAGCATGGCCATATTTGAAACTACTTGAAGTAATGTGGCTAATAATGTATTTCATTATGTGAAGAATGACATTATCTGTCTACATGTGAAGTCATATGTGTTTTCTTCTACTTATGTTTCCTTAAGTAATCTTGTTAAACTAAGACTTTGACATTATGAGTATAGTGTTAGGGTTAAGGTTTCGTTATTCCTACTTGGATTTGTGAGTCTATGTGTCTTAAATTAATGATGTTATGATTATTATATTGGATGTAATTAAAATGTTAGATCATTTCTAGAGGGTTTCTAGAATGACTTGCATTATGAGTTCAAGTAAAATATGTGATGTCTTGTCTTGCTTGACTTGTATATCATGCTTGATGAATATATGATTATGTATATGTGATGTCTTTCTTTAGGTTGTTATAAATATTACTCTTGAATATATGAATGACATGTCACTTTAAATTATGATATGAGAGTCTATTTTTTGAAAACCTTGAATTAAGGATAAGGTTAAGATTGTTGAAGCGTAAGTTGTAATGGTATACTTCAAAGTAAATAATGATGAACTTAAGGTTATTTGGCTGGAACAACATCATATTAGCACTTATGGAAGTCATCATGAGCTTCCTGTCGACATTGTGAGGTAGCCGTAGTGGACCATCGTTGGTAGGATAAGTGTGATTTTATTATAATCTTGTGATGGAACCCTTTTATGTGAGTGTAATGTATGAATTACTCTATGAAAAAGAAGGCAGGCACCGAGTGAGTATTATAATGGAAGTATTTCTAGTTACGTATGCGACTAGAATACAAATAATCCCTTCATATTCCTATACCATGTGCCTACATAGGATGTGTACAAGTTTTACCATTGGCAAGTAGAACAACCTCATCGGAGTAGGATAGAAATTCGGATTCTATGTCTTCATATCATGGTCTATGTCGGTTATTGCCCATTCTCATCATGTGGGATACTTACTAGTACTAGAGAAGATCTATAAAGTTTAGGTGGTTGTATGAGACGCTATCTGGACATTGCACAATAGGCTTTGAAGGTGTTAGTTAAAGTCTCTAGGTCTTTTCCAAAACCATTACTTGAATGTCCTTTATATGATGTATGAGTCTTAATGAACTAATGAACTAATGACTTATGTTAAGAAGTATGTAAATACATGAGTACCTAACCTAATGTGATTTAAGGATTCCTTGGCTAAAGTGTGAAGAGGGCATAAGGGATGATCTCTTCATGTCTTATATTTTGATGTCTTGAGGATGACTCTAGTTAGGGAAGTTTGTTGATTTTTTGGACATGATATAAGCCTTAGGTAGTCTTAACGACTATTTAAGTAATCTTGAACAGGTCATTATGGACTTCATCTTCTTTATTTACTGAAGTAGGTCTTTTGATAGCTTTTGGAAGGAGAATTTCATATCACCTATATGTTGACGTATTATTTGAGCATGATTCTATTTTAGGGATTCTATATGATCTCTTAAGTGTGTGTGTAAGGGATTGTATGGGCGGTCACTTCACAACTAACTTAAGTGAGACTTACAGTTCACCTTTGGTAAAAGAATCGTACCTTGATGTTCATGATACTTTCTAAGCGTGTATGTGAGTGATTGTAAGTAATCCTATTGGTCGTTTAGGAACATCTAGAGAGGGTGTATGGGCGGTCTCTCTTTGTATGAAATAAGTGAATCATAGGATAGCTTTAAATATGAAGATTACATGCTAAAGGGTGTCTTAAGTAGAGAATAAGCATTATATTGTACAGTGAAATAATTCACTATAAAGTGATCTCTAAAATATGATTTTTGGTTTGAATGTTATCTTATTTATTTGCAAGTTTCTAAATGTTGTTTTTATTATTATAATATGATTTTTAAATTAAAAGATGCATATTTCCAATAAATGTCTGTTTTTATGATTTTTATGCATAAAGCAACACTTAGTACATGTAGTTATACGAACTCCATGCTTTTATCTATCTATATTGTTATTGGTAGGTGAGGTGCTTTGACAAATGAAGACTTTTACTTAGAAGATCATTCAAGAGAAGTTGAAGTATGTCCTCACTTGACCCGAGGTTATATATGTCTTTTATGTTTTCATTCCAAGTATTGTATTAGACTAACTATTTCTATATATTTGTATTTTCAAAAATGGTCCACGTCCCAAGTTTTCTTGTGTCTTTATATGATGAAATTGAGACTTAATTTTCCTATTACATTTATATGAAAGATATTTTGAAGACTATTTTATGATTAATGAAAAGTTATAATTCCGCAAAACTTTTCACTATGATTATGCGATGAATGATATGAAAGGGCTTTTGTAAGACCTCTGCGAGGTCGAGTACGCTGTTTACTATCGTAGATTTTACCCTATCTTCTAGGATGTTTTCTTAGGATGTGAATAAAACTTAGCTATTACATTACTTTAAATATAAAAAATTTCACATCCGGGAAGTACCCCCTAGACGTAACCGGCAGCGTTGTCCTCGGAGAGGGATAAGACTAGCCTCTTATCATTAACCATTACATTCATAAGTTAAAAATGCATAAAATAAAAAAATTTATTCCATATCTATCATGAGGTTTAGATAAACTCTCACATACATTTAATATATTCATATTGTATATATATGGACCCTTTGTATAAGAAAATTATATTGTCTTGTACTTTTACAACATATACATATATGTATATATATATATATATATATACAACACACCACACACATATATATATATATATATAGATTATAATATATATATATATATATATATAATATATATATATATATATAAAACATTGTGTTAAAATTGATATCATATTAAACCATCTAAACAAGAGTGTAAGCAATTTGGTCATAGCCCTTACATCGATAAATAAAATCCACATATAGGCTATATAATCTTAATACTAAAATGAAAGAAAATGAAGAAAGTGTAATTAAGAATAATCCACATCCAATGCTAGAAAGTGCCGTTGCCCTCGAAGTGTTAAGGACCGACCCAACTTTGAGAATGAAATTCAAAGCCTCCTTCAAATGGCTACAATCTCCTCAACGAGCGGAACCTAAAGTGTTTTGGACAGAGGGATAAATGGTGTTAATATATCACTTTCACTATTTATGGGCACATATGCACACACAACATAGAATTCATGCTAAAATGGGACATTTTATAAAAGCATTCCAAATTACTTTGAAAAGACTTATTCATATCCAACAACCAACACAAATCAATAAGAACCTATTCCTTAAGTGAAGATCAAGTACATCACAAGACCAACCATACCATGTTTAGTCAAGTCAACATGCATATAAAAATAATTGAGCATATAATCATGAAAACCCCAGCATCATGTTATTATATCAACAAGCATGCAATAGAGCTCATAACATTATAATCTAAAGAAGACCATTACTCATACATCCCTATTAAGTCCACTAGCGCAATGATAATGTAAGACCCAAACCTCACTTAAATAAGTAACCCAACAAGAAGTATGGAAAATTCTTAACTTTACATACTATTCATGTAACGACCTGTTTAGTCGTTTTGAGCAGCAGAACGAAATTCTGGAAAAACTGGCCAAAACTACGGACACCCCGACGGACCGTCATAGCACGACGGTCCGTCACAGAGTCCGTTCCATGACACTTAGAATTTTGAAATCGGGTACTGAAAATCGACTCTCTGTAAATTGTGACGGACCTGCAGACGAGTCGTCACATCCACGACGGACCGTCGTGAGCCCCCGTAGCAAAACACTTCAACTTTTGAGAATTTGGTGCAAGAAAACGAGTTTCTGACCGTCAGACGGAGGTGCAGGACGGACCGTCACAGGGGTGACGGGCCGTCACAGCTCACCTGAAAACTGGGGAGGCACGACGGCCTGTGTGACGGACCGTCGCACCCACGACGGCCCGTCACAGGTTGTGCAGTCCCAGGCAATTTAGGATTTCTCCTCCGTTTTAAGGGTCGTTTTTGACTATTCTTTCCTTAATTATAAAGATGAGGGTAACATTAATAAGTCTAATTACTTAGGGGTTAAAAGGGGTAACCTTAAGTGAATAGTGGGGTTTTATTGTCTTTTTCACACTTAATTATGATTAATTAGGGTAAAGGAAAGAGGGTTTGAATAAAAAAAAGAGAAAGAACAGCAGAAAGAGAGAAACGATTGAGGGAGATTGGACGAGAAGAAGAGAGCTTTGGAAGATTAGCTTGTTGATTCCAATTCTTCGGTGGAGGTAGGTTATGGTTTTTTATTACGATATTCGTAGTGAACTCTTGATAGTGAATAATATGTGTTGATGTATTTTAAACCTGTCTATATGCTTATTGTATGTTTGTATGAATATGATTATGTGATGTTGATAATACAAGCATGATGAAAACCATTGAATCCCAAATCTTGAAAGAAACTTTAATCTATGATATTAATGATAATGCCTTGGTATAAAGAAGGCTTGATGAATTAAAGTGATTGGGATTGATGATGCCTTGGTTAGAGAAGGCTTGATGAACGGATATAATGAGATTAGTGGATCGGAGTGTCACGTTCCGACACATAGTATTAGTGGGACGGGTGTCACGAACCGACACGTAGATATAGGGGATCGGAGTGTCACGTACCGACACATGTAGGGGATCGGAGTGTCACGTTCCGACACATATAGGGGATCGGAGTGTCACGTTCCGACACATATAGGGGATCGGAGTGTCACGTTCCGACACATAGTGGTAGGGGATCGGAGTGTCACGTACCGACACAGAGGAAGAAAGATAATGAATCTCGAAAGATGATAATATATTCAACATAATGAACTTAATTCCCAAATGAGTATGGTAATGAGGCTTGAGCCCTCATGAATGAACTTGATGGTGTTATTGATGATTATGATACTTGTTGTTGCTACATGTTGAGTTTATAGTTGATTTATAATTTTTTGATATATATTGTTCCCTATTTTGAGTTAACCGATGATATCTACTCAGTACGTGTGGTTGTACTGACCCCCTACTTTTATGTTTTTCTTTTGTTATTTGTGTTATGCAGCAAACGTTCCGTCAACTTCGACTCAGCAGTAGATCAAGCCGTCTTCACTCCATCGGAAATTCAGGGTGAGCTAATGCGTCTAGCTTGGACTGGGTCTCCTTCTTCAAGTCTTGATGCCTTGAACTTCCGGCATGGACTAGTTTTTAATTGTTTTTTTAGCTTTTTAGACATTCTTAGATAGTTTAGATTAGTAATTTGATCATAGATGTTCTTGTGATGATGACTTCCAGATTTTGGGAATATTAATAATAGTTTTGAGTTGTTTTTATTAATGAGTTTAAGTCTTCCGCATTATTTTCTGTTGAAATATCTTGAAATGTTAAGGTTTAGATGGGTTGGTTCGCTCACATCGGAGGGTAAATGTGGGTGCCAGTCGCGTCCCCGATTTGGGTCGTGACAGACTTGGTATCAGAGCATTAGGTTCATTGGTCTCATCACACAAGAACAGGTCTAGTAGAGTCTTAAGGAACGGTAGGGGGACGCCTTTACTTTTCCTTGAGAGGCTATAAGACTTTAGGAAAATTCCATTCTTTCATTCTTTCTTTCGTGCTACTACTTGAGTCCAATTGGTATCTAGGTGATACAAATTGGTATCTGACCATCTTCATTCTATTTCGCAGATGGTTAGAACTAGAGCAACGACCGCACCAGCAGCGACAACGGAAAGACAGGAAACTACTGAGCCAGCCACTGGGGCTGTGGCTCGAGGAAGAACAACGGCAAGAGGCCGTGGAGAGGTCGTGGGAGGACGTCCTCTAGAGGAAGAGGACGAGCCCCTAGCCCATCTGATGCTAGGGCGGTGACTCCTCCACCGACTGAGGGGTAGTTAGAGAGGGTGAGGAAGGGGAAACTGAACAAGGGCAGAATGAGGAAATGCCACCCCAACCTACCCCAGAGATGATCAACCAAGTACTTGCTTATCTTAGCGGGTTGTCTGATCAGGGTCAAGCACCTCCAGTGGTTTCTGCACCAACACCTCCGGTTTCAGAGATACGACATGCGGCTACTATGGCTCCCCGCATGGATGCAACATTGGGAATAGGCACATTTCCACGTCTGACTACTGGGCCTATTATGACAAACGATCAACACGAACTTTTCAGTAAGTTCTTGAAATTGAAACCCCCAGTCTTCAAGGGTGCAGAATCTGAGGATGCTTATGATTTTCTGGTTGATTGTCATGAGCTACTACACAAGATGGGGATAGTAGAGAGGTTTGGTGTCGAGTTCGTGAGCTATCAGTTCCAAGGGAACGCCAAAATGTGGTGGCGTTCACATGTTGAGTGTCAAACCAGAGGCACCACCTATGACTTGGGAATCATTCTCTACCCTATTTATGGAGAAATATATCCCAAGGACTTTGAGAGATAGAAAGAGGGATGAGTTCTTGAGTCTTGAACAGGGAAGGATGACAGTAAACGCGTATGAGGCTAAATTTCGCGCGCTATCCAGATATGCCACGCAACTTTTTTCAGTCCACAAGAACGGATCCGCCGTTTTGTGAAGGGGTTGAGGTCAGAATTGCGGATTTCAGCCTTACAGATAGCGGCAACGGCAACATCCTTCCAAGAGGTGGTAGACTTTGTGATTGAGGTGGAAGGAGTGAAACCAGATGACTTCACCACGACATCGACATCAAAGAGGTTTCGAAGGGGAGGTGAGTATAATGGTTCTTATTCTAGAGGACAGAACTCTGGAGGTCACTCTAATCGACCAATACAGTCTTCACTACAGACTGTAGTTGGGGGTCCACCTCAGAACGGTCAACACTACTCCGAGAGACCCACCTGACTCCAGAGAGTGCTATGGATGTGGGGAGATTGGACATATTAGGAGGAATTGTCCAAAACAGAGTTACAGAGCCCCAATGGCTAGAGGAAGAGGTGGTAATGGTAGAGGTCGTTATTCTGGAGGGCGTGGTGGCCGAGGTAATGGTGGTCACCAAAACGGCAGAGGTGAAGGGCAAAAACGGAGCCACTACTACACAACATGGTAGGGGCAACGGACAGACAAATGAATAGGGCCCATTGTTATGCTTTCCCTGGGAGATCTGAAGCGGAGGCGTCTGATGCTGTTATCACAGGTAATCTCTTGGTTTGTGATTGCATGGCATCTGTATTATTTGACCCTGGCTCCACGTTTTCATATGTATCTTCCTCATTTGCTAATGGCCTAAATTTACATTGTGAATTACTTGACATACCTATTCGTGTTTCTACTCCTACTCCGGTGGGTGAGTCTGTGATAGTCGAAAAAGTGTATAGGTCTTGTTTGGTAAATTTTGTGGGGAGCAACACTTATGTAGATTTGGTTATTTTAGAAATGGGTGACTTTGATGTAATTCTGGGTATGACTTGGCTTTCTCCAAACTTTGCGATTTTGGATTGTAATGCTAAAACAGTGACGTTAGCCAAGCCTGGGGCAGATCAGTTAGTATGGGAGGGTGACTACACTCCCAATCCGGTGCGTATCATCTCCTTTATTCGTGCTCAGAAGATGGTTAGTAAGGGTTGTCTAGCTTTCTTGGCACATCTTAAGGATGACACTACTCAAGTACCATCGATTGAGTCAGTTTCGGTAGTCTGTGAGTTTTTGGATGTGTTCCCTGCAGATCTTCCCGGTATGCCACCAGATAGGGATATAGACTTCTGCATTGATTTGGAACCGGTACTCGCCCCATTTCTATACCCCCGTATAGAATGGCTCCCGCGTAGTTAAGAGAATTAAAGGCTCAACTTCAAGAGTTGTTGAGCAAAGGCTTCATTAGACCAAGTGCATCTCCTTGGGGTGCTCCGGTTTTGTTTGTAAAGAAGAAAGATGGGAGTTTCCGAATGTGCATAGATTACCGACAGTTGAACAAGGTAACTATTAAGAACAAGTACCCCATTCCTCGCATTGATGACTTGTTCGATCAGTTACAAGGTGCTTGTGTCTTCTCGAAGATCGACTTGAGATCCGGTTATCACCAACTGAAAATACGAGCAACGGATGTGCCAAAGACTGCTTTTCGAACTAGGTATGGGCATTATGAGTTTGTGGTAATGTCGTTTGGTCTTACTAATGCCCCTGCTGCCTTCATGAGCTTGATGAACGGGATTTTCAAGCCATATTGGATCTCTTTGTGATCGTGTTTATTGATGATATACTGATATACTCCAAAAGTAAGAAAGAACATGAGGAGCATTTGAAAATGGTGTTAGAGTTGTTGAGAAAGAAAAAGCTTTATGCGAAATTCTCCAAGTGTGAGTTTTGGCTAGATTCAGTGTCCTTCTTGGGGCACGTGGTTTCTAAGGATGGAGTGATGGTAGATCCATCTAAGATTGAGACGGTAAGAATTGGGTAAGACCTACAAACGTGTCAGAAATAAGGAGTTTTGTGGGGTTAGCTAGCTACTATTACCGCCGATTCGTCAAGGGATTCTCTTCCATTGCTTCCCAATTGACGAACTTGACTAAGCAGAATGTTCCATTTGTATGGTCAGATGAATGTGAGGAAAGCTTTCAGAAGCTTAAGACTTTGTTGACTACCGCGCCTATCCTCACCTTGCCGGTAGAGGGCAAAAACTTCATTGTTTATTGTGATGCATCCTATTCTGGGTTGGGTGCAGTGCTAATGCAAGAGAAAATGTGATTGCTTATGCTTCAAGACAATAAAAGTGCATGAACGTAACTATCCGACCCATGATTTGGAGTTGGCCGCGGTAGTATTTGCACTAAAGCAATGGAGACACTATTTGTATGGGGTTAAGTGTGAAGTCTATACGGACCATCGTAGCCTACAGTATGTCTTCACTCAGAAAGACTTGAACTTGAGACAGAGGAGATGGATGGAACTACTAAAGGACTACGACATCACTATTTTGTATCATCCGGGGAAGGCTAATGTTGTGGCAGATGCCTTGAGTAGAAAGGCCGGAAGCATGGGAAGTCTAGCTCATTTGCAAGCTTCTAGACGCCCATTGGCTAGAGAAGTGCAGATTTTGGCTAATGACCTTATGAGGTTAGAAATAAATGAGAAGGAGGATTGTTAGCTTGTGTAGAGGCAAAATCCTCTTTTCTTGATCAGATTAAGGGGAAACAGTTTGACGATGAGAAACTAAGGCGAATTCGAGATAAAGTGTTGCAAGGAGAGGCTAAGGAAGCAATAATCGATGGGGAAGGTGTTTTTTGAGGATCAAGGGAAGAGTATGTGTACCCCGCATCGATGATTTGATCACCACTATTCTTACAGAAGCTCATAGTTCCGGATATTCTATACATCCTGGTGCAACCAAGATGTATCGCGACCTAAAGCAACACTTCTGGTGGAGTAGAATGAAGCGAGATATTGTTGAGTTTGTTGCCAAGTGTCCAAATTGTCAACAAGTAAAGTATGAACACCAAAGGCCCGGAGGAACACTTCAGAGAATGCCCATTCCTGAATGGAAGTGGGAGAGAATCGCGATGGACTTCGTGGTTGGTCTTCCAAAGACATTGGGTAAGTATGACTCTATTTGGGTGATTGTGGATAGGTTAACTAAGTCTGCTCACTTCATTCCTGTCAAGGTGACCTACAATGCAGAGAAGTTAGCCAAGATCTACATCTCAGAAATCGTTCGGTTGCATGGAGTTCCACTCTCAATCATATCAGATAGAGGTACGCAGTTTACTTCTAAGTTTTGGAGAACATTGCATGCTGAATTAGGTACTAGGTTGGACCTTAGTACTGCATTTCATCCTCAGACCGATGGTCAGTCTGAGCGAACGATTCAAGTTTTGGAGGATATGCTACGCGCATGTGTGATAGAGTTTGGTGGCCATTGGGATAGCTTCTTACCTTTGGCAGAGTTTTCGTACAATAATAGTTATCACTCTAGTATCGACATGGCTCCATTTGAAGCATTATATGGGAGGAGGTGTAGATCTCCCATTGGTTGGTTTGATGCCTTCGAGGTTAGACCTTGGGGGACTGATCTGTTGAGAGATTCTATGGAGAAGGTGAAAGCTATTCAAGAAAAGCTTTTGGCGGCTCAAAGTAGACAAAAGGAGTATGCAGACCGAAAGGTTAGAGACTTGGAGTTCATGGAAGGTGAACAAGTCTTGTTGAAGGTTTCGCCCATGAAAGGGGTGATGCGGTTTGGAAAAAGAGGTAAGTTAAGTCCAAGGTATATTGGACCATTTGAAGTGCTTAAGAGAATAGGGGAGGTGGCTTATGAATTAGCCTTACCCCCAGGGCTGTCCGGAGTATATCCGGTGGTTTCATGTATCTATGTTGAAGAGATACCACGGAGATGGAAACTACATTATCCGTTGGGATTCAGTTTTGTGGATGAGAACTTGACTTATGAAGAGGAACCGGTTTTCTATATTAGATAGAGAAGTTCGCAAACTGAGGTCGAGGGAGATTGCATCCATCAAAGTGCAATGGAAGAATCGACCGGTTGAAGAGGCTACGTGGGAGAAGGAGGCAGATATGCAAGAAAAATACCCACATCTGTTTACAGATTCAGGTACTCCTTTTCGCCATTGTTTTTCTCTTTTGATCGTTCGGGGGGACGAACGATGGGTAAATTGGTATCTATTGTAACGACCTGTTTAGTCGTTTTGAGCAGCAGAACGAAATTCTGGAAAAACTGGCCAAAACTACGGAAACGACACCCCCGACGGACCGTCATAGGCACGACGGTCCGTCACAGAGGTCCGTTCCATGACACTTAGAATTTTGAAAATCGGGTACTGAAAATCGACTCTCTGTAAATTGTGACGGACCTGCAGGACGAGTCGTCACATCCACGACAGACCGTCGTGAGCCCCCGTAGCAAAACACTCCAACTTTTGAGAATTTGGTGCAAGAAAACGAGTTTCTGACCGTCAGGACGGAGTGCAGGACGGACCGTCACAGGCGTGACGGGCCGTCACAGCTCACCTGAAAACTGGGGAGGCACGACGGCCTGTGTGACGGAGGACCGTCGCACCCACGACGGCCCGTCACAGGTTGTGCAGTCCCAGGCAATTTAGGATTTCTTTCCTCGTTTTAAGGGTTCGTTTTTGACTATTCTTTCCTTAATTATAAAGATTGAGGGGTAACATTAATAAGTCTAATTACTTAGGGGTTAAAAGGGGTAACCTTAAGTGAATTAGTGGGGTTTTATTGTCCTTTTTCACACTTAATTATATGATTAATTAGGGTAAAGGAAAGAGGGTTTGAATAAAACAAAAGAGAAAAAGAACAGCAGAAAGAGAGAAACGATTGAGGGAGATTGGACAGAAGAAGAGAGCTTTGGAAGATTAGCTTGTTGATTCCAATTCTTCGGTGGAGGTAGGTTATGGTTTTGTATTACGATATTCGTAGTGAACTCTTGATAGTGAATAATATGTGTTGATGATTTGTAAACCTGTCTATATGCTTATTGTATTTTGTATGAATATGATATGTGATGTTGATAATACAAGCATGATGAAAACCATTGAATCCCAAATCTTGAAAGAAACTTTAATCTATGATATTAATGATAATGCCTTGGTATAAAGGAAGGCTTGATGAATTAAGTGATTGGGATTGATGATGCCTTGGTTAGAGAGGAGGCTTGATGAACGGATATAATGAGATTAGTGGATCGGAGTGTCACGTTCCGACACATAGTATTAGTGGGACGGGTGTCACGAACCGACACGTAGATATAGGGGATCGAGTGTCACGTACCGACACATGTAGGGGATCGGAGTGTCACGTTCCGACATATAGGGGATCGGAGTGTCACGTTCCGACACATATAGGGGATCGGAGTGTCCACGTTCCGACCCATAGTGGTAGGGGATCGGAGTGTCACGTACCGACAAAAGAGAAGAAAGATAATGAATCTCGAAAGATGATAATATATTCAACATAATGAACTTAATTCCCAAATGAGTATGGTAATGAGGCTTGAGCCCTCATGAATGAACTTGATGGTGTTATTGATGATTATGATACTTGTTGTTGCTACATGTTGAGTTTATAGTTGATTTATAATATTATTTGATATATATTGTTCCCTATTTTGAGTTAACCGATGATATCTACTCAGTACGTGTGGTTGTACTGACCCCCTACTTTTATGTTTTTCTTTTGTTATTTGTGTTATGCAGCAAACGTTCCGTCAACTTCGACTCAGCAGTAGATCAAGCCGTCTTCACTCCATCGGAAATTCAGGGTGAGCTAATGCGTCTAGCTTGGACTGGGTCTCCTTCTTCAAGTCTTGATGCCTTGAACTTCCGGCATGGACTAGTTTTTAATTGTTTTTTTAGCTTTTTAGACATTCTTAGATAGTTTAGATTAGTAATTTGATCATAGATGTTCTTGTGATGATGACTTCCAGATTTTGGGAATATTAATAATAGTTTTGAGTTGTTTTTATTAATGAGTTTAAGTCTTCCGCATTATTTTCTGTTGAAATATCTTGAAATGTTAAGGTTTAGATGGGTTGGTTCGCTCACATCGGAGGGTAAATGTGGGTGCCAGTCGCGTCCCCGATTTGGGTCGTGACAATTCATTAAGAATAGACATCATCATACTTTAGCAATAGAGACCAACCGCATGTTCATAAGTGAAACCAATATAAAGAGTGTCATTAACATGTAACATCAACGTATACATACCACTCACATTTATAAGCATATAAACACATAAGAAGATCTTTCCAAGATATCCCCTAAGGCTAACTAGTAAAACATAGTTCCTGGCACGACCGGAATGTATACCCCGGATGAAGCTATTGTCGTTGACCTCTCATAGGTCACATACAAGCCTACATATGTCATCTTTACTTCATTTAGGTTATTTTTGCGGAAAATTTGATCATTTTGTTATTTAACATTCGTATAACACATTCTACTTAAACACATAAATGTTCATAAATAACGATCTAACATTAAGATCATCCAATTAAAGAAATAGTTTAACACTGCATTAAGTGTATACTTGCAAAAATGACACCAATACAAAGTCTTAAATAAAATAAGAAATGAAACACTAGTGGAACATGCTCCACTAGCTAAATCGTACATCTAAGCTAGATAATAACAGTAGACAACCTTGAAAGCATGAGGGCTTACCAAGTCCTTATGAAAGATCCACGTCGTGATAGATGCAATGTCGTACCATAAGATTTAACCTCCACCTATGCCTACACCTAAAAGTAGATATTTGTATGGAATGAGTACACATTTGTACAAAGTATGGGTATATGCAAGCACATATAAAGGACATGCATGAGTAAGAATCACTCTTGCCTAAAAACATGTATTATCGAAGGTCAAGCAATGGACATGCAAAATTTGGATTTGGAAAGTCATGCCATGAGTATAACATGCATTATCAAACTTATCATTTTGCAAATAGCACATAAAATATGTCACCTTTGATATCACGTAGTTTATATCATTCTTTCATATGCCTTGAGACCTTGGAATCATTGACTTGACGTTTGGACTTCCGAAAATAAGGGCTCAACATATGGGACCTCAACTAGGGAGCCTTCTTTAGTAAACACAAAGTCTGCTTCATTCATTCATACCTACTTCATCTTTCATTCTTTCATATACTAGTGCAATCACCAGTCATACCTAGGATGTAGTTTAAGACTCTCATCATGTTTGTTATGCAATGAACAAGAATAACCTAGAATCATTACTTAGTTATAGCTCACCTCATGATTATCCTATCCTAAAACATCTGGTAACATTCATTTCATTATGTGCATCATTTGAGGCTCACTTTTTTATTCTTTGGAAATTTTAACTTTAACCGACATAGATCATGTGAGCATAATCAAATCCAGTGTCTCCTCCACAGCGAAAAGAGGTGGAATTACCGGCCAAAGTGGCCCAAAATGTGCTAGCATACATGTGAATTAAACCCCGCTAGATCTCTATATTGGCAGTATAGGTAAGAAGACTAGGATATATAAGGAGATCCATACGCGGCATGCCGAAAATTCTCATCTCATGAGAGTTATGTCAACCTCCACCCTTCACAAAAGAAGGCATCACCACTCATAGCTAGACTATCGGTGCTAAGTATAAAGTTCCATTACATTGAACTCATACATTATGGATGTTGGATTCTAGAATGAGGACATCATAGCTCATTAGATAATTTCCCATCTCAGAATTTGTATTAAGTATGCATTAACTTCAATACTTTCATTAGAGTGTTCATAGAGACTAGTGTCATCATTAACTTACACTCTCATAGGTGAGTACGTTTCGGTAACATTTACTCAGGCTCATTTGAGATTGCTATCGTATTGCACATTAGCGTCTTATCATGTTGTCATCACATTCATTAACTTTAACACATTTTCCCTTCATAATTACTCACCCCTTTACATGATTGTTCATTTTATCATATGCCAATGCACTTGGTCATTTAGTGTGTTTCTCACTTTTACCTAATCCTTTTAGGTTTACATAATTTCATCACATAAACCTTAGTTTAATTTACTTTTTAACGTATTATAGACTTATGAGTCTACTCATACAAGACATGCGGCTTCATTCATAGTTTGTCTATGTGATTCATGTTTACCCAAGATTATGTGGTACAAGACTTACGCATCTTGTAGATATGCCAAGATATTTATTTTGATCTTTACATGCAACATTAGCTAAACATTTATTCACATGTAACATATTTTCAATTTGGAATTTGGGCAAGGGAATCCGACTTCGAACCCCTTGGACAACATTTAGTAAATTTTTCCCACCTAATTAATGTATTTACATTTCGGCATGGGAACCCAATTTCCAATCTTCTCACTAACATTAATTTTCCTTTATTTTTCCCTTCGCTCTCTTTACCTTAGGTGCTTAAGCACTAGGATATCTGGGATCGAACCCCCATAGAGACATTCATTTATTTCTCTTTTTATTTTCTATGTTTTTTCTTGTTGGCAGAGAGGAGGTGGGTTCAAATCCCACCCCTCTCATTATTATTATTAACTGTCTCTTTATCTCCTCTTTCAAGAAAGAGATGGTGGGTTCAAATCCCACTCCTCCCATTATTTTATTATTTTATATTTTACCTTTGCTATCTTCTTTGGCCGAGAGGTTGTGGTTCGAATCCCCCACCTCTCATTATTTTTTTATTTAATTTTTTCAGCTTTCATGTTGTGAGGTTTTGGGTTCAATCCCTAGTGAAGTCAAATCTTTTAATTTATTTTTAAACTTCTCCAAATCTTCAAGCATCTGGCAGAAACTCCATCACCATGTGCTTGAAATTTGTTTAAGTCTCTAGCCTTTACTTAACAACATTCAAGCGTTCGTTTAGTGGTATTTTCACAATTAGTGTATCGTGTTTTTAGGTTTAAATACATTGTTGTTTTGACTATGATTTTTCAACTTAAAATCAGCCACCTTACGCTTCATTTAAACATAACAAATAACACATCTTATACACATTAATTCCAATCATTAGATTGGCCATTTTAAGGCTTAAAAACCGAGAACAACAACATACATTTTACACATTGTACAACAACATTTTCGGTTGACATCATTGAAAATGCGTGCAATTTCAAAACAAAAAATCACAAAAAAAAATCGCACTAAGCTACCAGCAACCATTCCAACAACATGATTTGTAACTTAATTGAGATTTAAATCGGAAGGAGACTAGGGACAAGGAATTCGACAATTGAGGGGAAATCCCTTTTATCATACGTTGAATTCATAGATAGAAATTTCTGTAGGAGAAAGTTTTCAGGGATAGAAAACCCATACATGTTCTTGGTGTTGTTCAACAGTTAATGTTGCTGCCCAGAATAAAAACAAACCCAACATACAAAACAGAAACTCCCACCTTACCCGTCGAGAATGTAACATTTAGCTTTACTTTGACGGATTGTAAGTTCTTCAAGTGTAAAAAATTTTTGATGTTATTTATGATTTTTTTTGCTTCTTAGTTAATAGAGAAAACGTGAAAATTGACAGAGAGGCAGACGTGAGAGGTAGATGGATAAGCGATAAAGAGAGAAGTGTGAGGTAGTGTCCCATTAGAACTAGGACTTGTTTGCAAGACTTAGTAAAATTAATTACTAATTACTAATTAATAAATAAATAATCTGATTTTCATATTTTATTAAATCAGCCATTAATGATTAATTTACTAAATTAATCTACCAAATTAATTAAAAGAGATTAACATTGCTCCTACCAAGGTTCGATCCAGGGGCGAGCATGATTTCGCTTAATCGGAAATATCGGCCCTCTCTATCCAAAATGCCTCTCCACCATATTAACTAAATAATTAATTACATAATTAGGGTAATTACGATACTACCCTTATCCTTGAAAAAGACAATTTTACCCCTTTGTCCTCCAAACATATGATTTCCCCTTTTTTAGTCTTGTAAATACTCATACGGGCACATCTTCATATTCCGGAGCCCCACATTGCTAGACCCAACCTTTTCTAGATAAACTGACTCCCCCAAGTTAGTTGGCTTGGCTATTTCAAAGGTTCAAAGGACTAGTTATATGTGCATCGATCCGTGTGAGCTCGATCTAATCATAGGCATTGTATACACATTATGCAATACTTATCTTATACATTTTTCGGGTTGTTACATTATCCCTCCCTTAGGAACATTAGTCCCCGAATGACACTAATAGTTATTTCGCGTAATACCAAACAGATCATAACATAGTTTCTAGGCATAATCAAGCAATAGAAAACGAGAATGGAGAGAAAGAGAAACTTAGACTTTAGAGTAGAGAGTCTAACCTCTAGAGCTAAACAAATGGGGATAGAGGCATCTCATATAAGCCTCGGCCTCCCACGTACAACACTCAATACGATGGTTGCTCCACAATACCTTCACTATTGAAACCTCGTTGTTTATCATCCACTTCACCTACTTTTCTAGAATCTCAACAGGTATCTCCTCAAAGGATAAGTCTTCATCGACCCCAAACCTTGAACAGGTACAATCGATGCTGGATCACCCAAGAACTTCTTCAACATTGATACATGAAACATATGATAAACAAAACTTAGCTCCACAAGAAAAGCGAATTGATAGGCCGCCTTACCCACACGCTGTAGGACCTCATATGGCCCAACATAACTCGGACACACAACTTCCCTTTCCTGCCAAACCTCATCATCCCTTTCAGAGGTGATATCTTAAAATAGACCAGGTCACCAACATCAATCTCTAACGGCCGCTTCCTCTTATTCGCATATGACTTCTGCCGATTGTATCCAGTAGCCAACTTGTCTTTAATCACTCTGACCTTCTACAAGTCTTTGGACCCAAATTGGATTACTCTCTTACCTCGAACAATCCAAATGGAGATCTACACCTCTTACCATACTGTGCCTCATACAATGTAATCGCAATGCTAGAGTGATAGGTGTTATTATATGAGAACTTTATCAAAGGAAAATTGTCGTCCCAACTACCTCTTAAGTCAATTACGCACGCCCTCAACATGTCCTACAATGTCTGCATTGTGCACTATGCCTACCCATCAGTCTGAGTATGAAAGGCAGTACTTAGATTCACCTGCGTGCCTAAACTCTTCTAGAAAGATCTCTAGAAATGTGTAGTGAACTCACCTCCTTTATCTTAAATGATAGACATTGAAATCCCAAGCCATCTCACAATCTCATCAATGTAGAGCCTCACATAGTCCTCGGCCCTATAAGTAGACTTCATAGGGATAAAGTGGTGGACTTAGTCATTCGGTCAAGAAAAACCAATATGGAGTTATGCTTCCCCCCCATTTTTCAGAAGACCAACCACAAATCCATATTAATTGCCTCCCACTTCCAAGTCGGAACCTCGATAGTCTGAGTAGGACCGTCAGTCTTAGATGCTCTGCATTAACCATCTGACAATTACGACACTTAGACACGCACTCATCAATGTCATTCTTCATGCCATAGCACAAATAGATTTTCTTAAGATTATGATACATTTTTTTTGAATCTGGACGTATGGAATATGTGGAACCATGGGCCTCTGCAACAATACTTGTCTGCAAATCATCAACATCTGGTGCACACAGCCTGTCCTGGTACCTAAGTATGTCGTCACCTCCCAAGGCAAAAGACTCATTCATTTGTCTCAATACTGAGTCTTTCAGCTCCATCAACGCAGAATCAAGATACTAACCCTTCTTGACTTCAACTACTAAGTATGATTTAGAACTAGGATGAACCAAATCACCCCCACTAGTAGAGTCAACAAACCACACACCGAGTCTACCTAGTCTCTGTACATATTTTATCAACCCCTTTTTCTCATCCTCAACGTGGGATGTACTCCCCATGCTCATCTTACTCAAAGCATCAGCTACAACACTAGCCTTACCTAGATGGTAGTGGACATTCATGTCATAGTCTTTCAACAGCTCCAACAATCTCCGTTGACGTAGATTTAACTCCCTCAGTGTAAACACGTACTAGAGACTCTTCTGGTCTATGATCACATCCAAATATACTCTATACAGGCAGTGCCTCCACAACTTCAGTGCAAACACCACCACTGCAAACTCTAAGTCATGAGTTGGATAGTTTTTATTATGCACCTTGAGGTGTCAGGACGCATAGGCTATCACTTTACAACCCTGCATAAGAACACAACCCAAACAAACCATAGATGCATCACAATATACAGTTTAATTCTTACAACACATAGGCAATGTAAGCACCGTAGCTTAAGTGAGTCTGTCCATGAGATCTTGGAATCTCTTATCACAAGTCTCCACCCAATCAAACTTGAATTTCTTCTTCGTCAAAGCGGTGAGTAGAGGGGACAATTTAAGAAAAACCCTCGACAAACCTGTTATAGTAACAAGCCAACACCAAGAAGGTACGGATATCTGTGCGAGTAAGAGGTTTTGGCCAGTTCTTAATAGCCTCAGTCTCTGTTTGATCTACCTCCACACCTTTATCGGACACTACATGACCAAGGAAGGTCACTGATCTGAGCTAGAATTCACATTTGGTGAATTTTGCATACAACATATGTGGTCTAAGTACTTGAAAGTTTATCCTCAAGTGTTGTTCATGCTATTCTTTGGTCTTATTATAGATGAGAATGTCATAAATGAATACCACGACGAAGGAGTCAACGCAGTAAAGCAAAATTCTCTTCATGAGGTCGATAAATGTATCAAGTTTATTAGTGAGAACAAATCACATCATCTAGGAACTCGTAGTGACCATAATGGGTACGAAAGGCTGTCATTGGGATATCATCATCCCTTACTCTAAGATGATTGTACCCTGAGTGATGACCAATCTTCGAGAAGAAACTAGACTGTTAGAGTTGGTCCAGCAAATCATCTATTTTGGGGAATTGATACTTATTTATTATAGTTACCTTGTTGAGATGCCGATAATCGATACACATTTTCAGGGTTCCATCTTTCTTTTTCACAAATAACACTGGAGCACCCCAAGGGGATATGCTCGGCTGAATGATACCCTTATCTGTGAGATCTGTTAACTACAACTTCAACTCTTTGACTTCAGCTGGAGCCATTCTATAAGAAGAAATTGAAATTGGTTTAGTAGCAGTTTCTAAGTCGATACAAAAGTCAATCTCTCTAGAGGGAGGAACTCAATGTAAATCATTAGGAAATACATCTTGAAACTCACCCACTACATGCACTAAGTCTATGGAAGGATTGTCACGATCTAAATCATTAACACTCACAAGATGACAAAATAACCCTTTGGACATCATTTTATTGGCCTTGAGGTGCAAAATCAAGGGATTAGGAAGACTCGAATTGTACCTCTCCCAAACTAGCTCTTTTTCATTAGGTAAATGAAACCTCACAACCCTACTACTATAATCCATACAAGCATAACAACTATGAAGCCAGTCCATGCCAAGAATAACATCAAAATTTTCTTGAATACTCTATCAGTCCTTAAATTTTCTCCTAAGGGTGTTCGAACCACTGTAGTATCATGTAGAACTTCAGCCAATATTTCAAAAGTGTGAGCAAGCAAAGCAGTTAATGAGGAAATCATAGACAATGGATCAAGTAAAGCATAGACAATAGTTTAGACTACTTGCATCATACCCGTGACCACATCAGCGGACTTCTCCTACTCCTCCCTTCCCTTTAGGGCGTAGAACCTGTTCCTCTTAGGAGGCTCGGCTACTGCTGTACCTTGTGGGTTAGGCCTAGTCTGAGCATTACCTCCAGCTTGACCCTTGTTCTGTGCGAATTCCTTGACAATGTGTCCACTCTTAACGCATCCGAAACAGGCATTAGTGACCTGTCTGCACTCTCTGCTATGAGCACGGCCACACTTAGTACAATCCCTTCTTAAAAGTTGCACATCACGTCCTTTGGCCTTCTTGGCATCAAGTATGCCTCCTCCCGGTGCTGCACTCCTCTGGAAGTTAGAGTTCCCAGAACTCTGTTGCCCCTTTTTGAACTGCGCGGTTCACCCACACCAAAGTTGTTCAAGTTTCCGCCATTGGTAGGACCTGCTAGATTAGAAGGCTTAGGACTCCTAGAATCATGAATGCTCCTCGTTTCCTTCATATCCTCTACCTTATGGACATGCATGCATCACCATGGAGAGGTCCATTTTATCGTGGATCATCACAGACGGACACCCCTCCACTAGATATCCGGTGGTCCTTGTGAGAAAACTGCTCATATCATCCTTGCCGTTAGACACAAGGGAAGTGTCATACTTGGAGTGTTTAACAAAATTCAGGGAATACTCCCTCTCTATCATCGATCATTTCTTCAAGTTTATAAATTCCTCAACATTAGCTTCTCTCATCTCCCTCGGGAAGAATATCTCCAAAAAAGCTATCTTCAAAAACTCCCAAGTGACCGGCACTCCGCCCAAAGCCCGACTATATGCAACATCTTGCACCAAGTCAGTGAAACATCCTTGAGCTGATAGGAAGCCAACTAAGCCTTCTCATTATCTATGGCCCCCATGGCTATCGAAATTTCGTGGACCTCATCCACTAACTCCTGGAGATCCTAAAAAAAATTTTGGGTCCTTGTAAAAGTAGGAGAAATTATCCTCATGAAGTCTCGCATCCTATAAGGCTTGCTACAGACTGGTGAGCTCTCCCTCTCAACATTCTGATGGTTGACCTGGGCATTCATGGCCTTTTCCTTCATTGTGATTTCCTGAGCCATCTGAGCCAGATTAGTCTGCACTTCAGAAACAGTCAACCCAGCTGGGTAAACTAGCATGGCCACTCCTTCAACTGGATCATGGGGTGGAACCTGATTGTTCCCATCAGCTGTTTCTCCTCTTCTCTATCAATTGTTTCTCATGACATTCATTTTCTTAAAAGAACAAGAATTTATGTTACAAGCGCTCATAACAATAAAAAATCAGACATTAGCAGAGGCAGAAAAAGATCACAAGAAGGGAAATTTTCCTACGCATCATGCAGTCTTTACTTCGGGATAGCGGTGCAGTTCACTACCATAACTTAGAAACTACTCAATGTTGTTTTGTGTGAACTTATTATCCTCGAAATTTAACCTAGTGCTCTTATACAAACCTTGTCACGACAAAAATCTATACCCCAGACGAGACCAGCGTCTCTGACCTCTCAAAGGTCGCAGACAACCCTACATTCATCATCTTTATTTCATTTAGGTTAATTTTTGCTGAATGTTTGATATTTTTGTTATTTAAAATTCTTACAACACATTGTACTTAAATTCATAAATGTTCACAATCAAACATCTAACATTAAGATTATTAAATTAAAGAAATATTTTATACTGTATTAAGTGTATACTTGTAAAAATGGCACCAATACCAAATCATAAATGAAATGGGAAATGAAAAACTAGTGGAACATGGTCCACTAAATAAGGCGTACATCTAAGCTAGATAATAACAGAAGACAGCCTCTAAATCATGAGGGACTACCAAGTCCGGATGAATGCTCCACGTCCGGGTAGCTGCAATGACGATCCATAAGATCTAACTTCAACCTGTGCATGCACCTAAAAGTAGATATGTGTATGGAATTAGTATACACTTGTACTAAGTATGGGTATGTGCAATTACACACCAAGGACATTCATAAGTAAGAATGGCTCTTTCCTAACAACATGAAGTATGAAAGGTCAAGTTAGTGGACGTGCAAAATTTTGATTTGGAAAGTCATGCCATTAGATTTATTTGCGTCATCAAACTTATCATTTTTCAAACAGTACTTATCATATTACACATATAATATAACGTAGTTCATATCATTCTTTCATCTGCCATGAAATCTTGGGATTATGGACATAGGACTTCCCAAGATGAGGGCTCAACATATGGGACCTCAACTAGGAAGCTTTCTTTAGCAAACATGGAGTGTGCCTCATTCATTCATACCTACTTCATTTTTAATTCTTTCATATACTAATGAAATCACCACTCATACCTAGGATGTTGTTTAATACTCTCATCAGGTTCTTTATGCAATGACCAACAATAATGTAGCGTCATTACTTAACTTTAACTGACACAGATCATGTGAGCATCATGAAATACATTGTCTCCCCCACAAAAAAAAGAGGTGGGGGGAGTATAGGTTTGATGACTAGGAGATATAAGGAGACCCATACCCAGCATGTCGCACAGTCTCATCTCATGAGAGTTACGTGAACCTCAGCCCTTCCCAAAATAAGGTATCACGCTCATAGCTAGCCTATCGGTGCTACGTATAAAGTTCATTGCATTCAACTCATACATCATGGAAGTTGGATCCTAGCATGAGGACACCATAGCTCATTATATGATTTCTCATCTAATCATTAGAATATAGTATGCATTAACTTCAATACTTTCATTAGAGTGTTCATAGACACTGGTCTCTTCATTAACTTTACACTCTCATAGGTGAGTACGTTTTGGTAACATTTACTTAGGGTCGAGATTGCTCTAATATATCACATTAGCCTCTTATCATGTTGCAACAACATTCATTAACTTTAACACATTTGCTTTTCAAAATTACTCACCCCTTTAAATGATTGTTCATTTAATCATATGCCAATGCACTTGGCATTTAGTATGTTCTCAAACTTACATAACCCTCCTAGGTTTACGTCATTACATCACATACATCTTAGGTTCACTTACTTTTAAACGTATGCTAGACTTTGGAGTCCACAGGTACAAGCCATTAGGCTTCATTCATAGTTTGTCTACGTAACTAATTTTTACCCAAGATTATGTGGTACAACACTTATGCATCTTGTAGATATGACAAGACATAGATTTTGATCTTTAGTGGCAAAATTAATTAAACATTTATTCATATATAACTTATGTTTCAATAGTGAATTTAGGCAAGAAACCCGACTTTGAACCCCTTGGACAACACTTTAGTTATTTTTTTCCAGCTAATTTTTTATTTTCATTTCGGCTTGGGGAACCAGATTTCGAATCCCCTCTCTTCAGCATAGGAGTTTAAGAACTAGTGGATCCTGGATCAAACTCCCATAGGAACATAAATTCATTTCTCCTTTCGTTTTCTAAGCTCTTTCTTGTTGGCAGAGAGGAGGTGGGTACGAATCCCACTCCTCTCATTATTTTTATTAACACTCTCTTTATCTCCCCTTTCAGCCAAGAGATGGTGGGTTCGAATACCACTCCTCTTATTATTTTATTATTTTATATTTTCACTTTGATATCTTGTTTGGCCGAGAGTTTATGGGTTTGAATCCCACGCCTCTCATTTTTCTTTAATTAATTTTTTCAGCTTTCATATTGTGAGGTCTTGAGTTAAATCCCTAAGGAACTCACATGTTTTGATTTATTTTTAAACTTCTTTAAAACCTCAAGCATCTTGCTGAAAATCCATCACCTAGTGATGGAAATTTTCTCAAGTTTTTAGCCTTTACTTAACAACATTCATGTGTTCATTTTGTGGTATTTTCACGATTTGTTCAATGCGATTTTAGGTGTAGATTCGTCGGTTTTTTTACTAATATTTTTCCACATAAAATCAGACACCTTATACCTCATTTAAACATCACAAATTACGCATATTATGCACATTAATTCCTATCATTAGACTAGCCATTTCAAGGCTTCAAAACCATGAACAACAAAATGCATTTTATACATTGCACAACATCATTTTCGGTTGATATCATTTAACATGTTTGCAATTTCCAAACAAAAAATCACAAAAAAAAAACATATTTCACACTTAGATACCAGCAACCATAGAAACTACATTATTTGTAGAATAATTTAGATTGAAATCGGAAGGAGACTAGGTACAAGGAATTCGACAATAGAGGGGACATCAATAGTTTTATACGTTCAATTCGTAGGCAGAAATTTCTCATGGAGAAAGGTTATAGGAGAGAAAACCCATACCTTTTGTTTGTGTTGTTCAACACTCAAAGTTCTTGCCCAGAATCAAAACCAACCCAACATCCAAAACATAAACTCCCACCTTACCCATCGAGAATGTATCGTTTAGCAATAATTTGACGGATTGCTTTTGTGTTAGTATTTTATAAGTTCATAAAGTGTGAAGAAATTTTGTTATTAATTCTGTTTTTTAGTTCTTCTTTGTTAACAGAAAAAACATGAAAATTGACAGAGAGGCAGACATGAGAGGTAAATGGATAAGAGTGAAAGAACGAAGTGAGAGGTAGTATCCCCTTAGAACTAGAACTTGTTAGAAAGACTTAGTCAAATTAATTACTAATTAATAATTAATGAATAACAGATCTGATTTTCATATTTTCTTATATCAGCCATTAATTATTAATTTATTAAATTAATATACCAAATCTCCCACCTAGGTTAGAACAAGGGTGGAGAAAGAGTTTGCATAATGGGAATTTTCGGCTCTCTCTACCCAAAATGAACCTCCACCATGTTAATCAAATAATTTAGTGCATATGTAGTGTAATTACGATACTACTCTTAGCATGGAAATAGACCATTTTACCCATAGACCCTCCAAACATAAGATTTCCCCTTTTTAACGTTACACTCTCATAGGTGAGTACGTTTTGGTAACATTTAGTTATGCTCATTTGAGATTGCTATCAACTTGCACGTTAGCCTCTTATCATGTTGTCACCACATTCGTTAACTTTATCACATTTGCCCTTCATAATTACTCACCCCTTTACATGAATGTTCATTTTGTCATATGCCAATGCACTTAGCCATTTAGTGTGTTTCTCACTTTTACTTAATCCTTCTAGGTTTACATCATTTCATCATGTACATCTTAGTTTCATTTACTTTTAAACGTATGCTAGACTTATGAGTCCACTCATACAAGCCATGAGGCTTCATTCATATTTTCTTTAAGTGATTCATGTATACCCAAGATTATGTGGTACAAGACTTATGCATCTTGTACATATGCAAAGATATTGGTTTTGATCTTTAGAGGCAACATTAGTAAAACATTTATGCACATATAACTTATTTGTCAATACAGAATTTGGGCAAGGGAACCCGACTTTGAACCCCTTGTACAACATTTAGTAATTTTTTCCACCTAATTATTGATTTACATTTGTCCATGGGGAACCCAATTTCAAATCCCCTCACTAACTTTATTTTTCCTTTATTTTTCCCTTCGCTCACTTCACCTTAGGCGTTTAAGCACTAGGGGATCTGGGATCGACCCCCCATAGAGACATTCATTTATTTCTCCTTTTATTTTCTAAGTTCATCTTTGTTGGCAGAGAGGATGTGGGTTCGAATCCCACTCCACTCATTATATTTATTAATTGTCTCTTTATCTCCTCTTTCAAGAAAGAGATGGTGAATTCAAATCTCACTCCTCCCATTATTTTATTATTTTATATTTTCCCTTTGCTCTCTTCTTTGACCAAGAGGTAGTGGGTTCGAATCCCACACCTCTCATTATCTTTTTATTTAAGTTTTTCAGCTTTCATGTTGTGAGGTCTTGGGTTCAATCCCTAGTGAACTCACATGCTATAGTTTATTTTTAAACTTCTTCAAAACATCAAGCATCTTGCTGAAACTCCATCACCAAGTGCTGGAAATTTGATTAAGTCTCTAGCCTTTACTTAACAACATTCATGTGTTCCTTTAGTGGTATTTGCACGATTCGTTTAACGTGTTTTTAGGTGTAAATACATTGTTGTTTAAACTATGATTATCAACATAAAATCAGGCACCTTACACTTCATTTAAACATCACAAATTACATATCTTATGCACATTAATTCCAATCATTAGACTAGCTGTTTTAAGGCTTAGAAACCGAGAACAACAACATATACTTTACACATTGTAGAACATCATTTTCGGTTCACATCATTGAAAAGGCTTGAATTTTCAAAACACAAAATCTCAAAAAAAATTATATTTCACACTTACCTGACAGAAACCATTCCAACAACATCATTTCTTACCTAATTTAGATTGAAATCGGAAGGAGACTAGGGACAAGGAATTCGACAATTGAGGGGAAATCCCTTGTTTCATACGTTGAATTCGTAGAATGAAATTTCTCTGGGAGAAAGGTTCTAGGAGATAAAACCCATACCTTTTCTTTGTGTTGTTCAACACTCAAAGTTGCTTCCCATAATCAAATCAAACCCAACATCCAAAACATAAACTACCACCTCACCCGGCGACAATGTAACGTTTAGCTTTACTTTGACGGATTGCTTATGTCGTTTGTATTTTATAAGTTCATAGTGTGATTTAGTTATTAATTTTGATTTTTAGTTCTTCTTTGTTAACAGAAAAAACGTGAAAATTGAGTGAGTGGAAGACGTGAGAGGTAGATGGATAAGCGTGAAAGAGAGATGTGAGAGGTAGTATCCCCATAGAATTAGGACTTGTTGGAGAGACATAGTCAAATTAATTACTAATTAATAGTTAATGAATAAAAAATGATTTTCATAGTTTCTTAAATCAGTCATTAATTATTAATTTATTAAATTAATATACCAAATCTCCCACCTAGGTTAGAACAAGGGTGGAGAAAGATTTTGCTTAATGGGCAATTTCGGACTTCTCTACCCAAATTGAACCTCCACCAGATTAATTAAATAAATTATTACATATATAGGGTAATTAGGATACTACCCTTGGCATGGAAAAAGACCATTTTACTCCTAGACCCTCCAAACATAAGATTTCCCTTTTATGTTCGGTAAAGAATCATCCATACAATTCATGATACTCGCGAGCCCCACATGGATGGACCCAACCTTTCGTTACTCAACAAACTTCCCAAGTTAATTGGCTTGGCTATTGAAGGGTTCAGAGTCCTGGTTCTACGCGCATTAGTCCGTGTGAACCTAGTCTGATCGTAGGACTTCTAGACACTTTAAACATTACTTATCTTATACATTTTTAGGGTTGTATAATTCCTATGGGGAAACATAGTTTTGAGAAGTAGGAGATATAGTTTGGACCCTGTTACATGCATTATCTCTCCAATCTCATTACTGCATTAGTCATCCTACGTTCTCTATGTGGGAAGGGAAACTCCTCCCTTTAGTTCACTCAATGCTAAGCTAGATTCCCTTTTGAAATATCATTCATTAATAACCAAAGCTTAATTTAGGTCATAGGGTATACCCCATATATAGTCATCATCATATCTCAATAGGAATCATATTAGTATTGTACATTCATTACAATTCACACATGTAAGGTTACGACATTTTCATAATCACATTATGACAAGGGACAAAGACAAATTCATTACCACGCTTATGTCATTCCATCTTAGCCAACAATTACAATTAATAATTCAAGACATTTAAACTGAACATCATAATAACCCTAATCAATCTTATAATATGGTATACTTCAATATAACTTAATCACTAAACACAAGTTATCATCATCAAAGTAAAGGGTTGCGATCACACAACTTTCCAAGTCTCCTCAACAAGACATCATCAAGGTCTTACCATAAACCATCCAATTCAATCCAATAATGGGTATAATATCATCTCACAAAAGTATTTAACACAATAACAAGGTCAATTGAATCATCATAATCCCAATTACCATTAATTCATAACTTAGGGTTAGGGGGAATAAGGTTCATCATGAATTCTTCAACAAATATACCCAATCCCAGCAATACATTAACCTAGGCTGTCCATGAATGAATTAGATTAAATAAAACAAGTGTAACAATAATAACATTCTTTATTTCCTATCATTTCATAAGCAATATCAAAAATATGGGGAATTTGGGGAAGGGACATGATCCACACGAAATTCCATCAATTATAATCATTTACTCAACAATCAACACTTAATTAGCCATAGTTAATCCCAATTAATAATAATCAATTTTAAGTTGCAAGTTTAGAAAATACCCCATTAAAATAGAAAAAACCTTAGAATAGGATGATTTAGAAATCAACCATCCACGGACCTCTTAAGGAAAAGGAATCCCAAGAGTGAAGAACTAATACCTTAATTAAATATCAATCTATGAAATTGAAGTGAAATACTAGAGAGGTGGGTCTACTCATTGTAGCTTTCTTGCATCTTCACTGGAGGATTATGAGTGAAAGGAAGTAGAGATCGATGAGAGATTTTGGGTTTTGTTTTTGGAATTTTATTTTGGTGAGTGAAATTTAACTTAAAACTGACCTTCAAGTTATATCTAATCACCCCATAATAATCAAAAAGACCCCTCACAATATTGAGTATTTTTGTGAAGTCAAAATTCTTTAGATACTATTTTAACCAATCTGGGAACTAGATGCGCGACGCGGGGCTTATTTCACATTTTATTTTTTAAGTGGGATTTGATGCAGGGAGCATCATTTGAGTCTCTACATAAGTCTTTAGACTTTCGGATTATTACAAAAATGACATAGGAAATTCTTGAATAATAAGGATCCCTTTCTTGAGCTTGGGAAACACATGTCAAACCCTTCACATTGTAAGACATGAATATCATTCTAGTATTTTAAATGACAACAAAATAGATTCAATGGGACAACATAGTCATGGAAAATTTGAGGCATAAATGTAAACGCTCATTACGCCAATTGGGCATTATAGTTATACAACTCTTTAGGAAAATGCTGAAAAAGCCTCCCCCCCTAATCATCAAGTTCACTATGTCCGAAACTAACTTTCCTTTATTGAAAAGTCTTTATTGACTTTGCTTCGTAAAATGAAATGAGGAAACCCCTAATATGCTTAGCTCATATTTATAGATTAAAAGGTCCTTTCATCAACCTAAATCATGTGAGAAAATCTTTCACATGGACACAACATATTCAAGAACAATGTAGTTTAGATTACAATTGAGAATATCTTTCAAGAGACTTCTTCTTTACTAGATTACATACATGCTTCTTATTATGCATTCATTTGTGTGTATGTGTACTTACATTAGAATAATATTCACTCAAACATATTTATATAAACACATACGTACTTCATCAGATCATATACTTAACATAAATGTATATACTTTAATGTTAATAGCTTATTTCACGCATTCATATTCATTTACATAGAGCAATCAATGTAAAAATTATCCTTTCAAGGTAGACATGTGCAATGTAAAGGAGAAGTCTCATACAAGTACCTATACTATTTCACCTATGAAGTCACCGTATTCAGATACATATCATACTTCATACACATATATTTTACATGCATAGTAGTATACATTAATGCATATGAGAATTATCTTTTCTTTTTACACTATGAACGTATACTACTTATCAACATGAATGAGGCATGTGTGTCCTCACATTGGACAATGTTATCACCTTATGGCTACCAAAACAATATTGAGGCAGCTATCTTTTTAAGACCACAATCCATATTGATGCATAGATAACAATCAAAATCGTAGCGTATGAGACAAAGGATCTTCAACATTTGCATTCTAGACTCATGACATTGTCTAAGATCACTCATTCATATAAGGGTACAAAGGATGGGGTCATTAATTGTTAGCACTTCATCATTGATAATCATATAGACCAATCATAACCCTAACATAGTTTTTCACAAATAGAAATAATCATTAACACACATATAACTTTATAATAGTATTGGTAAATTAGGCGTATTACTTCACATCGTGTGATCATCATAGCAACACTTCACATTAATTCATTTGCGTTCAAAGATATAGTAATACATCTAAAATGCCTTAGGTGAATGTAGATCCTAAAGAGGTTTTCATGAGGTTCTAAGGTGCTAAAATTATTTATAATGTTGTATGGAGGCACTGTCTATTATTTTATGTGCATTAGAATTCAAACATTAAGGGACGATTAAGACGTTCGACGACTAAGTCACCTATGTGCCGCATGTGTGATTTATGTTCTTATACATGTGTTTCAAGAGATTATAAGGTACTTATATGAGGTCTTATAGTTTTTATAGCAAGTGTGTAATGTTTAATGAAGTTTGCAGGTCAAACATCCAAGAACGTTCATGACGTTCGAAAGGTTTGCCTTGAAATAACCTTTTGTGTCTTTTCATGTTTTGTTGAATTTTATGTGTTTGTGTTTGTAAGAAATTGATATTTGAGGTAGTAAGATCGTATTCAAACATATTTGGGTTGGAAACCTCTGGGAAAACAACCCCAACGACCATCAAAGGGTCCTTGAGGAAGGACCCTTTCTTTTAGCCAAGACAACACAAAACAAACCCAAACCACGGAGGCAGTAGATGGCTCATTGGCCAGCCGATGCCCCATTGATGGTATTTGTTGGTCAGTATATAATTGTGGGAGATGCACATGCCAGGCACCATCCATAGTTTCAAACCACGAACCAAAAGGATTGGCTGTTGGTTGGGAAAGGGGTCGCCCTTTGGCAACAGTCTGTGAGGCTGGTTTCCTGTGCAACATCACTGTAATTAAATTGATGAAATGTTAATTTTATTGCACGTCCTACTAATACATTGGGTGGTTAGTTAGTGGTACTTTGTGTATTTTAAACATTTTTATAAGCCTTAAAAGCATAGGAATTCATTCATAGAAAATAAAAACACAAAACCTCTAGAGATCTCTCTAGAACTCCATTGAAGCTTCAAGGGAGATTGAAGCTTTAAAGTTGATTTATCAACCAATTACTCTCTAAGTATTTCTATATTATTATTTTATGTTTATATGTGATGAAAAATATGGAAGGCTTGGACAAGACCTCCAAGAGGTGAAGTTTGCAGTTCCACGGTTCGAAATTGGCACTATCTTTTAGGGTGTGGTATCAGGTCGTGACTAGTTTGTTATTAGAGCATAGGTACTGAAAGGTATCTTAGGAATCATAAAATCTCATAAATCCAAATATAGTAGAGTCTCGACCATTGGTATGATTCGCGAGACATCTATGGGTGAGATACTATAGGACAATAGAATTTCACTATTCTTCATCAATCTTGTGTCGTTCCTTCAAAGTTGAGGTTGTAAGAATCTAATCCTAATATATTCCCTTATATTTATAGATATTAATACTAGAGGGTTGGACGCAAGAAGCTTGGAAGTACGAAGGGTGGAAGAGGAAGTTCCTCGTCAAGTTTAGCATGTCGAGCAAATTCCTCAAGGTTCTCAAGGTGATCAACTCCTTATTGGATGTCAAGGTAATATGATTCCGGTGGTTCCCTTAAAATGACTAATGGGGAGATTAGATAAGGTTTTATTACATCAGGCTGAGCTTTGACTACCCATATGAATAAGGGTATTGCACCTAGAGTGAGTGTTGTGGAGAGCACTACAATATCTAGATTGAGGGATTTTTTGGCGATGTATGCTCTTATATTTTTTATCTCTATGGTGGGAGAGGATCCTTAAAAGTTCCCGATGGAGTGTATATGGTTTTGAGTGCCTTTAGTGTGACTTCTAGAGAGAAGGCGATGTACGCTTCGTACAAGTTGAGGGAGGTTGATCAAGTGTGGTACACTTAATGAAAAGATAATAGGCAGGTTGAGTCTGGTCACATAAAGTTGGAGGAGTTCAAGAGGGCTTTGATTAATGAAGTACTTTTTCTATGTCAGGAGGAAGGTGAACGTTTTGGATTTCACTGAACTTAGTCAAAGCAAGGTGTATGTTTAAGAAATCAAATGTAGGATAAGCATGAGGGTTTTGAAGAGGATCATGAGGACATTTTAGAAGGTTAAAGACAAAAAGAAAGGTCAACATATCTTTAAGAAGAGAGCCCCAACCCAAGATGGAGCTAGTATTTTGAAAACAGAAGCTTGAGATAGGTAGTGGTTCTCAAATTACTAAGCCTACTTGTTCTACATGTAGGTAGAGGCACTTCAGGGAGTGTCTAGGTTGTATTGGGAATTGATTTGATTGTGGTAAGGAAGGACATAAGAGGATATATTCTTCCGTTTTTGCGACTAAGAGGAAGGAAGGCCAAGAAAATTCCTCCTAAAACATTTTATGGGGACAACGGTAAATTCTTTTAGATTCGTAGTATTATGAGTTCCATATAAGTGGAAGAGTATGGTGAATGGTGGAGCTTTTGTTGATTGTCTCATTTATTCTATTCAACTCAAGCTTGAGAGTAGAAAGTCTTAGAAGCATGGTGTTTGGAAGTCTTGTTGAAATTGAATTTCATTGATTTGTTGAATTGTGTATTATATGATGTTATTATTATTTTTGATCTGTTTTCATATGAATTTCCTTCATGAATTGACTAAAAGTTGCATTTTTTTAAAAATGACATGATTCACTTTAATGAACGACCTATTAACCATAAATTTTTACAAAAAAGTTTGACTTATTCATTCTTTGGTTGAAAATTGTTGCAATATTTTCATAACTGATGTATATGATCGTTATATTAATATTAAATGAGTTCTTGCTATTTGTAATAAGCGATGTGAGTTTAATGGCCTAATCAGTTGTAGTATTTATTCTAACTTCTTATTGAGTAGTGAGTCTCTTAATTATATGAAATTGATGTTTCTCCTTTATTGTGTGTTTTATAATGTGTTCTAAGGTATGTTCATGAGATTTAAATTCAATCTCCATTCTTTGATATGTTTGGGGAGACCAATATTGTCCATGTATGGGAGACTCTATGTCACGACCCAAATCGGGGCCGCGACTGGCACCCACATTTACCCTCTATGTGAGCGAACCAACCCATCTAAACCTTAACATTCGAGATATATCAACAGAAAATAATGCGGAAGACTTAAACTCATTTATAAAACAATTCAAAACTATTATTATTATCCCCAAAATCTGGAAGTCATCATCACAAGAACATCTATCTCAAATTGCTAAACTAAAACTGTCTAAGAAGCTAAAACAAATACTAGCTAGTCCATGCCGGAAGTTCAAGGCATCAAGACTTGAAGAAGAAGACCCAGTCCAAGCTAGACGCATTAGCTCACCCTGAATTTCCGATGAAGTGAAGACTGGCTAGATCTACTGTTGAATTGAAGTTGACGGAACGTTTGCTGCATTACACAAATAACAAAGACGAAAACATAAAAGTAGGGGGTCAGTACAACCACAAGTACTGAGTAGATATCATCGGCCAACTCCAAATAGGGAACAGTATATATCAATAATAATGTAAATCAACTACAATACTCAACATGTAGCAACAACAAGTGTTAATCATCAATAAGTACCACCAAGTTCATCCATGAGGACTCAAGCCTCAATGCCATGCTCATTTGGGAATTAAGTTCATTATGTTGAGTATGTTATCATCTTTCAAGATTCATTATCTTTCTTCCTCTTGTGTCGGTACGTGACACTCCGATCCCCTACCACTATGTGTCGGTACGTGACACTCCGATCCCCTATATGTGTCGGAACGTGACACTCCGATCCCCTATATGTGTCGGAACGTGACACTCCGATCCCCTATATGTGTCGGAACGTGACACTCCGATCCCCTATATGTGTCGGACGTGACACTCCGATCCCCTATATGTGTCGGTACGTGACACTCCGATCCCCTAGTTCTACGTGTCGTTTCGTGACACCCGTCCCACTAATACTATGTGTCGGAACGTGACACTCCGATCCACTAATACTATGTGTTGGAACGTGACACTCCGATCCACTAATACTATGTGTCGGAACGTGACACGCCGATCCACTAATACTATGTGTCGGAACGTGAACACTCCGATCCACTAATACTATGTGTCGGAACGTGACACTCCGATCCACTATCTCATTCTATCCGTTCATCAAGCCTTCTCTATACCAAGGCATCATCAATCCCATCACTTTAATTCATCAAGCCTTCTTTAGGCATCATCATTAATAACATAGATTAAAGTTTCTTTCAAGATTTGGGATTCAATAGTTTTCATCATGCTTGTTTTATCAAAATCACATAATCATATTCATGCAAGCATACAATTAAGCATATAGCAGGGTTTACAATACAATCAATACATATCATTCACTATTAAGAGTTCACTACGAATATCGTAAAAACCATAACCTACCTCCACCGAAGAATTGAATCAACAAGCTATCTTCTCAAAATCCTTGCTATCCTCTTCGTTTCTCTCTCTCTACTCGTTCGTTTCTCCTCTCTTTCTGTTCTTTTCTTTTGTTTTGTTTTATTCAAACCCTCCTTTTTACCCTAATTAAAAGTATAATTAAGTGTAAAGGAGGACAATAAAACCCACTAATTAACTTAAGGTTACCTCTTTTAACCCCCAAGTAATTAGACTTATTAATATTAACCTCAATCTTTATAATTAAGGAAAGATAGTCCAAAACGACCCTTAAAACGTGCAGGGGAATCCTATTCTGCCTGGGACTGCGCAACCTGTGACGGGCCGTCGTGCCTGCGACGGTCCGTCACGCAGGTCGTCGCAGCCTCCCAAATTCAAGTGGACTGTGACGGCCCGTCACCCTTGTGACGGTCCGTCCTGCACCTCCGTCCTGACGGTCAGAAACTCGTTTTTCGGTACCCAATTTCAAAATTCCTAAGTATATTGAAACGGTGCCTCACGACGGTTCGTCGTAGATGTGACGGCACGCCCTGCAGGTCCGTCACAGATTACAGAGAGTTCATTTTAATATCCACATTTAAGAATTCTAAGTGTCATGGAACGGAACCTCCTCGATGGGCCGTCGTGACCACGACGGTCCGTCGTGACATCCGTCATCCCCGCCAGTTTTTCCAGAAATAATTCTGCTTCTCAAAACGACTAAACAGGTCGTTACACTGTAATACCTCAAAATTGACTAAGTTTATGCTAGAGACTAACATGGTTTTAATGAGGGTCTAATGTCTTAAAAATTTTTATAGGGTGGTATATAAAAAGTGTCTAGAATTTTAGGTTAATTTGATGTCAATCGTCAAGGGAGGACTAAGACGATCCACGACTAGGTAACATATCTACCTCATGTGTGGTTATGTTCCTATATGTGTGTTTCAGGAGATTATGAGGTTTTAATATGATATATTATAGTTTTTGTGGGCAGTTTGTCAAATTTCATGAATTTTGGATGTCAAACATCCCTGAACGTCCATGACGTTTGAAAGGTTTTCCTTGGAATGACTTTGTGTCCCTTGGCATGTTTAGTCGAGTTTTATGTGTTCATTTTGGATAAAATGGATACAGTAGATCCTAAAACTTTATATGAAAATATTGAGGCTTTAAATGTCCTGATAAATATACCCAAGGTCCATCCAAGAGTATTTTAGAAAGGACCCTTTCTTTGAGCCAAGACTTCCCAAAATAGTTCGAAACGACGGAGGCACTAGACAGCTCATTGTCTAGTTGAAACAGTGTCGATGGGATTTATTGGTCAGGACATAGGCGTGAGAGAATTCATGCGAAGGACTAGCCTCATTTAGAAACCACAGACCAACAGGATGATCTGTTGGTTGTGAAACGGGTTGTCTTTTGACAACGGTCTGTGAGGCTGTTTTCTTGCGCAACTTCTCTGTATAGAAAGAAGTGAAAATTGTAACTTTATCCCACGTCCAAATAATACTTTGGGAGGTTACATGGGGGTACTTTGGGTAATTTAAACATGTTTATAAGCCTAAAATAATTAGGAGAATTCATTCTTCAAAAATCAAAATTGAAAACATCTGAAGAGCACTCTAGAACTTCATTTAATCTTCAAGAGAGATCGAAATTTGAAGGTTTAGTCATCCACCAATTTCCATCAAATATTGTGGATTAGCTTCATCGAGGTATGGTTTTTTATTCTTGAAACTCTATTCATCTAGGAGCCAATCTTCAAATTGTTTTTCAAAGAGCTCTTAAAAAATGAGTTTTCTAAATTTAAATCTATTCAATGATTCTTGCATTAAAACTTTTAAATCATTAAATATTTATGGGTTAAATAATATTGACTTTATGCTTATGAATTTTAGTGTTTTTTTCCATGGGCTATTGAATGATGTAAGAATTTTACTCAATTGATGTATCGGTTTTCTTAGATTGATAAATATATATTGAGTTGACCTAGTTTCATTGAGTATTATGCTTTTTGTATTGAATTGTTGTTCATCACCAAATGTAGGTCCATTATGCTATTTAATTGGATAATTTAGCGATGGACTTAAGTGCTAAGAATGGATTGGTTCTATGATTCCTTAATTCTCTTTATTTTATGTAATGTAACTCATAAATTATGTTGTGATTTGTATGGTTCACTTATGGTGGGCAATGCTGTGTGTTTTGCTTGCAATTGATGTGGCCTCGTCAACATTACTTTATGAATCATGATTATAATGACCTTGGCGGCATCTAATAAAAGTATTATGATTATTATTGCTCTTGTTTTTTGATGTATTTTCATATCTATCTACATTCTAGTAATGTGAAATTAGGTGTTCTCTTATGGATTTTGTTAGGGGATCATGTTTGAGTATGACTATGACCTTATATCTGTATACTCTTATAGTTCATGCATGATTATTCCTAATTGACTATAGTAGTCAATGATGGTTATATCGATTATGTTATAGTAGTTTATAGGATGACTTATAGATGATAACGGTTATTTCTATGTTCTTCTATAATGATATAAATCATGTGGTAAAGTGAACTAATGTTGTGTATTATTTTTGTAGACGTGTGTCCCTTACTTGATACATGTATGAATGTGAATAAGAGATGTATACACTTAGGATGCTAAAACTTCTTAGTCTTGAATGTATGAATGACATGTGACCTTGAAAGACGCTAACAGGGTCATAATGTGAAACGTTGAACCTAATGGTAAGGTTATGAACATTGAAGTTAAAAGCGGTAATGATATCCTTTTTCGTAGTGAATAATAGAATTTATGTTTTATTTGAGGGAACAAAATCATATCATCCTTCGGAAACTCATGATAAGCTATCTTAGTCGCCATTGTAGTGCAGCCTTAGGGGACCTCTATGGTAGGGTGAATGTCATTAGGTTATGAACTTTATATGGAACCCCTTTCAATGAACATTTAATGTCAATTACTCTTTGAGAACAAAGGCTAGAACCGAGTGTGTATCGTAAGGGAAATAGCTCTAGTTAAGTTTACCCTAGAGTGAAAAGTAATCCCTTAATATTCCTTAACCATGTGCCTACGTAGGATGGGTCCAAATTTTACCCATGGCAAATAGAACACTCTCAATTGCAGTAGGATAAAACTTTGGTATTACATGCTTTGCTACCATTGTCTATGTCGGTTATTTCCTATTCTCATCATATGGGATACCTATTAGCATTAGTGCAGCTCTATGAAGTTTAGGTGGTGGTAAGAGACGATATCTAGACTATGCACAATAGTCTTTGAAGATGTTAGTGAGAGTCCCTAGGTCTACTCCAAGACCATTACTTAAATGCCCTTTATGTTATAAATGACTGTTAAATGAACTAATGAATGTAATGACTTAAGTTAAGAACATGTTACATGAATAAGTACTTAACTGGTGTAGTAAATGGTTTTCTAGTTCAGGTGTGAAGGGGACATAGGAATTGTCACTTCATATCTTAAACTAGATAAGTATTAAGAAAGACTCTAGTTAGGATGATTAATTGTATAAACATGATCCAAACTTATGTAAACTTAAGGAATATTTAGATAATCTTGAAGAGGTCAATCATAGATATTATCTTCTTAATTTACTTAAGTATGTCTTTTAAAAACATTTCGAAGGGATAATGTCACTTGTATGTTGTTATATTAAGTGAGAATGATTCTATATTAGGTAGTCTATACGCAAAATTGAGTGTGTGTTTAAGGGATTGTATAGGCATTCGCTTCCCAACTCACTCAAGTGAAACTTAAAATCACGTTTTGGTGGAGGATCTCTTGCTTATATGTTTGGTGTATTTTAAGTGTGTTAATATCATTATAGGTGTTCTTAAGGATTATTTAGGTGTTCCTAGAGAGGTTGTGTGGGTGGTATCGCTTTTTCTTACTTAAGTGAGTCTTAGATAACTTGTAGCGATAGAATTACATGCTAGAAAGTGTCGTATGTGAAGTTAAAGGACTTCACTGTAACAGTGAAGGAATTCACTCTAATGTTTATATAGCTCACTGTAAAGTGATCTTAAAAATATGATAATTTTTTATGTGATTTCCCATGTATTTCTATATGTTAATTTATTTTTTATGCTTTTGATATGATATTTTAATCAAAAGAGGCATATTCCCAATAAATGTCCGTTTTCATTATTTTATGCATTATATCATACTTAGTACACGTGTTTGTTCTAATTTTATAAATTTGTTATATCTAAAGGTGTACGTGGGAGGTGAAAAGGAATGTGAAGGAAATCTCGGATTATAGAGTCATCCGAGTAAGGTGAAGTATATCCTTAATTGACTCGAGGGTATATATATATATGTCTTTTATTTAAAAGTATTGAAATAGGCTAAGTATTTTATATTTGTATTGTCTTGTTGTGTCCAATGTCTCGTAGAATATCCCATGTACTCCTGATTCTAGGAATGACCATATGCTGAGACATGGTATTTTCTATGATATTCGTATCCAAAGGTCTAATTCAGCACTACATTTCATATGTTTATATGCAATGAACGATAGGGAAGGACTTGTACAAAACCTCCGACAGGTCAAGTAGACAGGTCCCCGATTTCAAGATTGACAATCTATTCTAGGGTGTCGTCTTGGGTCGTGACAACAATGAATCAGAATATATATATATATATAGATTATATATATATATATATATATATAAAATATATATAATTAGATATATATATAATATATATATATATATATATATATATATATATATATATATATATTACAAAAGAAGGTAAGAACCATCACCATAAGTGGATCATACACGCAATGCTATACAAGGACAATTCAACTATCAATTCTATAGAAAAGTCGAGGAATAGAACAATCATACAAAACAATTATGATATGATACTCCTGATGAATTACCAATAATTCACCTCCAATTTGAATAAAAAATAGAAATAGACAATTCAACATACTTGAATCATAATTCAATAAACATAAATCAAGTTAACAAGGCCCACATTAAAGGCTTATTTGAGTGTTGAGATGGATCATGGGTTCATCATGATTTTCATTGAAAATTATTCTAAAATAGTAGATTATCATCAATTTACTATCATCATGCTTTTGAAATAGTTTTTAGAACGAATCCATGGCTAGATTGAAAAAGGACAATTTGATCACAAAATCTTCTTTAGATACATTTGAAAGGGCTCCTTAGATTAATGGATAACTAAGGATGAAGTATCACCATACCTTATTTATTGAAGACCCATAAATTATTAGAGAAGAAACCGTGAAAATCAGCCTCTAGCTTGAACTTGAGTTTTCCCTCCATAATGGTTTGAGAGAATCGGAAGAGAGATAGATTTGGGATAACGTTTCTTACTGGGTATTGGGGTTTTGGCATGGTAAAGGGGATAAATAAGTCTTACAAATAGTTTAATAATAATTCCTAAAGTTACCGAAACGCACCCATACTTATTGGGACTTTTAGACATGTTAAACTTTACTTTAAAAGGACACAACGGAATCTGGGAAGTAGATCGCGTCTCGAGGTAGATCCTAAATTTTCCTCACTAAATTATTGAGTCATTGGGCGTCGTGTAGGGCAAGTTACGCATAGGAAGACTCAGTGCAAGGTGTGTGATGCGTGATAGCCTCATCATCTTTACTCTACATGCTGCCTTGGGCAACTTCCTTGTCCAATGTTTGGGTCCTCCTTGAGGGCCTTCAGGGTGGTCCTTGGGGAGTCGTACCCAAACATTTTGATTCTTAACGTGCATATTAGGATACTAGGTTATCTATACTGTTTTAAACCTCTAACCAACACATAAAAACAATGCAAACATACAAGGATTCACTAGAACGCTTAACACTAACTTTCAAACCTGTCAGAAGTTCTAGGATGTTTGAACTCTAAATAACATCAAATAAAGTATGCACACTGTAAAACACTTAATTAACATATTATTAACCTTTATAGGAACATTTAAGGATCTAGGCACCTTCATTATTAAAGACCTTACACTACCTCTCTCATAGTCGGAGGACGAGTATTGGGAACATCTTTATTTGGATACCTATTTTAAAAACTAGATTGACCTTGCTCATCGGTTCATCCCCTTTTATAAACTCTATCACTCCTCCAAATCATAGAATCTTCAATAGATTAAATATACATCATAAACCTCGATAAAGTCATGTCACCATGGAGCATTGTCGTATGACACTCTTCCTCCATAAGATCGGAAACATCGGTCAAAAACCTACTCATTGAATGTCTATGTGTCTAGACACCAAGGATGGATCATAGATACAAAATCGGGTAAATTTCATGGAATAATACTCAACACTCATGTTACCTTTCCTAAGGCTTGGTGTAAAGGGTGGATATTCATTCTCGCAAAGTCCCTCAATCTAGAGGTCTTGGTACTCTAAAGGTCACTAACTGTAGGACCTATCCCTCTATTTTATTGACTTTTCATGGATCGGGCTGGAGAAACAAGTGCCCCTATAACCTCCTCACTAATCATGTCTGGGAGAACCACCGAAACCACATTCCCTTGATCCACTACTAGGACTTGTTAACCTTGAGGACATTCAACACCTTGTGGAGCTTGTCCTTCGTGAAGAAGAACTCTCTCATTGACCACTTCCTCATCAACTATCCTTGTGTGCATCTTTATTGTATTCCTATATTATAACCATTAGATAAGATATTAGGAAAAAGACAGTTACAAAATAAAATGTATGGCGCAACACAAGAGTAACGAAGAAATTGAAATTTCTATCGTCCTATAGCCTCTAACTCTAAAATGTGTTGAGACTCACACGAATGAACAACACTCTACTAGACATGGCTTTTATGCAACTTTGGATCCTAAGGACTACTTCATAACCTCATGGTTTAATACAATGTTGGTAACGATAGGGGATCACCCCCTACATGTTACATGGCGTATTCGACCTCTTAGTGGTTTTATACAAGCCCTTAGACGTCATTCATATCATATATATGAAAAGTAGTGAAGAATCCAAAAATTCACAACAATAGTTAATATCTTTATAGAATATAATAAAGAACAAAGTCTCTTCATAACTATCTTCGACACATATAAATTGTAGGGTCATAACTATTACATAAATATGAAAACATAACTATACTCCATTACAATATCTTTTGAAAATTGAAACTAAAACGTAACTATGTCCTCGAATCATATAAGGACATACCAAGCCTTCTTGAGAGAATACTATTCCCAAGCTTTTCTTCTAAGAGAATGCTGACTTTCCATCTACACTTGTAGAAATAAATATCGTATGGAATTAGCACATTGAATGCACAAAGTATGGTGAATGTGCAAGAAAACCATGCTAAGACGATCATTTACTTTATAACATGCTTTTTATTCTTTTTCAATGTAAATATAATAAAACAAGTATCACAATCATTTTCAAGACAACATACACATATATGACATATTCAAGTAAGTCAAAGGAAACAACCATAACCATTTAGAATACAAATAAGCATTTATACTCTCTAACAAAGGTTATCCTAAGGCTCACTTAAGAAAACAAATAAGAGTATTCCCATACAAAAGCTTTAAGTACACCAAAATAATCCTTAAGACTACCCAAAGTAAGATTATTCTTTACATTACCATTATACATAGTTCCATATTTATCAGGCAACCCCTTTTCATAAATTAGACTCTCTACCTGAAGATACTGATATACCGTGGTTTCACGGTATAATTAATGCTTTTTCCTTAAGTCTAGTGTGTCCAAAAGCCTTTTTGTGCTAATTTTGATATAAGTTTCTCTTTGTTTTGCAGGAAATCTGTCCAAAGCTGAATGCGGAGATTTTGAGCGAAAATTGCACAAGAGACCACCTACGGAGCTTATGACGGTCCGTCGTGCTTGTGACGGTCCGTAGGTGGCAGCGTAGAGTAGCTGCTGAAGGAAGATGGGGAAGTCTGACCAAGTGTGGGATTACGAAGCTTGTGACGGTCCGTCATGGCCATGACGGTCCGTCCTGCGGTCCGTCGTGAAGATCAGAAAGGATCCCAGTACCCAGATTGCAGGAGTTGAAGTATTTTGAAACGAAGACCCTCGACGGACCGTCGTGCCTAAGACGGTCCGTCACACTGGCCGTCAAGGGGAATGAAGAAAGCAGCTGAAGAAATTGGACAAGTGTGGGACCGGAGCCCACGACGGTCCGTCATGACTACGACGGTCCGTCGCGTGGTCCGTCGACCCAGCCGCGTTTTGGCCGATTTCCAGAAATTAGAATCCTTGTTTAATTAGGTTTTTATTTTTTTATAAATAGTTCGAAAAACCTCGTTTTTGAGGTTAGACTCTTTGATTACCAATTCCATATAGTTAGACTTTGTGACTACTAGACTTCGTTTTTGAGTGTTTGATTATTGGAGATTGATACAAGTGATTTTTGGTGATAATCAATCATTTCGGACTTAATTTCTTTATTTTTCTCATTAAAGTAAGTACATGAATTCTTGTTTAACATATTTGAATATTGTGTTTATGGCTATGAGGAACTAAATTCCATAACTAGGGTTGTGGGAACCATAGGCAAATAATGAGATAAACCCTAACTAAAATAACAATTCTAGAATAGTGTCTTGCATGTATTAATAATTCTTTCGCTTAGAAGTCTTTTTAACGGGTGATCAACGTTAGAACTCGCCTTAATGCTACTTGCCGGACCAAGGAGGTAGATAATAGGAAAAGAATTATTAACATAGATTTAGTGTATACTATCTAATAGGCTAGTATTGATTGGTACAAGGTAATAACTTAGTCAAATATCGAATACGATGCTTAATATGAGGTAAAGATAAGGGTTAGGAAAGCAACACACACTAGCCGGACCAAGGTGCGGAGTGAGATTTTCTAGATGCCGGACCAAGGATTTAGAAATACATAACTTATCACTTTGCATGCAAGATACTAGGAAAGGATTGTTATAGTTAGAATTATCAAGTTACGAACCTGTGGGGAACACGTAAACCCTAGTTACTTTAATTCATTGATTAAAACCTAATATTAAAAGCTGTCAACTGTCTCTTTCAATTACATTAGTTATTTTTACTCAATAGGTAATACAAACCCCCCTTTTTATATTTTTACTTTCCAAAGAAAGTTATTGACTAAACGATAGTAATACTAGGTTAAAGTTAAGTCTAGACTATTTTCCTCGTTGGAACGATCCCAACCTCACTAGTTGGGTTATTTACTTGACACGACCGCTTTACTTCTCATTTGAGAAGTAAGTTTGAGCGTATCAGATACCCTAAGACGCCTTTTGATCACTAGACTCTCCAACTAAACTTACTCTAAGACTCACCTAAGTAATACATGAAGAGACAACCCATACACCCTCTTCAAACAGACCTAAGCGATCCTCAAAGATACCCTATGTGAGAACCTTTCTCTTCATCATACTTTGAGTAAGTCAACAATATTCACTAATCCATTTAAGACAAAATCAAAAATAATATAACATCATATAATGATCTTTGAGGATACCTAGGGAACTTATCCTACCATATACAACCTTGCCTTAAGCTTTAATGGACTCTACACAGAACTTCTTTTGATCTTGGTTTTTAATTTTCAATAATAAGGTCTATGTCTAGGTTTTAGATTCTTAAAAAACTTAATATACCATAAATCACCCATAATAACAATCCATGACTTAATTAGGATCCTAAGTGAATTTCCCAAAGTACCCCCAACTTGGCTGAGACCTAAAAAATACTGGAGGCTTCAATCGACGTTCCGATAGTTGGAACGTACATAACCATACAAACATCGAAATATGGTTTATTACACCACTTGTACTATGTATGAAAACATGCACATAAAATATTTGAAATCATGCTAATGAAAAATTTATTCAAAACCATGCTCAGTTACTTTGAAAAGCATTAGGCACAACCAAGAACCCATATAAGACAATAATCTCATATTTCTTGGGAGAAGACCAAATACAATACATGACCAATATCATCAAGTATAACCAAGTAAACATGTGTAATAGCATATTTGAAAAAATAACCAAAACAACTCCAACATCATGTTATAACAACAAATCATGTATAAGAATTCATAACTTTACCACGTATGCAAGACCCTTACTCATAACCAACCATCAACTATGTCAGTTCAATGACTAAGTAAGACCCCATAAACTTACTCAACCAAGTAAACCCAACAAAAGATCATAAGCAATGCCCAACTTCACATAACATAGTAGGAAGAGTAGCCATCATCATATCAAGAAATATAGACCAGTAGCATCTTCATAAATGAAACTAATTATCTCATAAGATCATCAACATGTAAAGTCAATATATATGTAACATTAACTTTTTAAGACATAATAAGAACGTTCTAGGACATTCCTCAAGGACAACTTGTGCAATGTATAGGTAGAGTCACATACTAATACCTAGTCAAAGTCAAACCCCTTAAGTCACCCTACTAATTGTTCCGTTTATTGCCTCAGTTTACTTTTAGTAATATTTGGCTTAACCGACATATACCACATGATCTAAATCTGGAATCCAGTGTAACAAAACCCTACACCGAAAGAAGGTAGACTACTTGCCAATATAGTACAAGAACATGAACAAAGCATTCTAGCTGGATACACTAGCTAGTATTCCTATGGGGGAGACATACTGCAAGAAATGTAAGATATACTTGAGAACCTCTTTCTTCCATTGTTTTACACTCTCTACCTCATGAATACAATAGTGAACCTACCTTCCCTATTTAAGAAGGATCACTACTCACCACCTGTTCACTCATTACTTAGTTTTAGTCAGTTTTTTGAAAAATCCTTATCTCCTTCGTCAATAATCATAACTTAGTTTAGGCCATAGTAGTCTAACCCCTTATATAATCATATTCATTAGCTCTATAGGAATTTCATGAGTAATTTCTTTCAATACAACCCTAATATGATAGATTAACATATTAACGTCATCATATCATAGTAAGTCACATTAGCAATTCATGACAACCCTTAAATCAATACATATTAATCATAATTTCACAATTGGCATAAAATTACATTAAAGTTTCATCATTGTATAAAAACCTACTTAATGTAATAATAGCATACACTTCAAATGAAGTTAATCACCATTTACAAGCAATCATAAATGAAGTAGGGTTAAAGATTACAAAGTCTTACCAGTTCACCTTTAAAATCTATCATCCATTATATTAACATCAACCAAATAAATTTATCCATTTATAGTGTGATAAAATCGTTATAATAGTAATTAACACACAAACTAAGTCAACTGCATCAATCCTAATCAATGCAACATTATTCATAACATAGGATTAGGGGATTGGGGTCAATTCAAGATCTATTCAACATACTAGGTTTAAAATCGATAAATAAATTTATTCAAAAATTATTTAGCATAAAATAATTATAATAATCATCACAAATAAAAAAACAATACAATTTGAAAGATCAGTTTTGGATTAGAAAGAACCCTAAATGCAATTCATTTTGTTGTTGAAACAAATTTTGAAAGAACTCTTGGGAATAGGATTCCCAAAGGTGAAAGGTTCCCACACCATGTTAATACTTGAATTTAGATGAAGGAAAGTGAATTTGTTTGTGCCCTAGAACCCTTTGACCTTTGTCTTCTATCGAGTTTCTTTTGGAGAATGAAATTAGAAGGATTAAGTGATTTGCGTTTGGCGAATTGTGGGAGTATGGTGAGTTTAATTATGCTTAAGTCTGTATATAGGTCCTTAAATAACATAATTAGAACTCCCCTGAATAAATTAACCAACTATATAATAATCTTATTAATTAACACGGTTAAATTCACAAGCAAAATCACAGAGTTGACCTATGAGACCTCAACCTACAGTTCGTAGGTCAGTCGATGCCTCTCCTTGACCATCTTGCACATTTGTTCATGGAATCACAGAGTACGCATTTTGGCAATTTTAGAAAATGTCAATGTATGGGACTACGAAGGAATCAATTCCCCATAACCTTGACTAAGCGTCGTCGCCTGCAATCGTAGGTAGGTACTGTCACACTGCCTAGTTTTGCAGATTTGGGTTAAATACAAGGGTCCTTTCCAAGGAACCTTCGGGTGGTTCTTGGCGATCCATACCTTGATGTTTCAACCCTAAATACACTTTAATACCTGTTTATCCCCTTTTTGCAAAAGTTTATCAAATTTTGACTCATAATACCACATGAAATAATCAAAGGCATAGTAGCACCTTGTTCTCAATTTCGTACGTCATGGACGTTCTTTGACGTTTTGACTCTAAAACTTCCTAAATGACTTATAAACATTTTTTTAGGTTGTAAAAAAGTTTTAACAATCTCAGAGCAACATGTAAGGTTCTAGATTAGGTCTTGGACTATCGGAGTCTTACAATGATATTAGAAGATTTTCCTTTTCAAAGTTACATCATTCTCATTTAAAAATAACTTAACACATTATGAAATTTATCATGAAAGAATAATCATTCAACATTTCAATAAGGTACATTTAGCCCGATTCTCCAAAAACAAAATAAACATGCAACTTCTCCTTATCACATTTGGCATGCTTAACAAGTCAGCTCATGTAACATTCAGGCACGTTCACCATTTCACATCATGAATCAAAAACAATCTACAAAAAATGCACATGAACGTGAATGAATATATTGCATTAAAATTAATTTTCTCATTGAACAGGAAATCAACCAAAACATGCATATCTTAAGGATAATATTTTTAAACTCATCTTTCACAAAAGACTCCAACATGAACCAAGATACTGGTAAATCTCAATTGTAGGTGTTAATAGGCATATAAGGAAAAGATACGGATGTACCACTTGAAAAATTATTACTATTCCCCATACTCCGCCACTTGGGAGAAACCCATCTAAGATCAACATGAACATACTATAAGGACCTCAATAAGGAAACCATCAACCTTATCAACACCATTCTCACCCAACTCTTCAATTCAATAAAACCCATGAAACAACAACATCCGTCAAACCTATATCATGAACACCAAAGACCCTCAAAGCCTCATCATCTAATACCAACATGCCCTACTAGGATAACTCAAACTAATTACTTCAAGATTGCCTCCCTACCTAAGGTCGAATAAGGAAAATTAAACCCCTTATTCATCACACCTATACGTTCATAACACAATACTCGTCCCACCTATACATTCCTAACACAAACGCTCCCCATCATAAGACCACTCATCTCACTTTCCATATCAAATCATTTGAAGTAACACTTAGCCTTCCCTCTCTCCCTCAACATCTACTGCAAAAACTTCTCAAAGACCACACTATTAGGACCACCACAAATGAATACTGGTAAGATTTAATAAAACAAAACTCATAGGTGCCATTAGAAGAATGAAGAAGCAATACTTTCTTAGCTCCCAATACCCGCATATTCGTAATGTGGCGCGCTTCACATTCTTAACAAGATACTACTAGTGTGGTTTTTGGAACAACCTGTGTACATCATATAACTCTATGCTCTGATACAAAGTTTGTCATGATCCGCGTGGACCCCAAGTCATGATGTGTCTAATAGACCTTTTAGAGGGTTCATACAAGCCACATGAATCATTCATTGCATACAATACTAAAAATAAGTAAGATCATAAAACTTTCTTCACACAAAGAGAATAATTTCATTAATAATGAAGCAGAAGACTTCAAAAAATATAACTTTTAAATGTCTCATTTAATAGTCTAAAATTTTTGAATAAAAAATTTCATAGTTAGCCAATACACCACTTGAAATAACAACAAAAAGATATAAAAGAACATGTGGGTCTTGTCCTCAAATCAATGAGGACTCACAAAAACTCCATCATGTATGGCATACCTAGACTTCTCATCCCTACACTTAAGTCAAAAAGGGAAAAAAGTTGTTAGAACATTAAGCACTAAATATGGAAACAGTCAAAAACCTATGCAAAAAAGGACAATTAGTATAGAAACTTATTTTAATAAATTTTGATGAAAACCATCATCATAAGAGTTGAAGAGACAAAATACATGTCAACTATAACATATAAGATATATTAAACTAACATCAACACATCTAACTTAATTTCATATTCAACAAGTAATTATTTTTGTCATCTCTACTCTGTACCCATGGTTACTCTAAGACTCACTTAAGTAAGACTCAAAGGGACTGCCCATATACCCTGCTCAAGCAAACATAAGTGATCGTCAATGCTACCCTAATTGGAACATTTCTATTAAAAATGCTTTTACTAAATTAACAATATTCATTTAAAGACATTAAGAGACAACTAGACTATTAGGGGACTTCACATAATAGTCTTTGAAGAGCTAGTAAACTTACATTAGTATTTTAAAAGCCAACTCATGCACACTATAGATAGAGACCCATTCAACTACCTAAACTTTTAACTTATTTAATACTATAGTGCACATCAAATATGATAAGTATAGTGTAACAACCTAAAAAATGGATATGCTAAGTAATGTTTAATAAGTCAGGAATACCAACGATTAGGCTGGGTTCACATGAATTGATGTCGTGGAACCAAACCTCGGAAACCTTTCTACATCAATGACAACAAACTTGGGGAGTTATTTTACATAGTAAAGGCTTGGTCCAACCATGTAGAGCTCTCGAATACGAAGATTTACTTGATGGAGTCTTTACGGGACATAAAAAAAGGAAAATGTTACGTTTGGAGGGTCTAGGGGTAAAATGGTCTTTTTCCAATCTAAGTTTAATATATTAATTACCATAATTATATAATTAATTATTTAATTAATAAGTTGGAGGTGCATTTTTTGGAGAGAGGGCCGAAATTGGGTTCTTGAAATGATGTCTTGTTCCACCCGGGTTCGAATCTAGGTGGAAGCAATAAATTTAATGCTTTAATTTTAGATGGTAAATTAATGTAATTGATTATATTTATTATTTTATTTAAAATAAAATTAAATCATATTTTTAATAATTAAATAAAATCTTATTTGACTAAGTCCTAAAGTAGACTTCTAAGCCTAAGAAAACTCTTTTCTCCCACGCTCAACTCTCTCTCTCACATCTTTATAACTCTCACTCATGTTTTTCTCTGACAAATAACGTACAAAAACAGTAGGTAAACCAAAGTTCTACACACTTGAAGAACTCAGAACAAAAATATAAATAAACAACTAATCAAACGTGCTAGGCAAATAGAGGGTCTTTTCCGTCAAGTTGGTGTTGATGTTATTGGATTTGGACGTGTGTTTGGAGGGTTTGTTTTGGAAGCAAGTCGTGGTTTTAACGTAATAAAGGTATGGGTTCTCTTATCTCTTGGTCCCTTTCCCAAGAGATCCTTCAACCTTCAGAATATTCATTCCAAAAACTAGGATTGTTCTCGGTTGCATATCCCTGTCACTAGCTCCCATTGAATCATAGGTTGGTTATGTTTGCTGGTAGAAAACTAGAGACTAAACGTGTTTTGTGATGATTATGTTTTTATATGTATGTTTGGAATCATGTGACTTATGTTCATGTTTCCTAAAATTTAATTATGTGTGTAGTTGTGTGTTGCCATGGATATTTTTTATGGTTTAGGACTCTAAATGGCATGATAGTTCTTTATATTTCATGTACATATGTTGATGTAAATGTCATGTTCGTACGAACTTAAATGTGTCTATATTGAAGGATAATCTCTTGGCTAAGCGAATCTATGAAAATTCACCCAAAACGTTCTAAATGAACTATAAAATTTTCCTAAGAACTAAGGTCTAACTTGATAAAAGGATGTTTAAAAACTAAAAGAAAATGTGCAGCTCCTAGTGATGAATTTCGGTCAGGAAAGAGGGTTCAAAATGTTGAAAAAAAATTGGTTCAAATAAGTGAGGTCATGGAGGACTGAACCCGTGATATCACCATGTTAAAAACCATGAAAATAAAAAAGTAAAAAGACATGTGGTGAACGCTATTCAAACCATGGTATTGGCTGGAACATGTAACTTGAAAGAAAAAAGTATGAAATAATAGGAGTGGGATACGAACCCACCACTTCTCAATAATATTTAAGGAATAGTAAAATAAAAAAGAATAAAATGTGAGGCGTGGTAATCGAACACACGCCCTTTAGGCAGTGAAGGAGAGTAAGCAAAATGAAAGAAAATAAATGTGAGGCGTGGGAATCGAACTTAGGTCCTCTAGGATGTGAAGAAGAGTCAAAGGAAATGAAATTAAAGAGATGCGAGGCGTGGGAATTGAACCCACGACCTCCTACGCAGATTTAAGAAGAAAAATTAGAAGAAATGAAAGTGGGGCTGTAAAACCTCGGCCAAAGGAGAGAAATTTAAAGGCAACAAGAATAAAAAGTAACTGAGGTTCAATCCCACATACTCTTAGTTCCATTAAGCGAAAATTGAAGAGAGAAATTAAGGGAAAAATAAAATGAAGGATGGGGTCTCGAATTTGGGTCCCCAAGCCTTATGGATCAAACAAAAATGAATAAAAAAATTGTAAGTGATGTACAAGAGATTTGAAAACCGGGTTCCCTTGCCCTAATTCCCTAATAATACATTTGTCATACGTGAATTAAATGTTCAAGAATAATGCTGCCTATTTAGATAAAAATAGACATCTTGTCATACATACAAGTTTCATAAGTCTTGTACTACATAAGCTTAGGAATATATGAGTCATTTAAATGAACTATGAATGAAGCTTCGTGGCTTGTATATATAGATCCATAAGTCTATAATACGATGAAATGATGAAATGAATAAAGAAATGATGAAATGAACAATGAAATGATGAAACCCTAAAAGGGTTATGTAAGAGTGTGAAACACACTAAATGACCAAGTGCATTAGCATATGATGAAATGAACAATGAAATGATGAAATGAACAACGAAATGATGAAATGAACAATGAAATGATGAAACCCTAGAAGGGTTAAGTAAAAGTGTGAAACACACTAAATGGCCAAGTGCATTGACATATGATGAAATGAACATTCACGTAAAATGTGGTGACTAATATTAATTAATGTGGTGACAACATGATATGAGGCTAATGTAAAATATGAAAGCAATCTCATATGAGCCTAAGTAAATGTTACCAAAACGTACTCACCTATGAGAGTGTAAAGTTGATGAGAGACCAATCTCTATGAACACTCAAATTAAAGTATTAAGATTAAGACACTTAATACAAATGATGAGATGAAAAATCATGTATTGAGCTATGATGTCCTCATACTAGAAGCCAACTTCCATGACGTATGAGTTGAATGTAATGAAATTTTATACTGAGCAGTGATAGATTATCTATGAGCGTTGATGCCTTATTTCTGGAAGGGCAGAGGTTCACGTAACTCTCATGAGATGAGACTGTATGGCATTCCAGGTATGGGTCTCCTTATATCTCTTAGTCTTCGAACCAATATTGCCAATATAGTGATCTGGCGGGGTTCAATTCCCATGTACGCTAGCATATTTTTGGGAACTTTTGATGGTTATTCAACCTCTTTTCATTGCGGGGTTTCATAAAGTTGTTTTTTTATGATGATCACAGGATCTATGTCGGATAAAGTTAAAGTTCTCAATGAATGAATGAGACCCACCTCAAATGACACACATAATGAAACAAATGATACCAAATGTGTTAGGATAGTATAATCAAGAGGTGAGTTAGACTCAAGTAATGACATTAGGTCATTCTTGGTCATTGCACAACTAACCCGCTGAAAGTCTTAAAATACATCCTAGGTATAGCTGGTGTTTACACTGGACCATGAATGAAATAAAATGAAGTACGTATGAATGAATGAAGCAAATTTTGTATTTGCTAAAGCAGACTCCCTTATTGAGTACCATAGGTTGAGCCCTCATTTTTGGGAAGTCGTAATGTCAAGTCCATGATTCCAAGGTTTAATGGCATACGAATGAATGATATGAGGAAGGATATGTGTTATATGAGTTATGATTCGTGCTATGTGTACGCTGTTGTTTGTTCTTTGCAAAATGTTAACTATGATGATGCATGTTACTCTCATGTCATAATATTCCTAATCTAAATTTTGAATGCTTATAAACATTCCTAATCAAAATTTGGAAAGCTCACTCTCTTTCCTAATCTCAATTAGGAAAGTCCACTGACTTGACCTTCTACAATCATGTTGTTACGAAAGATCTATTCATACACATGCATGTCCTTGGTGTTTGATTGAATATACCCATACATAGCACAAGTATATATTAAAACTATACAACTCTACAATTTTAGGTGCAAGCACAGGTGGATACTAGAGCTACATGTTGACGCTGAAACTATCCTGACGTGGAGCATTCATTTAGACTTGGTAGGCCCTCATGCTTTCGAGTATTCTTGCCCATTATATTCCATTTTAGTTATAGGATTGAGCTAGTGGAGTATGTTCCACAAGCATTTCTTTCTGCTTTTGTTCAGACATAGTATTGGTGTCATTTTGGCAAGTGTACATTTAATGCTATATTAAACTATTTTTTTCATTAGATGATCTTAATGTTAGATGGTTGATGGTGAACAATTATGAAACTAATATAATTATTTGTATTTATGTTAAGAAAAAAAATAAAATTATCCTAGATGAACTAAGAATGACGTAAGTAGGCTTGTCTACGACCTCTGAGTGGTCAAGGACGCCGGTCTCGTGTGAGCTCTAGATTTCGGTCATGACATATAGGCATTAAACGATATACACCATACTATCTACATATAAAAACGGTATCATAAAAATCCACACCATGTAAGGCGTTGTACATTCCAAGGGTAGAACTAGGACACAGCCCATGTTTGCACAAGGTTAAGAAATATCAATTGCTTCTATGTACTCTAGTCTGATCTCAAGTAGAGATACTACCACAAGAATATCCACTAAGTTCTTTGCGTTTGTTTTCATATAGTAATTTCATTCTTATAAGGGTATTAGAGAGGGCACAATCATACAATATACCGACATATAATCCCATTGCTAAGAATGTATCCGCAAGTGTCTACAGATAAATATTCATTAGGATAGCTCTTATGACTTTCTTAATGATTGTTGCATGTTGTTCCGGCCAACCAACCTCTAACTTTATCACTAAACTCAAGAAGTACAACATTTAAGTCTACTGATCAAATATTCTCTATTAACCTTACTTTCATATTCAAGGTTTCACATTAGTCTTTCATAGAAGGGCTTGTACTTTAGGTCTACAAGTCCTAGACTTACATTCATTATTACATAGACATGACAAGAGTTCCTAAGCCTACATAGTCAAGAGAACACATATTCACATTACTTTAAAACATCAAGCGTAAGGTACCTAATTCTATCAAATCAAAGAATTTATAATCTAGAAGCTTTAATATATCTAGAAGAGGGACCTAACTCTACCAATCAAGACCAAACATCATCGTATAATACACTTCACAATCTATCATCATTACCATTAGCGTTAGAAGAGAATACACTTTCACCACATTATATACACATTATACAATTTCACACATACATCACATTATCCTTCACTTTATAAATTCATATAAGTCTTAACATCTTCATATATAACGTAACATGATACATATAAAATTCACATAATTATGTCGACAAGGCAATGATCACAATCAGAGCAATCACTAAACACCGCCGCCATAATAGTACCATACCAATAAATAGCAATTCTTTATCAATAATGCATTAAAAAAGATAATTAGGTCAACTTACCTTCTTCAAATACCCAAGATCATCATTCGTTAAAATCTCCAACAATTCACGATATAATATCACAATAAACCATAGAAATCAACAATAGAACATAATCAAATCTCATTTTATCATCATTAGATCATTAAAAATAGACCCACTTCATGGATATTTTCATTAAAACAAATCAATTTAAAATGAATAACATTATATCTAATGATTTGGAAATGTTTCATGGAAGAGTCCTTGAGTTAGAGTGAAAATTGGACTTTTTTCAAAAACATTGAACTCTTTTAAATCTTTTTGAGATTGGCTGTATGGTGATAAAAAGCCTTCGATAACTAACTACCATATCTTGTAAGAAGAAATCCCAACTGAGTTGAAGAAGAAATCCATTAAAATCCACAACCCTAGCTCTATCTTGTCCTTTAGCTTCAATGGGTTTTATTGTAAAGAACTTTGGGAGAGAAGGGTTTTGATTCAGGTTACAGGGTCTAAAAGAGGGTTTATGCAATATAGTATAATTATAATACGAAAAAAAACTTAAAACAAACTTCCATTAACTTAATAACACTAGGGATAAGTTAACCATGTCACCCTTAAGTTACTCGTAGATTAAAAACTTTTGCTCGTGCCCATTCGACGCCCACATTGAAGGTACATCAATGGCATGACTCCCTGTCCACGTTTCCGTTGTTTGTGACAGAGATTTAAAATCTTAAAGACCTTGTATGCCTAATTGATGCCCATCATTGACAAGCAATCAATTGGTTGACTGGTCTTCAATTGGGTCTTCGTTTGATGTTGCCAAGAAACTTTTTGGATAAAGGATGGTGTCCTACTCAAGGGCCCTTCGTGGGTACTTGGTCTAGTTATACATGTACGTTAAACCCTGAAAGATTCTCATCTAAGTCCTAGAGTTATTATGTCCTGATCCGGATTCTGAAATTTGAATCGCAACCGGCATTGTTGACATCTGAGAGGTAACAGACAAGCCTCTACTTGCATTCATCACATTCATCTAGTTTAATTGGCGATAGACATAAAACTTTTTAAAGTAATGAAGTATACATAGACATCATGTACTTCTTACATAGATATATCATATACTAATCTCGAGGTAAAGGACATCCGTCTAAGAATTGTGGAATCAATTCAAATCAGAGAATGAAATATTATTGTACTATGAAAAAACGACCTTACTACAAATCTTTAAATAAATTTATGAAAGAAATTTAGGGACAACATCCCCTAGATATGTCTTTATACTAATTCTAGACTAAAGTTTTAACATCCTTGAAATAAAGAGGACCTACAAGATGGTCTGGAGAAAGCTGAGTCCAAACCGCTGCGATGAGTCTTTAATTTGCTCCCTAACCTGTACCTATAAAAATAGTATATTTGATAGTTTTATTAACAACTTTACTAAGTAATCTGTATGGACAGATACACATAAGGCGATGCATGATCAAGGAAAGCTCTTCCTAATCAACATGCCTTTTCTAGAAAGTATTATCACTAGACTTTCCTAAATCATTAGTTGTGACTTGTGGAAGGAATATGATGTATTTTAATGCATTAAATTGTCACGACCCAAAACCGAGCCGTGACTGGCACCCACACTTCCCCTCCTATGTGAGCGAACCAACCAATAAAAACCCCTAACATTTCAATATAATTTCAACAAAAAAAATAATGCGGAAGACTTAAACTCATTAATAAAACCAATTCATTAACTATTAAAATCCAACATCTATTATTACCCAAAATCTGGAAGTCATCACCACAAGAACATCTATGATCAAATGACTAAGCTAAGAGTATTCTAAAAGCTAAAACAAGTAAAAGCTAGTCCATGCCGGAACTTCAAGGCATCAAGACATGAGGAAGAAAGTCCAGTCCAAGCTAGAAGCGTTAGCTCACCCTGAAGATCCGATGTGATGAAGACTAGCTAGAATTGCGGTTGAGTTGAAGACGACGGCACGTTTGCTGCACTTCACAAATAACAAAGAAGAAAACATAAAAGTATGGGTCAGTAAAAAACACGGTACGAGTAGATATCATCGGCCAACTCAAAATAGAAAATAGTATATACCAAGTAATATCAAAATCACTATGATACTCAACATGTAGCAACAACAAGTACTATATCATTAACAATTACCGTCAAGTTCACACATGAGGACTCAAGCCTCAATACCATACTCATTTGGGAATTAGATTCATTAGATTGAGTATATTAGCATCTTTCAAGATTCATTATCCATATTCCACTTGTGTCGGTACGTGACACTCTGCTCCTTCATTAATCTCTATTCCTCTTGTGTCAGTACGTGACACTCCGATCCCCTACGACTATGTGTCGGAACGTGACACTCCGATCCCCTATTTCTACGTGTCATTTCGTGACACCCAATACCCTAAATCTACATGTCGGTTCGTGACACCCGATCCCCTAAATCTACGTGTCGGTTCGTGACACCCGATCCCCTAAATTTACGTGTCGGTTCGTGACACCCGGTCCACCTAATACTACATGTCGGTTCGTGACACTCCGATCCACTAATCTCATTAAGTTCGTTCATCAAACCTCCTCTTATACCAAGGCATTATCATTCTCATTACTTTAGTTTATAAAGCCTTCTCTCATACAAAGGCATTATCATTAACAAAGAGATTAGGGTTTTGCAAGATTTGGGATTCAATAACTTCATCATGCTTATATATCACAATTATATAATCACATTCATGCAAGCATACAATTAAGCACATAGCAGGGTTACAATACTATCAATACATATCATTCGCTATTAAGAGTTTATACGAATATCGTTAAAAACCATAACCTACCTCCACCGAAGACTAGTGATCAAGCAAGAAATTTCCCAAAGCCTTGTGTTTTCCTCTTCGTTTCTCCTCTCTCGTTCAATCCTCTCTCTCTCTTTGGTCTTTCTATTTTCTTTATTCAAACCTCTTTCTTTTAGCCTAATTAGCATATAATTAAGTATAAAAGATGGCAATAATACCGCACTAATTAACTCAAGGTTACCTCTTTTAACCCCCAAGTAATTAGACTTATTAACATTAATCCACTAACTGTATAATTAAGGCAAGAATAGTCCAAAACGTCCCTTAAATCACTTAAAGAAATCCTACCCAGACTGGGATTACGCAGCCTGTGACGGCCCGTCGTGCCTGCGACGGTCCGTCCTGCTGCTCTGTCACAGAGTTCAGAGAGACCCAATTTCCTTGAATGGTCTGTGACGGTCTGTCTGTGCCCACGACGGTCCGTCCTGCCAAGTCGTCGTCACGAAGTTCAGAGAGTCGATTTCAGTACCCAATTTTCAGAATTCTAAGTGTTTTTAACGAGACCCTGCGACGGTCCGTCGTGCCCATGACTGTCCGTCGTGGGGTCCGTCGTCTCAGCCAGTTTTCCACAAATAAAATCTGCTGCAAAAAGACTAAACAGGTCGTACCATAAATGCACACAACCATTTTATAATTTATTACAAGGACATTAGTATCATCAAAATAATTTTTAAACAACTCCGGCGAAGATTGAGACTTTGATCCTCTTGAACACGAGAAGCTCCTATTTGTATACTTAGTTTGATTTTCAGTCTTTTTCTTCTTCTTGTTTTGTAGTTAAATAATTCCTTTGTTCATATGTTTTGCATA